>CAWUFW010013302.1:0-484068 GCA_963921515.1 Calotriton arnoldi
ACAGTCTCCACATCCACGTTGTGTGTGCATGGACTCTGATGTTGTGCGTGTGTGTCACAGACGTCCATGGCTCTCCTGCCATGGCAAGTGTGGCCACTACCTGTGGGGGTCATGTTTGTTTTGTTGTGGTGTACACATGATACTCCAGGTGATGCCAGTGTCCATGTGGCATTACAGGGTCCCTGGGAATGTGCCTGTCGTTGAGCTGTGGTGCCTGGGGCACATCTGTCCTCACATGTCACTGGGGGGTGACTGTGACACAGCATCATGATATCCAATGGGCCAACCTGGGACAAATTGATGCCACCTTTAGGACCGTGTTGACAGATGTTGGCCATGTATGTACCATACATGTCGTTCCGGTACTGCACACTTCATGTAGTTGTGCCTCATGATGATGTATGTTGGGATCTTGAGTGTGTTCAATGCCGCATATGTGGGGTGACTGACGATCTTGCTTACTTCTCCTCTGCACTGCAGGGCTCCTGCTGTCCATCGGCCATTCCCAGACCTGGCAACGATGGTGGAACGGGACAGCATCCGACGGTACCGCTTCACCAGGCAGCTGATTGAGGATTTGGCAGTGCAGTTGTCCCCACATTTGCAGCCTGGCCGGCCGTATCCTACAGCGCTGACCCCCAAGGTGAAGGTGATGGCAGCCCTACACTTCTTTGCCACCGGTACCTTCCAACATACTGTGGCGTCTGCTGGTGGGATGTCACAGACCATGTTCAGCCGTGTGCTCCGCGATGTTTTGGCGGCAATGTTGCTCTTCCTGAACCGGTACATCTATTTCCCTAGACTGCGACGACTCACTGACGTGAAGAGTGACTTTTATGCCCTGGGGAGGATGCCGCATGTCATTGGCTCCATTGATGGGACACATGTGGCTTTGGTACCACCACAGGCCCAGGAGC
The DNA here is from genome assembly GCA_963921515.1 of Calotriton arnoldi. Classification (NCBI taxonomy): domain Eukaryota; kingdom Metazoa; phylum Chordata; class Amphibia; order Caudata; family Salamandridae; genus Calotriton; species Calotriton arnoldi. Next base: position 918 of record CAWUFW010013302.1, read on the forward strand.
AGGCCTACAGGAACCGCAAGCACTACCACTCGGTCAATGCACTGGTGGTGTGTCTTGCAGACATGACCATCACACACGTGTGTGCCCGTTTCCCTGGTTCAGCACACGATGCCTTTGTGATGAGGAGTAGTCGCATCCCCAGGTTGATGGCACAGATGCAGAACCAGCGTGCCTGGCTTGTCGGTGTGTACTGACTTTGTGCCATTGTGTGTGATCTGATCTGTAGTATTCCGCCCACTTTTCCAAGTCAGCTGATGTGCACTTGTCTGTCCGTAGGTGACTCGGGATACCCCAACATGCCGTGGTTGCTGACACCCCTCAGGAACCCTGTGACACCTGCCCAGATGCGCTACAATGAGGCACATGGTCGGACCAGGAGAGTGATTGAGCGGACCTTTGGTCTCCTGAAGAGCCGCTTCCGCTGCCTGGACAAGACCGGAGGGTCCCTCCCATATGCCCCTGCGAAAGTGTGCAAGATTATCATCGTCTGCTGCATGCTCCACAACCTGGCAGTGCGGAAGGAGTTGCCTCTCATCCAGGATGACGATGACCAACATCCGCCACCTGTGGAGGATCCTGGCCTGGACCACGATGCCAGTGACGATGATGATGATGATGGTGATGGTGATGTCCGCACACAGCTCATCACCAACTTCTTTAGCTGAATGTGAGTATCCTGAGGTGTCATGTGAATGATGTGAGTTGGCATGATGTGTGGGTGGTGCTCTGGTGCTGTTGGAGTGTGTCCATGGGCTACTTGACAGGATGTGTGTTGCGATGTGTGGTGACAGGTGGGCTGTACTCCCCAACAGTGTTGACATGCTAACTTGGTTCTGGGTGGGTATCTTGTAACATGTATTGTGCATGAGTTTTGCTGTTCTGTCCTGTACTGCATTGCTTTTGACTGTGTGTCATTTCTGTCCTTCACAGGGTACTTTCAGATTCGTTTGGTCAACTGTGTCCACCGACGACGTGATTGCACATCCAGGCTGGTAGCTGTTGTGTCCCTACAGGTGATGTGCGCCACACCCATGGACTTCCTTCTGTCTACAGTTGTTGACTGTGTGCCCGCTACCAGGTGGGGTTACCTTGCATCTGTAGTGGTTACGGCATGTTGCTACTGTGTAATAAACCTGTGCTTCACTTAGTGATGTGCGTTGTCTGTGGTCACACATTTGACTGCCATTTGCTTACTGCACCTGTGGGCTACTTGACTACAACTGGGAATGGGTGTGGTGTCTGTGCATTGCACCGTCTTCCCTGGCAACATCAGTGTAGGCAATGAGTCAGATGGCCTAGGTGTGTATGTGTTGTGTAGCCCTGGTGGTGTGTCTCCCTCATATGTGTCACGTTGCCTGTACTCACATGCCTGTGTTGTCCTTGCTGTTGCAGTTCACATACACAGTGTAATTTTGTTGTTCATCATCCCCATAACAGCACCCACGTTGGAATCACGACAGAGGCAAGTATGGTGTATTATTGTGTTTATTGTGATACATCTGTGATAATAGTGCATAGGATGGATTGTGCTGTACATGAATCTTGCAATCCCAAGTTCCTAGATGAATAGAAAGTCCAGGTAGACAGGATCCCCAGTATCGGGGCCACAGTTGTCTGACACATTGTTCCAACTTGTACTCCCCATGCAATGTGTGGGAGTAGTGTTGCCATCAACAGGGTGAACAGTCTGTGCACAAAGGCGAAAATCCAGAACAGGTTCAGGCTTCCTGGGAGTTGCGCTTGGCCATCAGCCTCTCACTTTCCCCTCCTCGGACGACCCCTCTTCTTGGGGGGGCCCTCAAGTGCAGGCTGCTGCGGTGCAGGGGACTCTCCGCCAGAGTCCTCCTCCCTCCCTGTGGCAGTTGCAGTTTGTTCGGTGCCAGATGTTGTTGGCACACAGGGAGGTGTGGACTGGTTGCTGTTCATCTGGCGGAGGCATTGTAAAATGTCCCTGTGCACCGCCGTCATCTCATGTAGTACATCCCACTTGGACTCCACGCGGGTCATGTGGGAGTCCACACGTGACATGTGTGACTCCACGTGGGACATGTGGGAGTCCAAGCGGGCATGATGGGCAGCCTGCTGCTGTTTGATGTCTCTGAGGAGCCCCACTACCTGGCTGAGCTCTCCGGTGCTGGACTGGTACGCATCAGCTATGCGTACCAGTTGTGGGTCTTCATGCACACCAGCAACGTCTGCAAGCAGCGACCTCTGTCTCCCACCCCTCCCACCACCCCTGCTGACATGTGCAGTGTGTGCAGTTGCACGCACAGATAACCCTGGTCCACCTTGGGGGTTGGTGGTGGTGGTGGTGTCCATGGCCCCAGGTTGGTCCAGGGTCACTGCGCTGGTGTTGTTCCTTATTCTGTCCATGTCGGCAGGGATGGTATTCGTGGTGACAGTCGTTGGAGGGGTGGGTGCAGGGGGTGCAGCTGGTGGACCTGCTGGTGCTGCAGCTGGTGGTCCTGCTGGTGCAGCATGTTGACTTGCACCGGATGTGCCAGGTTGTTCTTCATCGTCCGAGGAGGACAGAGGCTGTACGACGCCAGTGAGCTCGGCATCCTCTTGAGCCTGGGACTGGGACTCCTCAGCGTCTGCTGCTGTGTCCCTATCATCACCTGTTTTTGGGAGACACAAACAATGTATGTCATGTTTCTGCAGGCATCAGTGGTTGACACACCTGACAGTTGTGACTGTGCCTCGGGGTGCGGGCCTGTACATTGTATTGTCCTAAGTCGTCACAGTCAGGGGTTGATATTGGTGTGGCACATTGTCCTGCATTATTTGGGCATTTCTATGTATTCTCTGGGGTGTGAACATGGTCTGCATTGATTGTGTTTGGTTGACAGCCAGACCTCCTTCCCACCCACCCACCCACCCAGTCAGTTATCCCACCATGGAACGTGCTTGCATTGCAGGGAGTGTAAGTTGTCTCTCAGGATGTCAGTCAGTGGTGTCCTGCTGTTTGTTGGTGCACAGTTGCCAGCAGGGCCTTGTGCTCCCCACAGCAGTAGCCAGTGTCAGCCATCTTGTGAGTCCTTCTCCACTCCCTGTGATGTGAGCATGGTTCAGGGTGGTGTTGATGGGCCAGTTGTGAGGCTGAGCAATGTCTGTGACTACGACTCCCATCATGCTATTGCCTCCACCCCCTTCCCAGCATGCCCATGCTTCCTTCCTTTTGACTCTGCTTCCCTGTGGGGTGGGCTGGCTGTGCTGACAGGATGGCTGGGAGTGTTGTCCTGGCAGTTGTTTGGCTAAGAGTCCCAAGAGTGTCCCTGTGCTTCACACAACATAACCCAGGGTGGTGGTGCTTTGTGGGATCTTGTGTTAGGATGGAGGGCATTGCATTCTACCAGGTGGGTACTGTGGAGTTTGTGTTGGGGGGGTGTGAGGGGAGGTGCTGGTGACTATGGTCAGTGCTGCAAGTCCCCCTTCCCACCCAGCCAGCCAGATATCCCACCATGGAACGTGCTTGCATTGCAGGGAGTGTAAGTTGTCTCTCAGGATGTCAGTCAGTGGTGTCCTGCTGTTTGTTGGTGCACAGTTGCCAGCAGGGCCTTGGGCTCCCCACAGCAGTAGCCAGTGTCAGCCATCTTGTGAGTCCTTCTCCACTCCCTGTGATGTGAGCATGGTTCAGGGTGGTGTTGATGGGCCAGTTGTGAGGCTGAGCAATGTCTGACTACGACTCCCATCATGCTATTGCCTCCACCCCCCTTCCCAGCATGCCCATGCTTCCTTCCTTTTGACTCTGCTTCCCTGTGGGGTGGGCTGGCTGTGCTGACAGGATGGCTGGGAGTGTTGTCCTGGCAGTTGTTTGGCTAAGAGTCCCAAGAGTGTCCCTGTGCTTCACACAACATAACCCAGGGTGGTGGTGCTTTGTGGGATCTTGTGTTAGGATGGAGGGCATTGCATTCTACCAGGTGGGTACTGTGGAGTTTGTGTTGGGGGGGTGTGAGGGGAGGTGCTGGTGACTATGGTCAGTGCTGCAAGTCCCCCTTCCCACCCAGCCAGCCAGATATCCCACCATGGAACGTGCTTGCATTGCAGGGAGTGGAAGTTGTCTCTCAGGATGTCAGTCAGTGGTGTCCTGCTGTTTGTTGGTGCACAGTTGCCAGCAGGGCCTTGTGCTCCTCACAGCAGTAGCCAGTGTCAGCCATCTTGTGAGTCCTTCTCCACTCCCTGTGATGTGCGCATGGTTCATGGTGGTGTTGATGGGACAGTTGTGGGGGGCAATATGTGTGACTGCGACTCCCATGATGCTATTGGCTACACTGACTTGGCCAGCATACACAGAATTCCTTCCTTTGAGTGGTCTTCACTGTGTGTTGGTGTTGTTGTGGTGGCTACATGTGTGGATGTGTTTGTTGGTTCTATTTGTGCCACTGCCTAGCTGTAGTTGTGGTTGTGTTTGTACATGTGTTGGCACAGTTGGATGTGACTTTTTTGATGGCATGTGTTGTGTTTCTCTGACTGACATACACATTTTGGGATGATTCTGTTCTGGTTGCTGTGTGATTGCTATGAGTGCATGGTTTGACTTTCCCCTTGACAGTGATGTGTGTGTGTTTTGTGGCAGTATATTGTGTACATTTGTTGTGTACTCACCAGGCTCTGGGATGTCCTCTAGTCCATATATGCTCACTGGCGGTAGGATGGCCCGCACCTTCTCCTCCCAGGGCCTGAGGTATATTGGCTTGGCAGGAGGGCCACTGCCGGTGTGTTGGCTGTTGATGTAGTCTTGCTTCAGCAGTTTCCGTACCCTCCTGCGCACGTCATACCACCTGTTCTGGATGTCGCTCTTTGTGCGCCGACATGGTGATTGGGCGTTCACCCTGTTGATGATCCTCTCCCACATCTTGGTTTTCTGCGACATGGGGGTCTGTTGGACCAATGTGCCAAACAGCTGTGGCTCTACCCTGAGGATCTCGTCTACCAGGACTTCCAATTCACAATCTAGGAACTTGTGATTCTTCTTGGGGGGCATGGTGATGGGTGGTGATGGTGGGTGATGTGTGTGTTGGTGTGCAGGTGAGGGTGTGTGGGTGTGTGTTGTGCTGGGTGTATGTGAGGTAGGTATTTGTTGGTGTGCTGCTGGTGTGTGGCTTGTGTGAGGGATGAGCTGTGGGTGTGTGGTTGCTTTCTCTTGGGTGCTGGCAGTGGAATGGCATTTGCAAAGGCTCATGGTAGTGATTTGTGTCCTTTATATAGGTGGAGTTGTGGGTGTGTCTTTGTTCTCTGTCCCCACCCCCCAGTATTTATTGGCTTGGTAATTGCTTGTTTGGCCTTTTTTGGTTGATTTTTCCTTTGTGCTGTTTGTGTATGTTGGAAACGTTCTTGTGACCGAGTCGGACCCTGCATTGGTCTCGTACGGTGTTTTCCGTTTCGTTCACGCTGTGTTTGTGCAGTTTTGTATGCTGCGTACGCGTCGGTCGCGGTGTATTGTGTTGCTTCGGCTCGGTTTTGTATGCGTGTCGGTCGTATGGCTTGTCCTCCGTCCGACTCGGTCGTGTTTTCGCGCCTTGCATCGTACTTTGCGGGTTGGAGATGGCGGGTACGATTCGGTCGGATTTGTTCCGGGTGCGTGTCGGTCGGTTGAATTCGCGTGTTTTTCCGGCCGGATTGCTATTTTCCGAGCGGCTCGGTCGGTCGGCTTGGTTTCCTGACGTGTCGGTCGGATTTATCGCGGCTTGCATCGTACTTGGCGTGTCGGGCGCCACTGGTACGTGTCGGTCGGTAATTTTTCCGGCTCCGAGTCGGTCGGTGCTTTTTCCGGCCCGAATCGGAATCGACCCCTAAGTAAATAAATTTACCACTGAGTAATAGGCAAGACATAACAAATGAGCTCAAATATTTTGGAAGCAAATTCTTAACCAGAATGAAAGAAGAGAAGGAAAAGACTCTAGCTTAGAGGGTAAGAGAATATAAATTGAATAAGATACAAATAGATTCAGTTGAGTTAAGGAAGTGGATTAATGGTTGTCGTGTCATTGACTTACAGTTCACGAGAAAGAACACAAGAAGAGAAACGTACCAGAAGGGCGTAGAACAAAGCAGTAGAGTGAACCAAGGAAAAGCGAGGCTGTCTCTTCTCTGTCCCCTTCCCCTTTTCCCCGGCAGGGTTCACGCGAGCACCTGTGTACGGGAGTTCGTGGGAAGGCCTGTTTAGGGAATTGGAAAATAGTCAGCTATCTGCTCCTGGGAGTTTCTTGAAGTAAATCGTGAGTACCACGTTGGGTTCTTGACAGAGAGCCACAAGATAACTGCCCACTGCTCTTGAGGGACTCTCTGCACTTTACAGGCCCTCTCTAAAGCAGTTATCCATTTGTGGATGTCATCCCCAACAACGTAGGGAGGGACAATCTTGCTCAGGTTCCTATGGTCAAAGGAATGTTCCTTACTTCTAGGGACTCTAGTCCCAGTTTCTTCCTAGCCTTCTGAACTTCAACAGACTCTCTGTCAAAGGTCAACAGCTCTTGCCTGAGCCTAGGCCTAGCTTTCTCAAGCTCAAGGAGTTGGTACTCCCTATCTAAAGAGTTCCCTCCCTTACTAGAAATGGAGGTCCCTACTGAATGTCCTGAGGCATTGGATTCTCTTGAGGAGGATCTAGACCTCCTCTGTCTACTCTGCACTCTCCCAGGGGGAACAAAGGGGGCACCTTCTGGGCCACCTGTAGTATCCTCTGGGAGGTCTGAGTTGTCCAGGTGGGAGTCATCAGGCTCCACCACCTGGTCAGGGTTAGATTCTAGGTCAAAGAGGGGATCCCCTCCTGCCCTATTTTCTTTCCCTGGCCCACCCACTCTGTCCTGTTCTTCTGACCCAGAGGCTTGCCTCAGGTCAGCCAATAGTAACACCTCTACAAGGCGTTGAATGTTGGCACTTCTCCCTGTCTTCAGCTTTCTTGATGCACACAGTGCTTTCAGTTCTTTGAACGAAAGTTCACTGTATCTATTAGGCAGAGAGCCACTGGCATCTCCTTTAGTAGACATGCTAAGTGAGGTGGTGTTGCACCTACCTAACCTAGTGGGGACTAAACTCTCTGAGGTTGGAGAAAGGGTGTGCTAGGCCCTTGACTTACCCATCCGTAAGTTCAGTAGAACTTACTATTCTAAGCTTGTATTCATATGTGCCTAGTACTAGTGGTTTTTCAGTTAATCAATACAAAGATTTATCTGGTAAAACAATACAGGCTGGAATCCCAACCGCTGCACACCAATGTGAGATGCTGGCCTAGTATATGATGTCCACTAATCTAAGTGGGCACCTTGCACCAGTCCAGACAACCCTTATAGTGATTTAAGAGGTCTCAGACAACCTTAGAAAGCTACCCAAGTGGTAGCTGTGGAGAGCAGCCTTCAGGCTTAGTCTTGAAGGACTGTAAAGCAGCTTGTTTTTACCAGAATGCAATCTTATAGTATAGATTAAATGAAAATGAACCACACTAAGTATTTATAAAGAATATTTATTTATTATATAACACTATCTAGTACGTTACAGTATCTCCCACACGGAGATAGACACAAAGCACACAGTACTAATGCAAAGAAATCACATTAAATAGCACTAATACACAGTGGGCCCCAGGGGGGGACCAAACCATATACCAGGAAAGTGGTATAAGAACCATGACTCGAGTCAAGATAATGTTGAGAGGATTAGAATTGCTGGGGACCCACAAAACCACCTAAGGTGAGTAGATTGGGACCCCACGGAGAGCGTGTGCAGTGTGTGAACACGACTGCGTGCTCCGTACAAGTCTATGTACAAGTCGTGGTTGGATTTTTCAAGTTTAAGGAACCTTCCTAGTGGACCCTGAAGAAACCCCGTGGAAGACAGAAGGTTGGAGAGCCAACCCACCCGTGGATACTGTGGTACCCAAATTACCTATCCCTGGGAAGCTGAGTGCATAGGTGTGAAGGGACGTAGGAAACCGCCGTCGAACCCAATGGAGGAGTTCAGGAAAGTGCCGCTGCAAGAAGAGGAGAAAGTGTTCGGAGGAATCCAAACATGGATTCTTGAAGAGGAGTACCTGAAAGCAGAGGGGACAGTGTCTATGTCACTCAGGGGTGACCAGGAGACTTGGAAAACGGATGCCCTCCGATGTCGGGTGCGTCAGGAAAGATGACGGTGACCTTGACTCTGCAGCTGCGGGGACCAGGCAATGCTGAGGATGACAAGGACCCAGATACGAGCTGTCCCACGAAGGATGTCGAGTGCCAAGGGCAAATGCAATCCACACAGGAAGTCAAGAAGGGGCACGGTCGGGACCAGCAAGGTCCAGGAGACTCACCACAAGCAGGGGAGTCAGGGAAGGCCCCAAACAATCAGGGGAGCCCAAGGAAAACAAAGGTGACCCTCAAATGGATCCACAGGCCGAAGGCACAGGAGTCACGAGAGGACCTCAAGCAGCTCACCAAAAAGGCAGGCCACGATGCACATGATGCGGTACTGCAAGTACTACTTAGGGGTGACGTACTCAATGTTTAATAGTAATATTCCTTCATTTCAAAAGGGTTATTACAGCAAGTCTGCCTGGAGGTTTAAAAGCTACAACTGTCAAGCCACACACGTAGGCCAACACCATGTTTTTCTCGTTACCCTAATGGATAGCACAATGTGTGCTTCAGTGCACAGGTGACATTTAATGTCCATGCATCCATATGCTTCCTACACCATTTACTATGGCTGTACTGGAAAGTGAAATATGTCAAATGGGGATTAGTCAGTTTTACAATGTTTTAGAGGTCAGAGCACATACAATAAGGGGATCAATGACATAATATTGATGAAAACAATTTTGATTCCCACAAATATCAAAAATTAAATATTGTTTACAAAAATATTGCCTTTTGATACTTAACTAACAAAAACACAAATATTGATAACCAAAATATACTCATTGAAATATCAATTTCTGCTTATATATATAACATAAATATTTGAAACAGAAATATCATTAACTTTAAATAAATATTTTAAATGCTAAAAGTATAGAAACACACAATATCAACCACATTGATATCGCACAAAATTAAGCCACATGTTATAAAACAATTTATAAACTCTATTTTAATGTAAATTAAAACTATAATCAACCTCTAAAACATGAATAAATATTTTAACAATATATCAATTTTACAACACTACAATAATTTTTAAAAACATATAAACAAATTATGCACTTCAACACAACAAATAAATAAGAAACTAAAAATGCATTATAAAAAATAATGCAATATAAAAATTAAACACTAAATTGTATTATAAACATAAATCATACACCCAAAATAGCACTCAAAAATATAAACATGTATTTAGTATTAAAACAGAAACAGTAATTAGCATTTACCATAATAGGCAATAACTGGAAAAAATTCAAATTAAACAAAACCAATAAAAACAACTCTAAAGCAAACTAACCAATAAAAACATACAATTAATTAAAAATACAATATGAAAGGAGCACAAAATTTCAATCCTTATCAGCCAAAAAAGACTAAAGCTACAAAATGACCATACCCTACCAACAGAAAAGAAATGTGGAAGAAAACAGACAAGTTCCTTTAGAAGTCAATAAAACATTTTTAAAGATACCTAATGATAATTTACTTTGAAAAATGTAAATATAAAAATAACTAACAAAACACTATTTTTATTAATGTATCAAACGGTAGATACTACAGAAAAATTACAACACCATTGGCACACTACAGAACTATCAATACAATCAACCAATCGAATACCAGGAGAAAGGCACATCAAAGTTCACTAAATTTAAAGCAGTTCTAAATAGCAACTAAAAGTTAAATGTAAAAAAAAAAAAACCTGAAAGCCCTCAACTCCAACAAACTGCCAACAAACATTTAACATAAAACTAACACACCTTTTTCTCCCAAACGAAAAGAAGCCACCTGATCCAAATTGAACTACCTTCAACAGAAAACAGAAAAAGAAAATGCAATTACCATCAAGAAAACATATGTAATTATAAAATGTGAAATGATGCTCATACTGTTTTATGTATATGTCAAATGTAATTAAAACTAAAACAATATATTTAACTATAGTACTAAAATATTTTCAGACAAATTAATAGAAGTAGCAACATACATCATGAAACAGATAGGCAAACAGTTACTCTCCCACATGGACTACACTTACAGCCATGAAAGCACAACCACGGGACATGTCAATTGGAAGTGAACAAAATATTACTGTAATGCTTTTTATGGAAGAACTTCTACAAGCAATAATGTTGTTACCAATGTGAAAGGACACAGCCACCACCCAAATGTCATCAAAATCAAAGTAAGACATGTACTTCAGGATTTAAAAGTGGGAAGCACTAATTCCCAAGCGCCCACTACTAAAATGTTAAAAGATATACTCCCTAAAGTCCCTGAACACATCCCAGGTCAGCTACCAGTTATCCTCACTTTGAAATGTTTAATAGCATGAACTAAAAAAGCCACAAGTAATAGACCTCCAGCCCCTAGAAGATACCAAGACATCCAAATTCGTGAACACTTAACAACCACACATAATGATGAACCTTTCCTCCTACATGGCAACCTCAATAATGACAAATGCATTGTTATATTTGTTACAGCAGATAACATATTAAGACTACGCCCATGTTAAACATAGATGATGGTTGGAACATTTAAAATGTGCCCTAAACCATTCACTCAGAAATGCACCATACATGGTGAATATCAAAATACAAAACTGCCCTCTACAAATGCCTTGCTACCCAATAAACAAAGTTGCACTTACTATGAGCTACTAAACTAGATACAAATGAAAACAAACGTCAACTCCCCTCTTAAAATAATAATTGATTTTGAACAAGCCATGACCCAAACAATACTTAAAATATACCCACAAACAGCCATACAAGGCTGTTACTATCCTTTTAATCAAAGCATTTGGAGATATCCCCAACATTCTGCAATAAGGGCCTGATTACGAGTTCGGCGGTCTAGGAACTGCCATGCCAGCGGTAGCGGTCCTTCTGCCGTGACCTCGGTGGTCCGACCGCCATATTATGAGACATGTGGTTCTATGAAAGAACCACCCCTGTGGTCCCGCTGACACCGCCGGCCAACTCTGACCACGGAGGCCGAGGAATAGGCCAATAAGCCTGTAGGAGGTCCGGACCGCCAGTGAAACCAGCGGCCCAATTATGAGTTGCCTAACAGCCAGCATGACCATGGCGGTCCAATCACCACATCTGAGACAGCAGAAAGGGAGGGATATAAGGACCAATCTCATCTCTACATGTCTTGTGCCACCAAGAAGCCGATCTTACATATCCTGCCACTGCTGTACCTGCTCAATCGCGCCAAAGCCCACTCTGTTGCAGACGAAATCGGCGGTAAGTCATTCAACTACCAGTTTCCATCTACTCCTCAGCAAAACAATGACCCGCTATGGACCAGGCTAGGGAGCTGGGTTCCCTAAATAAAATATATTTACAGGGACCTTGTCTGGGATTGTTTCATATGAATATCAAAATGACATCTGTAGGATGCCCTCCTAGGCCAAAATACTGATACTGCACAGGCACACTGTACACAAATGGACAAGTTTTTTACAAATCATACTAAGTGAGAGTGATGTGTGCATTAATTTGTGTTCCAAAACAGCACCTCCTCATCAATACCACACCTATTAATGTTTGTGACACACTTCTTTTGCCCCTTCACACTTGTCTGCCATGTCTCTACTAACGGTCACTTTTTATGCAGCTTACCATTTGTCTAGTCCACATAGAAATCACTACAACTACCATAAGGCCCTGTGACTGCACCTCAATCCAAGATTCAATAGTGAATGTGACTAACCCTGGGCGTAAAATCCGCTCCGCTCGCGGAGTTTGTGGATTTTTGGCAACTCTGCATTCCGCGTAGAATGCGGAGTTACCAAAAACTCCGCGCTCCGCAGCGGAACAGAGTTTTTTTGTGTTTGCGCTCTCAAAATGCGTTTTTGTGCACGCGAGAGCGACTTACCGGGATGCCTGCGATCGCCGACGAGATTTCCCATTCCCATGAGAACTGGTAGCCGGCCGCCGTTCCCGCGAGAGTGTGCGATCGCGAACACGTCATTCGGGCGCGCCATCGGACTTCCGGCAGAAGTTTTGCGAAGATCGCGATCCCGAACTCGCAGAATTTGCAATCTGGAGAAGAATCTCTCTCGAGCACCATCAAAACCTTCTCGAAATGGTGATTTTGATTAAAAATACTCCTCAGATTGACATTTGGCTGTACTTTTTTGTGCAAGGAGTCCTTTATCTATTTTTACTTTTTTTTAATAGGAAGGAAGTGCCCCAGAGTCTCCAACTTCCTGTTCCCGTCCAGCTGGCTACTCCCAGTGCTTTGTCCACCTCCTGTTCGTTCACTTTTCATTTGGATTTGGAGCTGGAAGGATCAGTCTTTGTGGCTGCTGCATCATATATCATTGGATTTGAGGACTTTTGAAACTGAGATTTCACAAGTAAGTTGGAAAATTGGTGTCTTTTGTTTGATTGGGGCACTGCACCTACATTTTTTTTGTACTTTTCCTCTTTTTTTTAAATTTATTGTGGTGGGTGGCCTGTAGTTCAGTAGGAGCCTAGTTGTTTCTTTGTAAGTAATTTTTCATCTTTTATAAAGGAAACATGTTGCACAGTTCACTGCATTTTCTCCAACTTTTGAAATCAATTAATTTGCATTATTTATTTAATTCACTAGCCCAGTAGTCTGACAATACTATAGGCCTTTCAGCCAGTATGCCCAGAGCTACTCAAGGGGGCATGAAACAACTGTTTCTGTGGTGCCTGTTGAATTTAAACATCATTTAGGGCATGGATGGCATTGGATTGAATTGCAAAATGTTTTTTTTTTAAATTTCACTTTTTTCATGAGAGTTAAATAAATGCCTTTGTTGGATGTGTGTGGTGTGGTTGTTGTGTAACTTGCAAACCCTTTTTTGCCCTGTGGATTTTTGTTTTTGCATTGTTGCATTAAAGCAGTGTTGTTTAGCATGCCTCCTTTGTCTGGCCATATGGCCTGCTTGAGTTCATTGTTTTCCAGGCCTCCTGCTTGTTGTGAGTGACCATGTGGCTGGTGGCCATTTTGTGGTGGTAGTTAGTGTGCTGCTGTTGCCATAGGCCTTGTTGTGGCCTGGCCATGTGGCTGGCGGCCATTTTGTGAAGGCAGCCAGTGTGCTTTTGCCATTGGCCTGCATTGTCTGTCTTCACTTTCTTGTTGTTGTAATGGCCTGGTCATGTGGCTCGTGGTCATTTTGTGAAGGCAGCCAGTGTGCTTTTGCGATAGGCCTGCATTGTCTGTCTTCCCTTTCTTGTTGTTGTGGCCTGGCCATATGGCTGGTGGCCATTTTGTGAAGGCAGTCAGTGTGCTTTTGCCATAGGCCTGCATTGTCTGTCTTCCCTTTCTTGATGTTGTGGTGGCCTGGCCATGTGGCTGGCGGCCATTTTGTGAAGGCAGCCAGTGTGCTTCTGCATTAGGCCTGCAAGCGTTCTTTGTGGTGCCCATGCCTTGTTGTTGATTTGCATGCAATTTTTTATTTTTTTACCCAGCAAAAAATGCAGCACAGTTCACTCCATTTTCTAATACATTTGCAATATTATTGATTTGAACTGATTCACTATATGGCCTAGTCTGCCAATGGGTTTTCCAACCATTAGGCCCAGAGCTACTCATGGGTGCATGAAACAAATGTTTCTGTGGTGTCTGTTGAATTTAAACATCATTAGGGCATGGATGGCATTGGATTGAATTGCAAAATGTGTTTTTTTGGGGTATTTCACTTTTTTCGTGTGTTAAATAAATGCCTTTGCTGGATGTATGTGTTGTGGTTGTTGTGTAACTTGCAAACCTTTTTTAGCCCTGTGGATTTTTGTTTTTGCATTGTTGCATTAAAGCTGTGTTGTTTAGCATGCCTCCTTTGTCTGGCCATATGGCCTGCTTGAGTTCATTGTTTTCCAGGCCTCCTGCTTGTTGTGAATGACCATGTGGCTGGTGGCCATTTTGTGGTGGTAGTTAGTGTGCAGCTTTTGCCAGCCCATAGGCCTACATGTGTTTCCTTTGTTCCTCTTGGCTTATTTGCTTCCATCCCCATTGCCAGCTGCAGCTCCCTGAATGCTGCATCCCACGTGATGAACAATGCCAAACAGGTTCCATCCATTACATTTGTATTTTTGTTTTTGTTCTTCTTCTTTCCTATCCTTCCTGAGTGTACACAGTACACCATGAAAGCCCTTGTTGTCAAAGTCTCACAAATGGCTACACTGTTGTTATGTTTGTTTAATAACTGAGTTAATAAAATGTAATAATATTAATAATAACACTAACAAGTGTGACCACACACTAAGTTATATATTATATTTGTTTGTTTGTACTAGTAGTAATTGAACCACAACAATAAATGCCACGTTTCACTGATGTTCTTCTTGCTTCTTTGCTTTTAGGTGTACAAAAGAGGAGGAGGCGTTATAACCCATTGTACTGCCAGACAGAAGTCCTGCTGCGCACGACGTCATGTGACGTGTGACCATAGACATCTCTCCAACTTGTGCCAGTGGGTGCTGCTGACATCTGAAGATGATGGCCCCAAAGAAAGGTACCAGGTCCTCCAGTACCAAGAAAGTTGCCCGTGAGAAGAAGGAACTGCCACTTACCAAGACTGGTTCGCCGCCCAAGATCTTTTTTGGGAAATTGCGCCTGCAGCAGCGGTGTCAGGGGAGCAAGCTGGGAGCAGCACCCCCGCATCAGTTGACCCACCCCACCAACTAGGCCCAAGCTCATGTCTGTCAAAGAGGCAGCCAGTCTAATCACAACAACGCCAACGAGCAGTGATGTTGAAATTGACTTATCGTTATCGCAAAGTAGTACCCAATCAACGCAGGAAACTCAGATAAGTGGACAAAAACAGCTGCAACCCCCGCCCCCAATAGTAGTTGTTCCTCCCGAAGTTGGGGCAGTTCAGGAAATCGAGCTTCCTGCAGAGGAAGAAGAAGAGCAAGCCACTCTTTCAGAAGATCCATTGTCTTCCAGATCCTCAGCAAGGAAAAGGAGGGTTAGTCCATCGAGTTCTTCTGCAAGTCCCCCTTCTGATGATCTAGATGCCACTTGGAAGCCAACACCTCAGTCTGAGAGTGAGACACGCCACGAGACAAGGCTAGGGAAAAGGAAGGTTCCAGAAAGCCTTAGAGTTATGGAGGTAGATGTAAAAGAGGAGGATGATGATGATGACGAGCCAGTCATCATGGACATTAGTTCTCCCCCAGTGGAGACCGACATTACCCCATCTCAAATTGCTGTGAGGGATGTGGCACGGATACCACCAACACAGACAACATCAACACCACCTCCAGCTTCCATATTTGCATTTGCAAAGGTCCGGCAGCAACCTACATCCAGCACAACCACCGCAGTAGAAGCAGGTACTGCAGAGAGTCAAACTCCACGCCCACCTACCAGTTCATCCGGCATTGGAAGTGGCAGCAGCAGCTCCAGAAAGTTCAGCTCCCCAGTTTGGGACTTCTTTTTGGTTAGCAGGAAGGAGGTGAACATTGCGATATGCTCCATTTGTGGACAAGGTGTTAGTCGGGGTAAGCTTGGTACAAACTATGGTACCGGAGGTCAAACAACCCATCAGAAAAAACACCACATGATCCAGTGGGAGGCGCACCTTAGCGGGCAAAAAACTGCACCCATTGTTGTTGGTGGAGATGAAGGAGTAGAAGATCCGATCACGGAAGAAGGTGAACAAGAGGGAGACATTTTCTCTGGTACACAAAGTAGCCCTGTCCCCAGCAGTCCAGTGGTACCGGCCAGATCTGCATCAGCAACATCGCAGTGGCACAAGAGTAAGAGTCAGGCTGAGACATCAAGGGGTCCCAGGCAAGAGAGTACCGCAACGAAACGTGTGTTGAGCCTAACAACATATGGCGTCAAGAAGATGTCACCTGCATCAGTGGCACCAGAAAAGAAAAAAATCCAGGCTACCATTGTCAGCATGTTTAGGTCGGAGGGGCAGTACGAACGCAACCACCCAATGGCACGTTTGTACAATGTGAAGCTGGCTAAAATGTTAGCGCTGGACCTTCTCCCTTTTTCTTTTGTGGAAGGGGTGGGTTTTCTTGAATTTGTGACAACCATCTGCCCAAAATGGAAGGTTCCCGGCCGGTCCTATTTTGCCAGAGTTGCTGTTCCAGCACTACATCACGACGTGCGTGAATTGCTTGGACAAGCTTTGCAGCAGAGTGCTGTTCACACTATCCACCTGACAACAGACATGTGGACCAGTTGCCAAGCCACTGATTACATGTGCATCACTGCACACTGGATCTCTTTTGTGGGGGTTCGAGAAAAGATATCTGCAGGTGTTGACACTGCTGAGATTTTTAATGCCACTCGGAAACATGCAACTGTAGCCATGTTCGCCATGGAGAAATCTCATAATGCTGCAAACATTTTGGAAGAGTTTAACAGCAAGGTCTTTGAATGGCTGCACCCAAGAGGGCTTAACATTGGTTTTGTTGCCACAGACAATGGCAGTAATATAGTTAGGGCCATGTACGATGGTTGCTATTTCAGGGTCCTGTGTTTGGCACACTGCATTAACATTATTGTTCAAGACTTTCTGAAAAAAGAAGACTGAATCAGCAACTTACTGACCACCTGCAGAAGAATCTGCACACATTTCAGCCATTCTTTTAAAGCCCGGAAGCAGCTGAGGATCATTCAACGTGAGCATTTGAGTTCCAGTTAAAGCACTCATCCAGGAGGTGCCAACACGTTAGAACTCAACTTATTACATGCTTGAACATCTGTTTGAGCAGTACAGACCAATCAATGAATATGTCATGCAAAGAGGGGATGCTACTGTGAACGGCATGACCGTTGAGATGGACCAATGGGGCCTAGTTAAATGCTTGACAGAGATGCTACTTCCTTTCGAGCTCTTCACACGTGAAGTCAGCAAGGAGGACTGTACTATGGGCCAAGCTATCCCATTGTTGCACATGCTACAGGAACAGCTGAAGGGGGTGTCTGCAATGTACGCAGGTGTAGAGGAAAAAAAAGAAGCATATGAGTTGGTGGAGAGCTTAACCCTTCGCTTATCTGAAAATACAAGGGTGCAAAGAGGCATTGTGTCATCCAACCATTACATTTTTGCCACAATTCTGGATCCACGGTACAAAGCAGTACTGAACACTAACACATTAATTCCTTTTTCAGAAGTGGATGTTGCCAAGTACAAAACTTGGACAGCTGCGGAAGCCAGTCGCTTAGAAAAAGAACGGCTGGGAATTAGAGGCCTCCTACTCCAGCCCACAACAAGTACTGCAGGGCAGCCGGCGTCAAGTTCAACTTCAGAGCCTGAGGGCAGTGTGGTTGGCTCACAGCAGTCAAAACCACCAACAACACCAAAAACAACATCAACAACAGCAAGAACAGGATCATCAGCCCCAGTCAAATCGGCACAGGAATGGTATGTATGGCAAGGGCTTGTTAGGTCCAGTGCTGAGGCAAAGGCAAAAGAGGCAGAGCAAAGCGGAGCACCCCTGAGCATTGAGCGGATGATCCAGGCCTATCTGGATGACCCAACAGAGGTCTACATTGATCAAAACCCATTGGTGTATTGGTTTGGGAAAAGGGGCCAATGGCCAGTGCTCAGCAGGCTGGCGATAAACTATCTGGCTTGCACTGTCGCAAGTGCCTCTTTAGAGCGTGTTTTCAATGCTGCTGGTGCCGTTGTAACAGTGAAAAGGACCAGTCTCTCGCCCCAAAAGGATCAAAATGAATCAGCACTTTATACCACCGGATTACACCATACCTGAAGTAGCACAGCAGGAAGATGATGACAGCGACTTAGGTCATGGAAGTAGTGTGTTAGATGACCTACTTCTGGGTGAACCACCAGAGTTTGAGGACGAGCTCTACTTCACTGACAACTAGGCTTTCAGTTTCAACTTGTTACTTTTTCTTTCTTCCTTATTTACTTTTATTATTTGTGTGTGTCTCTGTCTTTCTGGTTCGAATCACAACAAATCCATCACCACCGTCTTACTCTTTTATTGCCGGATTGGAGTTGCAACTGTGTGTAGTCATTAAAGAAGTAAGTCCACTCCTCCGAGTCCTGCTCCAGTCCACTCCTCCTGTCTCGCCCTAAATTAATCTCCCTCAAGCCAGACATTGGATGGAGAATAGTACAAGAAATGTGTGCCTGCCTCGTCGAGTCCCTCCAAAGAATATGACAAATTGACTGTAGCTATCCTCCTTTCCGAGCCGGGAGGGACTGCCCCTTAAGAACAGGTAATAATGATGATGGCATACATTGGACGCTGACTCTGAGTGATTGGTGTTTGTGTTGTTGTTGTTGTGCATGAAGTGTACTAGTATTTAATCTATTCTACACACAAAAAAGTGACTCAAGCAAATGTTTCCCTTCTTGTCATTTAATAACAAAATTGTACTTCTAATGCAGGCCGATCCATTGCATTTTTGAATATGGAATCTGGACTCGATGGACACCATGATGACCATACTATACTCGTCGCAGTCAGTCAGTAGGATCGGATATGATTGATGGAATAACTCGGGGCGTTTCATGAAGTGGCCTAAAAGGTAAACAAGTCAACAACAACCACAGCAGACCTACATGTCTGTGTAGTGGTGGAGGCGAGTGTAGTGGTATGACTGACAGCGGTGCATTGATTTAGTTACTTAATTTGGAAAATGCTATGTTGCTATATATGTGTGCTCTGTCTGGCTCAAAATCTAAGCTAAGTGGAGGTTGGGTGGGCACCGCGGGCCTGCTCTGTCCTGCTATTGTTGTAGGTTAATGCTGGAAACAGAGTAGGCATGATTTAGCCATGCCGCCTCTGAAAGTGATCTAGTTGCACTCCTCCGTAATTTATGCATTTTAACTTTACTTTTCTCCTTGATTTTTCAATATCCCATTTGTTTTTTTATCTACACTTACAGGCTGGCCTTTACCCTGTGCTATATTGGGAAAAACAACTCACACTTACCTTACCAAACCGCATCTGCCAGGTAGGCAGTGGCACCCAAGATAGACGTACGGAGTGTTCATGGAAGGAAGGACCAAGAGGAATGCCGAGATGCAACTCCCCAATTTGACCATGAAATAGTAACTTAGTATCATTCATCATCTTTTAATTAATTTGATTCATTTTTTTCTCTTTAACCCCTTAACAGCTGGGCCTGTTCCCCCAGTGCTGAGCCCTTTTTTGGCTATTTGTAGTAGTTCGCGATTAGGCCTCTGTAACTTTTTGACCACATAAGGTATCCACGCCAAATTTGCGTCCTTTTCTTCCAACATCATGGGGATTCTAAAGGTACCCAGGGTTTGTGGATTCCCCTGGAGGAGTCCCAGATTTTAGCCAAAATACAGCTAAATTTTGTTTTTTGTGGAAAAATGGGAAAAAATCCCGCATATGAAAGCGTCTGGGTTTTTCCCTGCAAATGGTATCAAAAAAGGGTTTGTGGGGCTGAAATCTCCATTTTCCCAGCTTTTAGGGAATGACAGACCTTTGTCAGAAAACTCAAAATTTTTACACACTTTTGGCATTTTTCTGGGACATAGCCTATTTTTGCTATTTTTTGTGCTTTCAACCTCCTTCCAGTTATTGGTAGAAATGGGTATGAAAGAAATAATGGATCCTGGAAATCTATACATTTTAGAAAAGTAGACAAAATTCTGAATTCAGCAAGGGGTCATTTGTGTAAATCCATCAAGGTTTCTTTATAGAAACTAACAGTTAAATATAGGAAAAATGGAAAATTAGTTGAAAAAAACAGTCTTTTGTGTCAACGTTTTCACCTGTAACTTCTTCTAATTATGACAGCTCTTTGAAAGTGATATACCGTTACATCCACTGGACCTTACTGGTTGTGGGGATAATTAGGACTTGTAGGTTCACCAAGAACCCGACAGAACCCAGAGCCAAAAACTGAGCAGCGTCTGGCAATGGTTTTTATTATGTACCGGGTATATAGCAATTATTCTGGGAAAATGTATACATGGAAAATTCGGTATGAAAGACTCATATGTATTTCTGAAATGGGAACAAAATATAGAGTTTAGAAACAGTAGATATTTGCACATTTCCGAAATTGGGAATACTCATACTAGCATGAGAATTATCGGTCATTTTTCAAAATGACTTCTTTTTTACACATTGTCTTTCATTTGGAAGGCAGAAATGCATCGAAAGTCAATAGGTAATAACAGTTGCTTTACAAATATGAATTACCCTAAGTCTCCCGATAAAAATGGTACCTCACTTGTGTGGGTAGGCATAGTGCCCACGACATGAAACGGCTGAAAACGCAACGTGAACACGCCACATTTTCACATTGAAAAATTACCCTTTTTTTGCAAAGTGCCTAGCTGTAGTTTTTGAACCCTCGCTCTGCCGGCACCCAGGGAAACCTAGCAAACCTATATATTTTTGAAAACTAGACACCCAGAGGAATCCAGGATGGGGTGACTGGACTGGCTTTCACCAGGTTCTGTTACCCAGAATCCCTTGCAAACCTAAACAATTGTCAAAAAAAACACATTTTCCTCACATTTTTGTGGTGGAAAGTTCTGGAATCTGCATGGATCCACAAATTTCCACCCACCCCGCGTTCCCCAAAGTCTTCCGAGTAAAATGGTACCTCACTTGTGTGGGTAGGCCTAGTGACCGTGACAGGAAACGGTGCAAAACGCAACGTGGACACACCCCAATTTCACAGTGAAAAATGACCTTTTTTTGGCAAAGTGCCTAGCTGTAGTTTTTGAACCCTAGCTCTGCCGGAATCTAGGGAAACCTAGCAAACCTATACGTTTTTGAAAACTAGACACCCAGGGGAATCCAGGATGGGGTGACTTGACTGGCTCCCACCAGGTTCTGTTACCCAGAATCCCTTGCAAACTTAAAGAATTGTCAAAAAAACCACATTTTCCTCACATTTCTGTGTTGGAAAGGTCTGTAATCTGCACGGATCCACAAATTTCTACCCACCCCACGTTCCCCAAAGTTTTCCGAGAAAAATGGTACCTCACTTGTGTGGGTAGGCCTAGTGCCCGCGACAGGAAACGGTGCAAAACGCAACATGGACACACCACAATTTCACAGTGAAAAACGACCCTTTTTTGGCAAAGTGCCTAGCTGTAGTTTTTGAACCCTAGCTCTGCCGGCACCTAGGGAAACCTAGCAAACCTATACATTTTTGAAAGCTAGACACCCAGGGTAATCCAGGATGGGGTGACTTGACTGCTTCTCACCAGGTTCTGTTACCCAGAATCCCTTGCAAACCTAAAACATTTTTAAAAAAAACACATAATCCCTACATTTCTGTGGTGGAAAGTCCTGGAATCTGTGTGGATCCACAAATTTCTACCCACCCCGCGTTCCCCAAAGTCTTCCGAGAAAAATGGTACCTCACTTGTGTGGGTAGGCCTAGAGCCCACGACAGGAAATCGCGCAAAACGCAACGTGGACAAACCCCAATTTCACAGTGAAAAATGACCCTGCAAAGTGCCTAGCTGTAGTTTTTGAATCCTAGCTCTGCCTGCATCTAGGGAAACCTAGCAAACCTATACATTTTTGAAAACTAGACACCCAGGGGAATCCAGGATGGGGTGACTTTACTGCCTCTCACCAGGTTATGTTACCCAGAATCCCTTGCAAACCTAAAAAATTGTCAAAAAAACCACATTTTCCTCACATTTCTGTGTTGGAAAGTCCTGGAATCTGCGTGGATCCACAAATTTCTACCCACCCCGCGTTCCCCAAAGTCTTCCGAGAAAAATGGTACCTCACTTGTGTGGGTAGGCCTAAGAGCCCGCGACAGGAAATGGTGCAAAACGCAACGTGGACACACCCCAATTTCACAGTGAAAAATGACCCTTTTGGCAAAGTGCCTAGCTGTAGTTTTTGAATCCTAGCTCTGCCTGCATCTAGGGAAAACTAGCAAACCTATACATTTTTGAAAACTAGACACGCAGGGGAATCCAGGATGGGGTGACTTGACTAGCCTCTCACCGGGTTCTGTTACCCAGAATCCCTTGCAAACCTAAAAATTGTCAAAAAAACCACATTTTCCTCACATTTCTGTGGTGGAAAGTCCTGAAATCTGCGTGGATCCACAAATTTCCACCCACCCCGCGTTCCCCAAAGTCTTCTGAGAAAAATGGTACCTCACTTGTGTGGGTAGGCCTAAGTGTCCGCGTCAGGAAACGGCCCAAAACGCAACGTGGACACACCTCCATTTCACTGTGAAAACTGACCCTTATTCGGCAAAGTGCATAGCTGTAGATTTTGAACCCTAGCTCTGCCGGCACCTAGGGAAACCTAGCAAACCTATACATTTTTGAAAACTAGACACCCAGGGGAATCCAGGATGGGGTGACTTGACTGCCTCTCACCAGGTTCTGTTACCCAGAATCCCTTGCAAAGCTAAAAAACTGTCAAAAAAACACATTTTCCTCACATTTCTGTGGTGTAAAGTTCTGGAATCTGCGTGGATCCACAAAATTCCACCCACCCCACGTTCCCCAAAGTCTTCCGATAAAAATGGTACCTCACTTGTGTGGGAGGCCTAAGTACCCGCGACAGGAAACGGCCCAAAACGCAACGTGGACACACCACATTTTCGCAGTGAAAACGGACCCTTTTTCAACAAAGTGGCTAGCTGTAGATTTTGAACCCTAGCTCTGCCGGCACCTAGGGAAACCTTTCAAACCTATACATTTTTGAAAAGTAGACACCCAGGGGAATCCAGGATGGGGTGACTTGACTGGCTCTCACCAGGTTCTGTTACCCAGAATCCCTTGCAAACTTAAAAATTGTCAAAAAACCACATTTTCCTCACATTTCCGTGGTGGAAAGTTCTGGAATCTGCGTGGATCCACAAATTTCCACCCACCCCGTGTTCCCCAAAGTCTTCCGATAAAAATGGTACCTCACTTGTGTGGGGAGGCCCAAGTACCCGCAACAGGAAATGGCCTAAAACGCAACGTGGACACACCACATTTTCACAGTGAAAACGGACCCTTTTTCAACAAAGTGCCTAGCTGTAGATTTTGAACCATAGCTCTGCCGGCACCTAGGGAAACCTAGGAAACCTATACATTTTTGAAAACTAGACACCCAGGGGACTCCAGGATGGGGTGACTTGGCTGGCTCTCACCAGGTTCTGTTACCCAGAATCCCTTGCAAACCTAAAACATTGTAAAAAAAACACATTTTCCTCACATTTCTGTGGTGGAAAGTTCTGGAATCTGCGTGGATCCACAAATTTCCACCCACCCCGCGTTCCCCAAAGTCTTCCGAGAAAAATGGTACCTCACTTGTGTGGGAGGCTTAAGTACCCGCGACAGGAAACGGCCCAAAACGCAACGTGGACACACCACATTTTCACAGTGAAAACGGACCCTTTTTCAACAAAGTGCCTAGCTGTAGATTTTGAACCCTAGCTCTGCCGGCACCTAGGGAAACCTAGGAAACCTATACATTTTTGAAAACTAGACACCCAGGGGAATCCAGGATGGGGTGACTTGGCAGGCTCTCACCAGGTTCTGCTACCCAGAATCCCTTGCAAACCTAAAATATTGTTAAAAAAACCACATTTTCCTCACATTTCTGTGGTGGAAAGTTCTGGAATCTGCGTGGATCCACAAAATTCCACCCACCCCGAGTTCCCCAAAGTCTTCCGATAAAAATGGTACCTCACTTGTGTGGGAGGCCTAAGTACCCGCGACAGGCTAGGGCCCAAAACATATTGAGGTGACATTAAAATTGCCTATCACAAAACAACCTGGTTTTGCAAGGGGGTCACCTCGGTTTTGGCCCGTGCTCGGCGGCCAGCTAGGGAAACCTATCAAACCCACACATTTCTGAAAACTAGACACCCAGGTGGTTCCAGGGAGGTATGGCTTGCATGGATCGCCCAATGTTTTCTTACCCAGAATCCCCTGCAAACCTCAAATTTTGCTGAAAAAATCACTTTTTCCACATATTTTTGTGTGGGAAAGTTGTGGCATCGCCGGGCAGACACGCATTTCCCACCACCCAGTGTTCCCCAAGGTCTCCCGATAAAAATGGTGCCTCACTCGTGTGGGAGGCCCAAGTACCCGCGACAGGCTAGGGCCCAAAACGTATTGAGGTGACATTAAAATTGCCTATCACAAAACAACCTGGTTTTGCAAGGGGGGTCACCTTGGTTTTTGGCCCCGTGCTCGGCGGCCAGCTAGGGAAACCTATCAAACCCACACATTTCTGAAAACTAGACACCCGGGTGGTTCCAGGGAGGTATGGCTTGCGTGGATCCCCCAACGTTTTCTTACCCAGAATCCCCTGCAAACCTCAAATTTAGCTGAAATAATCACTTTTTCCACACATTTTTGTGTGGGAAAGTTGTGGCATCGCCAGGCAGACACGCATTTCCTACCACCCAGTGTTCCCCAAGGTCTCCCGATAAAAATGGTGCCTCACTCGTGTGGGAGGCCCAAGTACCTGCGACAGGCTAGGGCCCAAAACGTATTGAGGTGACATTAAAATTGCCTATCACAAAACAACCTGGTTTTGCAAGGGGGTCACCTCGGTTTTGGCCCCGTGCTCGGCGGCCACCTAGGGAAACCTACCAAACCCACACATTTTGAAAACTAGACACCCAGGTGGTTCCAGGGAGGTATGGCTTGCGTGGATCCCCCAACGTTTTCTTACCCAGAATCCCCTGCAAACCTCAAATGTTGCTGAAAAAATCACTTTTTCCACACATTTTTGTGTGGGAAAGTTGTGGCATCGCCGGGCAGACACGCATTTCCCACCACCCAGTGTTCCCCAAGGTCTCCCGATAAAAATGGTGCCTCACTCGTGTGGGAGGCCCAAGTACCCGCGACAGGCTAGGGCCCAAAACGTATTGAGGTGACATTAAAATTGCCTATCACAAAACTACCTGGTTTTCCAAGGGTGTCACCTCGGTTTTGGCCCCGTGCTCGGCGGCCAGCTAGGAAACCTATCAAACCCACACATTTCTGAAAACTAGACACCCGGGTGGTTCCAGGGAGGTATGGCTTGCGTGGATCCCCCAACGTTTTCTTACTCAGAATCCCCTGCAAACCTCAAATTTAGCTGAAAAAATCACTTTTTCCACACATTTTTGTGTGGGAAAGTTGTGGCATCGCTGGGCAGACACGCATTTCCTACCACCCAGTGTTCCCCAAGGTCTCCCGATAAAAATGGTGCCTCACTCGTGTGGGAGGCCCAAGTACCCGCGACAGGCTAGGGCCCAAAGCGTATTGAGGGGACATTAAAATTGCCTATCACAAAACAACCTGGTTTTGCAAGGGAGTCACCTCGGTTTTGGCCCGTGCTCGGCGGCCAGCTAAGAAACCTATCAAACCTACACATTTCTGAAAACTAGACACCCGGGTGGTTTCAGGGAGGTATGGCTTGCGTGGATCCCCCAACGTTTTCTTACCCAGAATACCCTGCAAACCTCAAATTCTGCTGAAAAAATCACTTTTTCCACACATTTTTGTGTGTGAAAGTTGTGGCATCGCCGTGCAGACACGCATTTCCCACCACCCAGTGTTCCCCAAGGTCTCCTGATAAAAATGGTGCCTCACTCGTGTGGGAGGCCCAAGTACCCGCGACAGGCTAGGGCCCAAAACGTATTGAGGTGACATTAAAATTGCCTATCACAAAACAACCTGATTTTGCAAGGGGGGTCACCTCGGTTTTTGGCCCGTGCTCATGGCCAGCTAGGGAAACCTATCAGACACACACATTTCTGAAAACTACACACCCGGGTGGTTCCAGGGAGGTATGGCTTGCGTGGATCCCCCAACGTTTTCTTACCCAGAATCCCCTGCAAACCTCAAATTTAGCTGAAAAAATCACTTTTTCCACACATTTTTGTGTGGGAAAGTTGTGGCATCGCCGGGCAGACACGCATTTCCTACCACCCAGTGTTCCCCAAGGTCTCCCGATAAAAATGGTGCCTCACTCGTGTGGGAGGCCCAAGTTTCTGCGACAGGCTAGGGCCCAAAACGTATTGAGGTGACATTAAAATTGACTATCACAAAACAACCTGGTTTTGCAAGGGGGTCACCTCGGTTTTTGGCCCCGTGCTCGGCGGCCAGCTAGGAAACCTACCAAACCCACACATTTCTGAAAACTAGACACCCAGGTGGTTCCAGGGAGGTATGGCTTGCGTGGATCCCCCAACGTTTTCTTACCCAGAATCCCCTGCAAACCTAAAATTTTGCTGAAAAAATCACTTTTTACACAAATTTTTGTGTGGGAAAGTGTGGCATCGCCGGGCAGACACGCATTTCCCACCACCCAGTGTTCCCCAAGGTCTCCCGATAAAAATGGTGCCTCACTCGTGTGGGAGGCCCAAGTACCCGCGACAGGCTAGGGCTCAAAGCATATTGAGGTGACATTAAAATTGCCTATCACAAAACAACCTGGTTTTGCAAGGGGGGTCACCTCGGTTTTTGGCCCCGTGCTCGGCGGCCAGCTAGGGAAACCTACCAAACCACACATTTCTGAAAACTAGACACCCAGGTGGTTCCAGGGAGGTATGGCTTGCGTGGATCCCCCAACGTTTTCTTACCCAGAATCCCCTGCAAACCTCAAATTTTGCTGAAAAAATCACTTTTTCCACACATTTTTGTGTGGGAAAGTTGTGCAATCGCCGGGCAGACACGCATTTCCCACCACCCAGTGTTCCCCAAGGTCTCCCGATAAAAATGGTGCCTCACTCGTGTGGGAGGCCCAAGTACCCGCGACAGGCTAGGGCTCAAAACGTATTGAGGTGACATTAAAATTGCCTATCACAAAACAACCTGGTTTTGCAAGGGGGTCACCTCGGTTTTGGCCCCGTGCTCGGCGGCCAGCTAGGAAACCTATCAAACCCACACATTTCTGAAAACTAGACACCCGGGTGGTTCCAGGGAGGTATGGCTTGCGTGGATCCCCCAACGTTTTCTTACCCAGAATCCCTGCAAACCTCAAATTTAGCTGAAAGAATCACTTTTTCCACACATTTTTGTGTGGGAAAGTTGTGGCATCGCTGGGCAGACACGCATTTCCTACCACCCAGTGTTCCCCAAGGTCTCCCGATAAAAATGGTGCCTCACTCATGTGGGAGGCCCAAGTACCTGCGACAGGCTAGGGCCCAAAACGTATTGAGGTGACATTAAAATTGCCTATCACAAAACAACCTGGTTTTGCAAGGGGGTCACCTCGGTTTTGGCCCCGTGCTCGGCGGCCAGCTAAGGAAACCTATCAAACCTACACATTTCTGAAAACTAGACACCCGGGTGGTTCCAGGGAGGTATGGCTTGCGTGGATCCTCCAACGTTTTCTTACCCAGAATCCCCTGCAAACCTCAACTTTAGCTGAAAAAATCACTTTTTCCACACATTTTTTTGTGGGAAAGTTGTGGCATCGCCGGGCAGACACGCATTTCCTACCACCCAGTGTTCCCCAAGGTCTCCCGATAAAAATGGTGCCTCCCTCGTGTGGGAGGCCCAAGTACCTGCGACAGGCTAGGGCCCAAAACGTATTGAGGTGACATTAAAATTGCCTATCACAAAACAACCTGGTTTTGCAAGCGAGGTCACCTCGGTTTTGTCCCGTGCTCGAGGGCCAGCTAGGAAACCTATCAAACCCACACATTTCTGAGAACTAGACACCGGGTGGTTCAGGAGGTATGGCTTGCCGGGATCCCCCAACGTTTTCTTACCAGAATCCCCTGCAAACCTCAAATTTGTGCTGAAAAAATCACTTTTTCAGCACATTTTTGTGTGGGAAAGTTGTGAGCATCGCTCGGGCAGACACGCATTTCCTACCACCCAGTGTTCCCCAAGGTCTCCCAATAAAAATGGTGCCTCACTCGTGTGGGAGGCCCAAGTACCAGCGACAGGCAAGGGCCAAAAACGTATTGTGACAGCATCATAATTGCCTATCACAAAATGTTTTGGGCCCTAGCCTGTCGCGAGTACTTGGGCCTCCCACACGAGTGAAGTACCATTTTATCGGGAGACCTTGAGAACACTGGGTGGTAGAAATGCATGTCTGCTCGGCGATGCTACAACTTTCCACACAAAATGTGTGAAAAGTGATTTTTCAGCTAAATTCGAGGTTTGCAGGGATTCTGGAGAAAACGTTGGGGATCCACGCAAGCCATACCTCCCTGGAACCCCAGGTGTCTAGTTTTCAGAAATGTGTGGGTTTGATAGGTTTCCCTAGCTGGCCGCCGAGCACGGGACCAAAACCGAGGTGACCCCTTGCAAAACCAGGTTGTTTGTGATAGGCAATTTTAATGTCACCTCAATACGTTTTGGGCCCTAGCCTGTCGCGTACTTGGGCCTCCCACGCAGTGAGGTACCATTTTTATCGGGAGACCTTGGGAACACTGGGTGGTAGGAAATGCATGTCTGCCCGGCGATGCCACAACTTTCCCACACAAAAATGTGTGGAAAAAGTGATTTTTCAGCTAAATTCGAGGTTTGCAGGGGATTCTGGGTAAGAAAACGTTGGGGGATCCACTCAAGCCATACCTCCCTGGAACCCCCGGGTGTCTAGTTTTCAGAAATGTGTAGGTTTGATAGGTTTCCCTAGCTGGCCACCGAGCACGGGCCAAAAACCGAGGTGACCCCTTGCAAAACCAGGTTGTTTTGTGATAGGCAATTTTAATGTCACCTCAATACGTTTTGGGCCCTAGCCTGTCGCGGGTACTTGGGCCTCCCACACGAGTGAGGTACCATTTTATCGGGAGACCTTGGGAACACTGGGTGGTAGAAATGCATGTCTGCCCGGCGATGCCACAACTTTCCACACAAAAATGTGTGGAAAAAGTGATTTTTCAGCTAAATTCGAGGTTTGCAGGGGATTCTGGGTAAGAAAACGTTGGGAGATCCACGCAAGCCATACCTCCCTGGAACCCCCGGGTGTCTAGTTTTCAGAAATGTGTAGGTTTGATAGGTTTCCCTAGCTGGCCGCCGAGCACGGGGCCAAAACCGAGGTGACCCCCTTGCAAAACCAGGTTGTTTTGTGATAGGCAATTTTAATGTCACCTCAATACGTTTTGGGCCCTAGCCTGTCGCGGGTACTTGGGCCTCCCACACGAGTGAGGTACCATTCTTATCGGGAGACCTTGGGGAACACTGGGTGGTAGGAAATGCATGTCTGCCCGGCGATGCTACAACTTTCCACACAAAAATGTGTGGAAAAGTGATTTTTCAGCTAAATTCGAGGTTTGCAGGGATTCTGGGTAAGAAAACGTTGGGGGATCCACGCAAGCCATACCTCCCTGGAACCCCCGGGTGTCTAGTTTTCAGAAATGTGTGGGTTTGATAGGTTTCCCTAGCTGGCCGCCGAGCACGGGCCAAAACCGAGGTGACCCCCTTGCAAAACCAGGTTGTTTTGTGATAGGCAATTTTAATGTCACCTCAATACGTTTTGGGCCCTAGCCTGTCGCTGGTACTTGGGCCTCCCACACGAGTGAGGTACCATTTTATCGGGAGACCTTGGGGAACACTGGGTGGTAGAAATGCATGTCTGCCCGGCGATGCCACAACTTTCCCACACAAAAATGTGTGGAAAAGTGATTTTTCAGCTAAATTCGAGGTTTGCAGGGGATTCTGGGTAAGAAAACGTTGGGGGATCCACGCAAGCCATACCTCCTGGAACCCCGGGTGTCTAGTTTTCAGAAATGTGTGGGTTTGATAGGTTTCCCTAGCTGGCCGCCGAGCACGGGGCCAAAACCGAGGTGACCCCCTTGCAAAACCAGGTTGTTTTGTGATAGGCAATTTTAATGTCACCTCAATACGTTTTGGGCCCTAGCCTGTCGCGGGTACTTGGGCCTCCCACACGAGTGAGGTACCATTTTTATCGGGAGACCTTGGGGAACACTGGGTGGTAGGAAATGCATGTCTGCCCGGCGATGCCACAACTTTCCCACACAAAAATGTGTGGAAAAAGTGAGTTTTTCAGCTAAATTCGAGGTTTGCAGGGGATTCTGGGTAAGAAAACGTTGGGGGATCCATGCAAGCCATACCTCCCTGGAACCCCCCGGGTGTCTAGTTTTCAGAAATGTGTGGGTTTGATAGGTTTCCCTAGCTGGCCGCCGAGCACGGGGCCAAAAACCGAGGTGACCCCCCTTGCAAAACCAGGTTGTTTTGTGATAGGCAATTTTAATGTCACCTCAATACGTTTTGGGCCCTAGCCTGTCGCGGGTACTTGGGCCTCCCACACGAGTGAGGTACCATTTTTATCAGGAGACCTTGGGGAACACTGGGTGGTAGGAAATGCATGTCTGCCCGGCGATGCCACAACTTTCCCACACAAAAATGTGTGGAAAAAGTGATTTTTTCAGCTAAATTCGAGGTTTGCAGGGGATTCTGGGTAAGAAAACGTTGGGGGATCCACGCAAGCCATACCTCCCTGGAACCCCCCGGGTGTCTAGTTTTCAGAAATGTGTGGGTTTGGTAGGTTTCCCTAGCTGGCCGCCGAGCACGGGGCCAAAAACCAAGGTGACCCCCTCACAAAACCAGGTTGTTTTGTGATAGGCAATTCTAATGTCGCCTCAATACGTTTTGGGCCCTAGCCTGTCGCGGGTACTTGGGCCTCCCACACGAGTGAGGCACCATTTTTATCGGGAGACCTTGGGAACGCTGGGTGGTAGGAAATGCGTGTCTGCCCGGCGATGCCACAACTTTCCCACACAAAAATGTGTGGAAATAGTGATTTTTTCAACAAAATATGAGGCTAGCAGGGCATGTTGGGTAAAAAAAACAGTGAGAACCACGCAAGTCATTCACCCTTGTACTTCCCCCTTTGTCTACTACTCAAAAATGTAAAGGTTTGCCTAGGTGACGACTGAGCTAGGGCAGAAAGTCCCCTGCTACCCATTGTGAAAAAAAAAATATCTTACAAAAGGCCATTAAACCGACACAAATATAAATCTAACACTCATTTGATAAAGCTAATCCACCACTTACACAGGTTGGTTTTAGCACCTCCAGAAACGCTGGCTTCAAAGCACAAATACTTATCAAAGTATATAAATATTGAAGCCAAGCCTTCTGAAGGGGAGCCATAAAGCCACATCACGGCACCAACCACTTTATGGTCCATTCACACGCCATTCACACACCACACACAAGACTTCCGTACCGCCAGCCACGGGCCCAAACAACCATATCACTTGCACTCACACAAACATACTGCCGCCATGCAAGGGCCCATCACATTCATATGCCACAAGACATAATGACTTTGACTATATTCTACCACCTGTCAAGTCTCCACCTCCTTCTTCCAGAACGTTACCGAACTCATGCCCAGTGAACCTATACTAATGACTTCCATGACAGCCACATGAGGCTCAGGAAGACATGTCTTTCATGCACCTTTAGTGCACTCACTATGCTAAATCCAACTCCTTCCAGTTTGTGGATGCAAGTTGGGGGGTGCTCGAGTATGCCGCAAAAACATTTCTCGAGCTGAGCAAGCATATCTACCTTTGAAACTAAGGCAAACATGCTGGAAATTTTCAAAAGATAACATCATAAACTATGAACGGATGAATGTGAAACAAGGGTAGTCCGTGACAACGTAGCATATGTCCAATCCACCGTTATGTGCAGTGACTGTAATGCACTTATCATACAGCAAACTGACCATCTACTAAGTTCTAACGGAGGATGAACATGGCAAGCAGCATTGACCCATAAGTACTACAGTAAATTCAGTGTGAGTGTGGCAGCAATGGATTTGAATCCATGGGTGAAGAAGAAGTCAGGACGTGTATCTATACTACCTTTACTATCTGCCTTCTACCTTTGCAATATTCCTCGGAAAGCGTACCTACCGTAAGCTGTTCTAACCCGTTCGTGTGTCTGTCCTCAGAGTCCTGACTAACCCTGTCCAATTGTTAAGATACCCTATACTAATGCCTTCCATCTCTAGCTACTTGAAGCTTGAGTGAACATTTCTGTCACGAGCTATCAATGCTCTCACAATGCTCTATCCAACTCCTTCCAGTTTGTGGATGCAAGTTGGGGAGTGCCCGAGTATGCCGCAAAAACATTTCTCGAGCTGAGCAAGCATATCTACCTTTGAAACTAAGGCAAACATGCTGGAAATTTTCAAAAACTTCCTAAAGAGACCATCATAAACTACGAAGAACGGTTGAATGTGAAACACGGGTACTCCATGACAACGTGGCATATGTTCTGTCCACCAGTATGTGCAGCGTGGGGACTATAATGCACTTGTCAATTGGCGAACAAAACAACTACCACGTTCTGAAAGCAGATAACGGTGTTGAGAAGTCCATGATTTCATGAAGTAGAGGAAGAAATATCCTGCAGCTGCTTGCGTAGTGAAGGAGTGGCCCACAGACAGTAGGTATCCATTCACACCAATTGAAAGGTTAACCTATTGGCAGCACCACCTCAGTCAATTTCCCAGTATTTTGCTTTAGTGTGATACAACATAAAGCAAGTAGGAAAACAGAAGGCAGGCTTACTTGGGCACTGGGGACAGTAAACACGAGTCTCCTGCCTCTTTCCCTGCATCGAGCACACTTTACAACGACGACATGGTCGCTCCTTTTTGGGTGTTGCAGGAATTTTATCTGCAAAGTGTCGCTCCTGCAGCCTTGCCACGTCCTCCAGAACACATGAAGTGGAGGCTTCTGCTTCTGTAGCAGTAAGACTTTCAATCACAGACAACTGAAAGTCAAGGAAAGACATGAGTCTTCCTGTGGTGGTCTCACGATAAACAACATACGCATTGTATGTTGCCATCTGGATCAGGTGCGTAAACAGTTTCTTATACCAAGTGCGAGTTTTACGACTCGCATTGTATGGCTGAAGAACCTGGTCGTTCTTGTCCACTCCGCCCATGTACTTGTTGTAATCAAGTATACAGGTGGGCTTGTGGACTTCGGCCATCTGACCCCAAACCGTGACAGGGAAGTGCTCTCAGCATGAATTGTAGTGAGCACGTACACGTCACGCCTATCTGAGAACTTAACTGCGAGCAGTTCGTTGGAACGCAACGCAGTGCTCTGGGATTTCTGGAGCTTCTTGCAAACAAGCTCCTGCGGGAATCCTTTGCGGCGACAACGAATTGTACCGCAAGCCACGGTGCCAGCTTTATAGAGCTCACTGAACAGCTCTACTCCTGTATAGAAATTGTCCACATAAAGGTTATAACCTTTGTGAAGAAGTGGCTGGACAAGCTCCCATACAATCTTTCCTGTGACCCCTAGCATGGGAGGGCAACCTACAGGGTTAAGAGTTGTGTCCTTCCCTGTATACACTCTCAAGCTGTACACATAGCCAGTCGAGCTCTCACACAGCATGTACAGCTTGATGCCATAGCGAGCACGTTTGCTCGGAATGTACTGCCTAAACAGCAGCCGCCCTTTATACAAGATCAAGGACTCATCAATGGCTATATTCTTTCCAGGAGTATAAACCTCTGGAAACCTGGCAGACAAATGTTCCACGACAGGCCGAATTTTGAACAACCTGTCATAGTCTGGATGGTCCCGGGGCAATGCAGCAGAGTTGTCATTGAAATGCAGCATGCGCTGCAATAGCAAAAACGATCTCTGCTCATGTATGGTGCGAAGATGGGGTTAACCAAACCGTGCGAGTAGACCAGTAGGATAGCAAGGTTGGTTTATGCACTACCCCCATTTTAAGCGTGAGGCCCAAAAATATCTTCAACTCCCCTAGAGAAGTGGGAGTCCACTTGCGCGCCCTAGAATGAGGCCCAAGAGTGCCTCCTTGCTCCCTCAGAAATTGTTCGGCACGCAAATTTGTTTGCTGCACAATTTCGTCTAGGAAGTCAACACCAAAAAAGAGATGGAAGTAGTCAATTGGCAAAAAATTTGCCGTATCTACTTTACATCCAGCGTCACCAGTGAAAGGCGGAATTTGGGGCTGAACTAAATTGGGAGGCTGCCAAGACAGCACTCCGTCTGTGCTTGCGGCCGCACGTGCCTGCACTCTGGGTTGCTCTAACCTGTTACGGGTGTCCTGCTGCACAGACTGTGCTGGCAAAGGCACAGCACGACTGACATCGTCTCCTTCAGAATCGCTGGACGATGAGTCATCGGATGGAACTGCGCCGACTGAAAAGTCACTCCCAGATTCGGCTCCATTGTCCTCTCCCTCAGATGCTGTCTCAGTATCTGCTGTCTCAGTCTCTGATCCTGCCTCAGAGCTGGACTCCAGAACCAGATTTAGGGCCTGGGCAGCATTCATCCAACGATATGCCATCTCTGCTAGTGCCTAAACTATCCTTTTAAAACACAATCCTACGTAGAAGGCAGATAGGTTGTTGGTTTTAAAGTGTAGGTGGGTGTGTGCGTGAGTGAAGTGTTTAAGTCAATAATGACGAAGTCACCTTACCTTTGCGAAATCTGTACGCTCTCCAAAAAGACTAAGAAAGAGAGAAAAAAGACACAGTATTACTTTACCTTGCCACATACCCATCATCGCAGCCTTTTAGCGCTGGTGGGAGCCAGTGCGACCATCATTTTGGCGCCAAGATGCCTACGGGTGAACGTGTGCTTTACAATTGCACACTATGACCTCCTTTGATGCGCCCACTACCATCCTTGCAAACGTGCCCCTCATCTCTCCATAGCCCCTCTCTCACATACATTTAGTCTGTTACAAAGTGTTTCTACTTTGTGGCTTTACTAATCCACTTAGCTGTCTACATAATACCGATCTGTTCGTTTCAGCATACCCTTTATGGCGTCAAAACTGCCACTACACAAAAGTCAGATATCTCTATCTAGCAGAATTTTTTTTTGTACTCTGCAGCAGTACCACACTTTACTGCCTTTCAGGTAACTTCAAAGAGACTCATTATAGTTCTTTCACAGTCTCATAATTTCAGCACTGAGAAATATCTCTGTAAATAAATATTTATATATATATATAACAATTAATTCCCAATGTCAGAGCGCTCAATACCTGGTGCAGGCAGCAACGGGTAGAATCCTTACCCGATATTTAAATTCAGAAACACAAAGGATGCCGCACTCCAAGACCGGTTTCAGAGTTGCTTTATTTTCACCACCACTACCACCAGTCGTGGTGAAAATAAAGCAACTCTGAAACCAATCTCTGGAGTGCGGCATCCTTTGTGTTTCTGAATATATATATATATATATATATATATATATATATATGACAGCAACTCCTTTCGCTCTTCCAATTCACCACGGAAGACAGGAGCTCGGACCACAATTTCGTGCTGCAAGTATTTTTATTGTTGTCTGCTCAACACAGCCATGACGCAGTTTCGAGCCCGTAGGCCCTTGATCACATGACGCGATACACTGCCGGTACTGGGCTTTTAAGCCATTTTTTTACCTTTACATTTTTCTTTTTTAAAGTGACAAGTGCAAAATAGAGATACAAATGTATTAACGCAAAACAGAAAAGGAGTAGACATAGTAAAATTACTGCAACTGGGTAAACGTTTACACCTTCATATACAAATTGTTATTTTCTATTGTATATATATTGTTTAAAATTCTGTTTCAATAAAAACAAACCATTCATTTTATATATATATATATAGATATATATACATATATATATATATATATATATATATATCCAAGCTCCGTTTCCTTGTTTCCCAAAGCGAAAAACAGCACTCGCGAGGCCAATAAACTCTAGCAACTGCCTCGTGAGTGCTGTTTTTCTTTTGGGAAACAAAAGCAAGCCTGGATAAATATCACGGCGCACCCCGCGTTTGTGAAGCACCCGTCCTGCAAGTGCGCCGTTCACTGTGCATCAAGGAGCATATATATATATATATATATATATATATATACACACACACACACGGACACGGACACATATATATATATATACATAGATTTTATCTCTACATATATTTATATATATGTATCTATATACATATATCTATACATATATATGTATATAGATACATATATATATCATTCACTCTTTAGACTTATGATATATATATGTATCTATATACACATACATATGTATATAGATACATATATATACATATATCATCTACAGAGAAAGAGACTCTCTCTATATATATATATATATATATATATATATATATATATATAGAAAGATCTCTCTCCGGCGAGGAGCAAGCTGCAGGACACCCGTGGTTGCCGCATATTGACCTGCCTTTAATGCGGACGTCGGTGTAATCCGTGTCGGCTGACCGGAGAGAGCGCCAGGCATTCTGTCAAGGTAGGATCCGGCGGATACGCCAGTGTGGGAGTGTGCACGGCGCTAAGTTTGGACATTGTTTCAAGATACTAGCGACCGTTTTAAATCTTGTTTATAATTGGAGCCACAACCTAGCAGCAATAATGTCCGCCGACGCGTTGCGTAACCGTGAGGAGGCGGCCACATCCATGTTTAATGACTCCCGGCTGGGGGTCGACAACTGCTGAGCACAACAGCACCCCATCTACAGAAAGCCCTTCCATTAGAGACATGTTTAAAAGACTGGAAAAGTTGATGCGCTTCGGAACAAAGTAAATGGTGGGAGTATGAAATCCCTGTCCCGCTATTTAGAGGTCGGAAGAGTTCCAAGAGGTTTGCGAATTACCTTAGCACCCAGCTATGAGAACCCCGACCCTGCAATGCTTACGGAATGGGCTGAGTCAAATTTAGAATCGTCTAGTAAACTTATGGGGATCCTGGTAAAATACGCGGAAAGTGACCGTGTCAAGCTACAAACCCAGGTTGAAATGTTAGAGGTGGAAATTGGGAAATTAGAGATAACGGAGCTTGTCAAGAAATTGAGGGATGACATGTTGGCCCGCCTCAGTAAGGATGAAGATATCATTAAAAGAAGAAAGGCCTTTAAGTTTGAGAGGGATAAGGCAGACTATCAAAATGGACAAGTGTTCACTTTCGCCCGCAGATATGATGCAGTCAAGGCTAAAGTGAACCGAACCATTTCAAAGGCAAACCAGAGAGGCCACGGAAGCATCCACTTCGATTTCAGACCTGAGTTCCGCTGCTGAGAGTGAACCAGAGGAGACATCGCAAAAACAGATACCTTGGGGTTTACCAAATTGTCCCTGGCACAGGAAGTGAATTGCCTTTGTCAAGACAGAAGGGACACACTGAGACCCGGGGGATATCTGGCGGCAAAACCAAAGATATAACTTCAAACGTAACAAAAAGAAGACAGTTGTCACAAAGAAGAGCAAAACTACTGGCAAAAAACCAACAAGGGGCAGATGGAATCGATTCCAGAATCGGAATCCAGCGCAAACTCCAATGAAGTAGTTAATCTAACTGAGCTGCAATTAACATCGGCAGAGAAATGTATTCTGGGATTAGGACTATCATACAGTCCACCCTGTAACTTCAACTACGTGGATGCGCGCATGGATACTTTCAGGTTTGTGAGAAAATTGAAACTCAACAAATTCCATATATTACAACCTAGAAAGAAAACAACATCTACCATAGATACAGCCATCAGCAGCCCCTCACTTTTGACAGCTGGTGATTATAACCTGTTTCAGGATGCTTGGTCCCTCCAAAATGAACAAAACTGTGATATGTCTGCTAAAAATCAAGATTTGTTGGACAGCAGAGGACCTTGTTCAAGCGCCCTTTAAACCTAAATCTGTATTCCAGCCAATCATGCTGCATGATAACTTAGATGTTTATCAAGATCTAGTAACCAAGGATTTTAAAAAACTGTACATAGCAACGAATAAAGTCCGCCATGGCATTGATAAACAAAATATGTGCTATAAGCAGCTAATGAAAAAACTGCAATCAGATAACAACATCATTGTGAAAGAAGCGGATAAAGGTGGAAATGTTGTTCTATGGCCGCGCCAACTGTATATGGAGGAAGCCTTGTATCAATTGACTGATTCCTCATGCTATAGAAAGAGCAATATCCACTTGGTAGAAAGCAGCATGGAATGACCATTATCTCAAATTACTGGCTTGGAAGAGTGCAGGATCTATTACGGATGAGGAGTATCGTTTTTAAAAAAAAGAACATCCAGTTATTCCCACGTTTTATCTCATCCCTAAGATTCTATAATTTTTTTATAGCTATGGCTTCCCTGGGGGCCGATTGTGGCCCCCACGGAAAGCACATAGCTATAAAAAAAATTGCCCCCACAGGGGGTCGGCCACTGAGCAGGAGGACCGACCCCCTGCCAATATTGCCACCATCGTACTTTTTAAAAAATATTTTCAGCATTTTTGGGAGGCGATCGTGCCCCCAAGGAAAGCCAACATGTCTAAATAAAAATATGCCCCCACAGGGAGTCGGCCACTGAGCAGGAGGACCGGCCCCTGCCAATCTCTCGCCATCTTTTTTTCATTTTTGGGGTGCGATCGCGCACCCAAACAAAGCTCAACTTTTAAAAATTAAAAAAATATGCCCCCGGGCGAGGCCGACCCATTACACGAGGGCCGGCCCCCAAAGACATCCACTGGTGTCTAGTGGGGTTTCCTGGCCGTGGATCGCAGCGCTGCCGCGATCCACGTGAGAAACCCCTTTCAGAAGGCCTCGTTTGAAGGGAGACTCTCCTTTCAAGCGAGCCTCCCTAAGCTGGGAGGCCGTTTCCGGCCGGATTTCCATCGGAGTCGGCGGCGGCCTTACCTGCTGCTGTCTCGGCTCCGGTGGGAAAGTCAGAGGCGCCGTCAGAGCGCCTCGCGGCTGTAGCGTCCAGATGGGCGGGGAGGGGCGGAGAGACGCAGAAAGCCTTCCATGTCTCCCCCAGGGGGAATAAAAAAAAAACAATCTCCGGTGCGATGCACGGAGGTTTAAAGGGAGCCCTCCTGGTGACGGCCAATGGACGTGCGCCGCACCAGGAGGGTAGTGCTTGCACGTCGGCCATTGGCGGACGCAAGCACCAAAGGGGTTAATCATTACAACTGTGTGTGTTGTTGTTTATTATGTTTACTCTTTGCTTATATATTTGCCCCCTACATCTATTTTTTAATTTTCTTTGTTAGCTTTAAAAGGAAGCCCGGTACTACAGAACATAAAATGTATGTAATTTTGGTCTCTCTGAGGGCAGACAGGCAAGGCAATTGCATAATAATAATAATTAATAATATACTGCTGCCCTGTACTACTAGTCTAGTACTACTTATCATTAACCATCAAGTCATCATCATGCATGCATTTCCTTTTTCTCCCTTAACAGATTTATGATGGTCGTCTGCCAAGATTGTGTTTTGTCCATGTGCAGTGTTTGTCTTTGTCAAACCTTTCCCTCAAGTACCCCTTCCCAACCACTCATCAAACCCTAACTCTCTTGCCCCGGGCTGTGTGATTTATATTGAGGTGTGACTAAATTAAATTTACACCAATAATCGATCACACACTTGCTGGGGCGGATGTGGTGAAAGCAACACTAACTAAAGGCAGGGCGAGGATCTTCTTCTGCTCTAAGTATATATGTTACAGTCAAAGTGTGAAATCCCGGTATTGTATAGAATGCCTAGGTAATGTATGGAATGCCTGATGGTTTTCGGCAAACTATGAAATATAAGTTTTTGGGGAAAATGTTACATACTTTTCCTAGGCATTCTATACAATTCTAGGCATTATACAGAATGACCAGTACCATTTACGCAAACTGTTAAAAGGCCACAAGATGAGATTCCTAGGCATTCGGCAAAGTGTGAAATTCCGGTATTGTATAGAATGCCTAGGTAATGTATAGAATGCCTGATGGTTTTAGAGGCAAACTATGAAATATAAGTTTTTGGGGGAAATGTTACATACTTTTCCTAGGCATTCTATACAATTCCTAGGCATTATACAGAATGACCAGTACCCATTTACGCAAAGTGTTAAAAAGGGCAGAAGATGAGAAGCCTTTATTAATTAATACGCATTTGAAACTGAAAGAACAAAACTACGAAATAAAGCACAGGATATTCTTACCGGAAAACAATAAAAGCAGAACTGAGATTGAAGTACTTGTTACACTAAGAAAGGCCGGAGTAACACGTGGAATTGTACTCACTTTTATTCTTCACACAAAAACACCTTCTATACACCTTCAACACGTGGAATTGTACTCACTTTTATTCCTCACACAAAAACACCTTCTATTTTGGCACTTTGATCTTGTACATACATTTCACGACTTAAAGAAGAATGCGAACAGAATATTGTTACCGGTGAAGCACAAAGCAGAACTGGCATAACCTACAGAATGCGAAGAGAATATTCTTACCGGTAAAACACAAAGCAGAACTGGCATGACCTACTTGTTGCAACACAAAAACACCTTGTATTTTGGCACTTTGATCTTGTACATACATTTCACGACTTAAAGAAGAATGCGAACAGAATATTGTTACCGGTGAAACACAAAGCAGAACTGGCATGACCTACTTGTTGCAGCAGGGAAGGCTAGAGTGACATTTTAAATTGCACTTAATTTTCTTTTTCACACAAAGGCACCTCATATTTTGGCATTTCGTCTTGCACATACACCTGACGAATCCTTGGCCGCTTCCTGTGGACTGAGAAGTAGCTGCAGATCGGAGAGGTATTTCGTGGTCAGGAACGTCTTCAATTCTCATTAAGTTCTTTGGACATACGGTGAATTGTGATCTGGCGTAGAGCTGCTTCAAGATTCCGTGTGCAGTTCCAAGTCGGTAAAAGCCATCTTCCGTCACGTTCATAACAACTGCCAAGAGATTGCGTGGAGTCACCCCGCCCTTTGTCGACGTTGGGAATCGGAACTCGCACAGTGACACCCAAAGGCACAGGAGGAATTTTTTTGTCAGAATCCTTTTCATTTTTTGGCCTGAATCTCAAGGTTCGATTTCGATTCCATTTTACTTTGGATAGCTTTCTCAATATTGAAGCAAACATTGCACAAAATGCTAACCCCATAACCTTCTACTTCAGTCGCCGTCATCGTCTTTAGGAGAATGTCCACAGATGGCATGAACGTTTCGGCCACACTTTCGACATGTATGAGCACCGCTGGTTTCTTTTAAGCAGACGCAACAGATGAGCGGAAGAAGAAGGATTTTCGGTAACCACGGAAATGGAAGGCTCTTCGATAACCATGGCTTCATCACTGTTTTGGTTTCCTCCATCATGGATTGCATTCTCAGCTATGTCTTCTGCAGGGAGCTGTGCCTCTTGCATTGATTCAGCTCATCTTTCTTCCTGCTGTTGTGTTGTTTGTACACTCTCTATTATTTTTTCGAGCTCTTCCTCAGTCTCTACATGTTGTAAAACGTCGTCAGGCAGGGACGACATCGAGAGACCTACTCTAGCTTTGCAGCCGAACAGAGCTTCGTATGGTGACCTCTTAATCCCAGAATGAAAAGCTCTGTTCTTCATAAATTGGACGAACCGCAATACCTCACTCCAGCAGCTAGTTTTTTCATCTTACATCCAAGCACACAGCATATTTTTAATGTCCTGATTAGCTCTTTCGACGCTCCCCTGACTTTGTGAGTGGCGCGGCTTACCATGGACGATCTTCAAGGTGGGCCAATACTCCTTTAGGCTGCTTACCACATTGTTTGCAAATTCCCTGCCGTTATCGGACTGTAGAATCGTTGGAGCACCAAGCAACGTAAATATGTCGACAAGCTTATAGGCTACTTCTTCCGCTCTCTTTGATTTCAGAGCCCTGAGAACTACAAACTTAGTGAGATGATCTTGGTACACCATTATAAACTTGTACTCTCTGTCAGGATGGGACTGAAAATCGATGAGATCGACCTGACAACGGGAGTTGAATTCAGAAAAAACCATTGGCTTGACCACAACACCTTTTTTAACACCTTTTTGCTTCTTCTGGCAAGGCTCACAAAGGTGAATGTACAGCTCAATATCATGACGGGTAATGTTCTTATACTTGGGTGAAAGTTCTTTCAACATCCTGTCCCGTCCTCCATGACCAATATCCAAATGGGCCTTATGGAGTACGTCAAATAACTCGGAGTCCGCGACATAAAACTGAATAACACTCGTACCTTCTTTAACAGGATAGATCAACTTAGTCGTATTCTCGACCATCATTACGTCATAGTGTTTCACCAGCCAATAGTCCCGTGGTTCCTTCTTAATGGTCGTCTTAGCCTTTTCACATCGTCCACTAACTTTTGGTAACTGGTTTCGGTTAGGAAAACACAGTTTTTCACAGCATTGGCTCTTACTTGAGATAATTCATCGCAGACCCGTCGTTGCATGTCAGCATGGCGTGATTCCTGTCTTGGCACTACACTCCCTTCCGACATGGTGACACAGGAACCACGGGAAAGGATGACGGCAGAGCGTCTGTGGAACCTCAGCCGGATGCTATACACGAGCTCTGACCCTGCTTGCAGGCAGGTCGCTCCCACACCACCGCACAGCTGCCACCTGCTCTTTGCCTGGTTACTTGTGCTGTCTCTGCCCCTCGCTTGCTGGCAACTTGTGCTGTCTCTGCCCCTCGCTTGCTGATAACCTGTGCTGTCTCTGCCCCTCGCTTGCTGATAACTTGTGCTGTCTCTGGGATTAGGTGTATTATATACTTTGCCGGCAGACAATCCGGCAAAGTATACAATGCCTAGGCAATGTATAAAATATCCATCATTTCATACTTTGTAGTTGGATTTTCAGGCATTCTATACATTACCTAGCCATTCTATAGAATGCCGGATTTCACACATTGCCGGGCGGGAATAAAATGGCGGGAT
Organism: Calotriton arnoldi; assembly: GCA_963921515.1. Classification (NCBI taxonomy): domain Eukaryota; kingdom Metazoa; phylum Chordata; class Amphibia; order Caudata; family Salamandridae; genus Calotriton; species Calotriton arnoldi. Next base: position 43,692 of record CAWUFW010013302.1, read on the forward strand.
TAGGCGTATTATATACTTTGCCGGCAGACAATCCGGCAAAGTATACAATGCCTAGGCAATGTATAAAATATCAATCATTTCATACTTTGACGTTCGATTTTCATGCATTTTCAGGCATTCTATACATTACCTAGGCATTCTATACAATGCGGGATTTCACACATTGACTGTAACATATAGAATGCCTGAAAATGCATGAAAATCGAACGTCCAAGTATGAAATGATTGATATTTTATACATTGCCTATAACGGCAGGGAATTTGCAAACAATGTGGTAAGCAGCCTAAAGGAGTATTGGCCCACCTTGAAGATCGTCCATGGTAAGCCGCGCCACTCACAAAGTCAGGGGAGCGTCGAAAGAGCTAATCAGGACATTAAAAATATGCTGTGTGCTTGGATGCAAGATGAAAAAACTAGCTGCTGGAGTGAGGGATTGCGGTTCGTCCAATTTATGAAGAACAGAGCTTTTCATTCTGGGATTAAGAGGTCACCATACGAAGCTCTGTTCGGCTGCAAAGCTAGAGTAGGTCTCTCGACGTCGTCCCTGCCTGACGACGTTTTACAACATGTGAGAGACTGAGGAAGAGCTCGAAAAAATAATAGAGAGCGTACAAACAACACAACAGCAGGAAGAAAGACGAGCTGAATCAATGCAAGAGGCACAGCTCCCTGCAGAAGACATAGCTGAGAATGCAATCCATGATGGAGGAAACCAAAACAGTGATGAAGCCATGGTTATCGAAGAGCCTTCCATTTCCGTGGTTACCGAAAATCCTTCTTCTTCCGCTATCTGTTGCGTCTGCTTAAAAAAACCAGCGGTGCTCATACATGTCGAAAGTGTGGCCGAAACGTTCATGCCATCTGTGGACATTCTCCTAAAGACGATGACGGCGATCGAAGTAGAAGGTTATGGGGTTAGCATTTTGTGCAATGTTTGCTTCAATATTGAGAAAGCTATCCAAAGTAAAATGGAATCGAAATCGAACCTTGAGATTCAGGCCAAAAAAATGAAAAGGGATTCTGACAAAAAAATTCCTTCTATGCCTTTGGGTGCCACTGTGCGAGTTCCGATTCCCAACGTCGACAAAGGGCGGGGTGACTCACGCAATCTCTTGGCAGTTGTTATGAACGTGACGGAAGATGGCTTTTACCGACTTGGAACTGCACACGGAATCTTGAAGCAGCTCTATGCCAGATCACAATTCACTGTATGTCCAAAGAACTTAATGAGAATTGAAGACGTTCCTGACCACGAAATACCTCTCCGATCTGCAGCTACTTCTCAGTCCACAGGAAGCGGCCAAGGATTCGTCAGGTGTATGTGCAAGACGAAATGCCAAACTATGAGGTGCCTTTGTGTGAAAAAGAAAATTAAGTGCAATTTGAAATGTCACTCTAGCCTTCCCTGCTGCAACAAGTAGGTCATGCCAGTTCTGCTTTGTGTTTCACCGGTAACAATATTCTGTTCGCATTCTTCTTTAAGTCGTGAAATGTATGTACAAGATCAAAGTGCCAAAATACAAGGTGTTTTTGTGCTGCAACAAGTAGGTCATGCCAGTTCTGATTTGTGTTTTACCGGTAAGAATATTCTCTTCGTATTCTGTAGGTTATGCCAGTTCTGCTTTGTGTTTCACCGGTAACAATATTCTGTTCGCATTCTTCTTTAAGTCGTGAAATGTATGTACAAGATCAAAGTGCCAAAATAGAAGGTGTTTTTGTGTGAAGAATAAAAGTGAGTACAATTCCACGTGTTGAAGGTGTATAGAAGGTGTTTTTGTGTGAAGAATAAAAGTGAGTACAATTCCATGTGTTACTCCGGCCTTTCTTAGTGTAACAAGTACTTCAATCTCAGTTCTGCTTTTATTGTTTTCCGGTAAGAATATCCTGTGCTTTATTTCGTAGTTTTGTTCTTTCAGTTTCAAATGCGTATTAATTAATAAAGGCTTCTCATCTTCTGCCCTTTTAACACTTTGCGTAAATGGTACTGGTCATTCTGTATAATGCCTAGGAATTGTATAGAATGCCTAGGAAAAGTATGTAACATTTCCCCAAAAACTTATATTTCATAGTTTGCCTCTAAACCATAAGGCATTCTATACATTACCTAGGCATTCTATACAATACCGGGATTTCACACTTTGCCGAATGCCTAGGAATCTCATCTTGTGGCCTTTTAACAGTTTGCGTAAATGGTACTGGTCATTCTGTATAATGCCTAGGAATTGTATAGAATGCCTAGGAAAAGTATGTAACATTTTCCCCAAAAACTTATATTTCATAGTTTGCCGAAAACCATCAGGCATTCCATACATTACCTAGGCATTCTATACAATACCGGGATTTCACACTTTGACTGTAACATATACATTACCTAGGCATTCTATACAATGCGGGATTTCACACTTTGACTGTAACATATATATATATATATATATATTACCTACTGGCGGATGCCAGTAGGTAGTTATAGTTAGGACCTTGTTTCTATTCAAAAAGCGTTTTTTCTTTTGCTAATATCTTTGGCGCCGTTTGACGAATCTTCACGAAATTTTCAAAACTGATTTTTCACTCAGGTCAGCTCCTGTCTTGAAAGTTTCGGGGTGATTCGTCAAGCAGGGGCCGAGAAAAAAGGGGGGTCCCAAAACATGTTTTCCCCATGTTAATTTCCATAGGAATTTTGAAACAGGTTACAGCCTGAACTGCTGAACGGAATTACACCAAATTTGGCAAAAAGGTAGCCCTTGGTTCAGAAAGAGACCTTTTTTTTAAATGGTGTAAATCCGTTCAGTAGTTGCTGAGAAATTCAAGAAATAAAAATATCGATATCTGAGCACTGAGGAGTGTCCGCGAACCCTCCCGGGCACGAGCTTCACTCTAATTGGCTGCCAACACTCCAAACCAGGAAGTGTTGGCAGCCATCTTGTGACTCGGTAACCGAGTCACAAGAAAAGAGTAAAAAAAAAGGTGATAAACAAGAAAAGGGGGCAGGGTAGAAACACCCTGACCCCCTAGGCCTGCTCAGGGGGTCCCACAAGGACCCCCAGGCCCCAAAAAAGCATATTTTTTTTCTAAAAAATTGGCAGAATTCGCACTGGGTGCGCGAATCCTGCCGAGAAAAAAAAAAAATGAAGCGCGGACTCCTGCGCTTTATTTGAATGAGCCCCCGAGTGGGCCAGGTCCCGGGGCAATGGCAAAATTAAATAGCGGGGGCCCACAGGGCCCCAGCAGCCCTGGGGACCGCCACCTCCCCGGGGCTATGCTAATTATGCGCGGGGGCACGCAGGGGGCACACGGCCCCCCGCAGCCCCGGGGATCACCACTTTTCCGGCGCTTCATTTAAATACGATCGGGGGCCTCACGGGCCCCCCAAGCCCCGGGGACCGCCACCTCTCCGGGGCTAAAATAAATAATAAATAATGTGTGTGGGGGCTTGAGCCCCCACACTGCCCGGGGACCACCACCTCCCCGGGGCACTGTTTTATTCAAATGCGGGGTCCGTTACGGACCCCCGGGCCCGGGGACCACCACCTCCCCGGGGCTTTAAACACTTGGGAGGGGGCGCGGCTCCCACTCCCGGAGCCCCTGATGGCCCTGGGGACCACCACCCCCAGCGCCGGCTCCTGTAATGTCCCGGGGTGCCCACCGGGACATTGCTGTTTGCTATGGCAGGGCGGGAGCACGGCTCCCGCCCTGTCATAGCAAACACTGCTTGGTTTTGGACGCGAGAGTCAGAAAGCCTGCTCTCGCATCCAAAAACCAAAGCAAATAGCTTTGCACAAGGGGAGCTGCATGTCAGCAGCTCCTTGTGCAAAAGCAGCTGCCGGCTCCTGCAGGGGGCGGGGAGCTGGCGGGACCATGAGGGCATTGGGGCTCCCCCCACGGTCCCCAACGGTGAGGCCAGGCCCCCGGGGATGGGGTCCCCGGGGCCAGAAGTGGCCCAGGAGGGGGGCTACATGGCCCCCCTCCCCGTTAATTAAAATTAATTTTTTTTTTTTTTTTAAACAGAAAGCCTGGCCCCGGGGGATGGGGTCCTGGGGCCATAATTGGCCTGAGGAGGGGGGCCCCCTTCCTGTTTTTTTTTTAAATAAAAAGGGGTCAGGCCCTGGGTGATGGGGTCCCCAGGGCCACAGAAATGCTAAAAGAAGGGGGGCCACACAGCCTCCCTTCTAAAAAAAATATTTTTAAAAAAGCCGGCATCTCGCCGGAGGCCCCGCCCCCTCCCTGCACCACTTGAATACTGAGGGTCCCTGGAGGCCAACTAGCCCACTAGGTACCTCCAGTAAGCGCACAGAGCTGGATTACAGAGAGGTGGTCCGAGGCCATGCCCCTTTTTACACCACTCTGCAAACGCGCCTCTTGGCGCACTGCTGGTGGGGCAATGAGGTCCTCTTGTGTCCTGAGGACCTCAAGTGGACTTCATCCTCTGAGCAGCAGTGCGCCAGGAGCCGTGTTTGCATACTGGTGTAAAAAGGGGCGTGGCCTCGGACCACCTCTCTGCAATCCAGCTCTGTGGCGCTTACTGGAGGTACCTGGTGGGCAAGTTGGCCCCCAGGGACCCTCAATATTCAAGGGGAATTAATTCCCCAACTTACAACGCGCCAGCGGGCGCGTTTGCAGAGTGGTGGAGAAAGGGGGCGTGGCCTGGTATGAGGAGTTAGCAATCCTGCTGTGTGGGACTTACTGGAGGTTATATGAGGGGTAGTTGGCCCCCAAGGTTGACGTTGGGGGCTAACTACCCCTCCTGTTACCTCCCGTAAATCCCACACAGTGGGATTGCTAAGAGGTGTTCGGAGGCCACGCTCACCTTTCTCCACCACTCTGCAAAAGCGACTGCTATGTTATAGTTAGAAATTAGCATTTAAAAAACCTTTGAAATTCACTGAAAAAACCATAGGTTTCAGGGACGTTATAGTTGGAAATTAGCATTTAAAAAACCATAGAAATTCACTGAAAAAACCATAGGTTTCATGGACGTTATAATTAGAAATTAGCATTTAAAAAAACATAGACATTCACTGAAAAAGCCATAGGTTTCAGGGACTTTATAGTTAGTTGGACATTTCACTTGTACAAAACCAGCGAAATTCGGCCGTTATAGTTAGTTGCGCTAACTATTACTTGCGTCCCCGCAATGCACTGCTGATGACATCACATATTACATCATTCATGACATGGTCAGTGACATCACTGATGACATCACTGATGACATCTCAAATGACATCACTGATGACATCATCCACCTGCTAGTCTGATGCACCTCCTCACACCCTAATATAACCTTTGATACACCCACTCTAAAATACAGACTACCATTTTTGAAACTATAGACACACCAATACCAGTTACTACATACCCACTCACTGATTCCTAGGTCTACACACGCGTCCACTCATTCACCAATACAGTCACTCATACATGCACAATGTGATCCTGTGCACATGCTATGTGTTTAGTACGTTATGGCGTAGTTCTACCAACTTAGTTACATATCATACATGTAGATAAGTATTTTGTTCTTGCAATCACGACAAATTTGTGAAGTATTCTTTCTTTCTTTATTCCGTAAGATAGCCCAGCCAACACATGTTTCATCATGGGAGATTTCCCAACTGACTTCTTCAGGGCTACAAGATAAAAAATATATATATGTACATTTGGGATCAGCCGATCCACCACTCCATTATGAATAAGCATAAGTTGTGTAAAAACTGTTCACCCGGTGACTTATTCATATATATATGTGCCTCGTATATAATCACATTAGTGAGTTACTAATGCGGGTCATAGAATTGTGAAAATCACAAGCTTATACCACTTATTCCCAGTCAACGCAATCCAGATATTATATAGTATTTCACAACAACAGTGTGTTTGTGAATCTCATAGGGTTATCGTATAATAAAATATATCCCCCACATTAATGAATTTATTTGCCAGTGTTCGGTGATAAATGGGGAACTATAGAATTGGCGGGAATTGTGAACTCGAAGATATAGGACCTAAAATGCCCTATCTTCAATTTAGGTCCTATATCTTCGAGTTCACAATTCCGCCAATTCTATATAGTTCCCCGTTTATCACCGAACAATGACAAATAAATTCATTAATGTGAGGATATATTTTATTATACGATAACCTATGAATTCACAAACACACTGTTGTTGTGAAATACTATATAATATCTGGATTGCGTTGACTGGGAATAAGTGGTATAAGCTGTGATTTCACAATTCATGACCGCATTGTAACTCACTAATGTGATTATGTGCAGACGCATATATATATGAATAAGTCACCGAGTGAGTTTTTACACAACTTATCTTATTCATAATGGAGTGGTGGATCGCTGATCCCAAATATACATATATATATTTTTTATCTTGTAGCCCTGAAGAAGTCAGTTGGGAAATCTCCCATGGCGAAACACGTGTTGGCTGGGCTATCTTACGGAATAAAGAAAGAAGAATACTTCACAAATTTGTCGTGATTGCAAGAACAAAATACTTATCTACATGTATGATATGTAACTAAGTTGGTAGAACTACGCCATAACGTACTAAACACATAGCGTGTGCACAGGATCACATTGTGTTTACAGTGGACCTCGTCTTGGGTCCCCAATTGAGGGTTTAGGGTGTTAGTCTCCCTCACCTCTGCACCGCACTAATAACTCTCAGAAAGAATTGCGTATAATTGGGAGGTGCCAGGTCCACACTTAGAAAACGCCCCGAAGTTCCGGAGTACTCATACATGCAGTCACTTATCATTACAGCACTATCATTTGCACTCATACACCTATACAGACACTCATACATCGCCACTCACCATAGAGTTACTCACACACCTAGTCAATCATGCAAAGAATCATTCACACTCCCATTTACTCACCTATACAGTTATACACACACACCACCTCACTTATTCATACAGATACTAACACATACTTACTCTCTTATACAATCACTGATACAAGCACACACTCATCCATACAGCCACTCTCACAATCACTCACTCTCACATATAGTGATTTATATACTCCAACACTCACATATACTGCCTTTCACATATGTAGTTACTCACACATGTACCACTGAGACATCCATTCACTCACCAACACACCCATACACACACTCACCCACCCATCCAGCCCTTCACAGATGCACTCTTGAACCCATACACCCAGTGAATTACCCACTCACACATCTATGCACAGAGTCACACACCCCCCACCCACACACACAGACACTCAGGCACCCATACAGATACTCAGACAACCAATCAATAACCCATATAGACATTCATGTAGCTATTCACCAACCCATACAGCCGCTTACACACCAACTGACAGACGATACAGACATTTACAGTTTACTCACTAACCCATGCATTCAGTAAGACATGTTTAATCACTCACTTATACAGTCGGTCACGCACCTACTAAATCATCCATTCAGACACTCATACACCCACTCATACGTCAATACACCTTGGCATATATATATATAAAACATATTTAAACTTTACAGAAACACACAATCACTGGATGATGTCATCAGTGATGTCATTTGAATGTCATCAGTGATGTCATCAGTGATGTCACTGACCATGTCATGAATGATGTAATATGTGACGTCATCAGCAGTGCATTGCGGGGGCACGAGTTATAGTTAGCTCAACTAACTATAAAGGCCGAATTTCTCTGGTTTTGTACGAGTGAAATGTCCAACTAACTATAAAGTCCCTGAAACCTATGGTTTTTTCGGTGAATATATATATATATATATATATATAGATATATATATAGATATATAGATATATAGATATATATTTATGTATTACCTACTACCTACTAGCGATATATATATATATTGGCCACAATATCATTCATCATCACTTTCTTCTTGTTTGGCAGTCTTCTTCTTGTGTACTTACTACTTCCTGTACTTCTACTACTCGTTCCCTAGTCTCCCTCAGGTGACTGACTATCTCATTTTCTTTCTTTGCAAATGCAACTGTCTACTACTGCTACCACCACCCACCATGGCACCTTAGGAAACCAAACCATCACTATACAGCCATCGCTTCGCCTAAACATCAATCACAGGTAAGAGAAGAAGTGTGGGGGAGTCAATAATGTATATACTATGGAAATTGATTAATTCACACACCCACATCCTTCCAAGTACATACTACTTCTAGTTGCATAATGCATAGACTAGGAGGAATGACTAACAGTAGTAGGACAAGTGAGGGTACTGCATCTATCTGTCGGTGTGTTACACTATTGGCAGATTTGATTCAAAACTGGCTGCGGCCCTGCAGCAAAAGGAGGAAACAAACAAGGTGACGTAAAAGAGTAACCCCCTAGAAAAGATTTGCATCATATGTATTGGAAAACTATAAATAATGTATTACCCTAACAAATATAAACTAGAAGAAAACCCCACAACACCTGACCCATCCCTCTCCCTAACCCCAACCAATGTCCAGTAAATTAAATAAATGTCCGTCAATGCCGAAAAAAGTAAACCCAAAGTTTCCCCAACTCCCAACATCCCACCCACCAAAATAAAGATTAAAAAAGGGGCAAGGGTCAAAGTCTGAGGTGATGTCTAGCGGCGGGGTGCCAGCTAGTTTGCTCCAGGACCTCCTCCAGCTTGGCCTCCAGGCGCGCCATCCTGAGGAGAATGCAGCGCCGAAAGTTCCTGCAGGAACAACAGGGGTGGGCAGCAGTAGATGATGACGTTGATGGGCGGCGGGCGGCTGCCAGAACTCGGCGCCATACCACCGGAGACACGGGGGGACTGGCTGGGCCCCAGGGCATTGGAGGAAGAAGCTGCAGCTGCCGCTTCCTCCTCCGCCAGGGCAACCAGCTGGTGATATTCAGCCCGATGGCCTCCAGCTTCCTTTGCCGGGCCCTGGCCGCCAGCTCCTGCCTGTTGGGTTGGGAAGGAGTAGCTATCTCAAGAAAGAAAAAAAAGATAATTGTAGCCAATACTCTTATCAAAACAGTAACACAAAATTAAATTACACACAGAAAAAGTATAGTGGCACAGTAGCACTAGCAGTTGTGGTATCCTCCTCACTTCCTCTGCCCCTAAGATTTGGATGTGATGATTAGACTTTCAGGCACTATGGAGTAGAGTAGAAGTATTCTTCTTCTCTCTCTTGTTTAGCACAATTAATCTTGTAGGCATGCCAGCTCAGTTAGCTTGTGCCCTAGACAGACATACTTGTGCTGCAGACTCATGTTACTTTACTACTGTCTGCATGTGGGGCAGCTGTACTACACAATTATATATTTTTCCATTATGGCCATACTCTGTTAATTCAATGGCAAATGCTCAAACAATTTCACTTTCAAAGTTTCACCCTGACTACTGCAATAAGGCACAGGATGATGGTTAATGATGACATGCTTATGAATGATGATACATATACGGCGGCACAATATCATGTCACTCACGTGATGATGATGATGATGATGATGATGATGATGATGATGACATACTGAGTGATTTGTAAGTACTAGTTACCATGCAGCCGATAGGCCACCCATGGCTGACACAGTCAAAAATGACATGGGTAGGGACTGGAGCGGAAGTGGGCCTCGGAGTCGGAGGGAGGCGATTAATGATGGGTGGGTAGGGTAAATAATAGTCATGCACAATATATATGTTGTGCTTACAAACTACTGTGAGTCAAGGGAGTATTCCATTCTGAAATACAAGTACAACCTCAAACCTTTGAGTCAAAAACCTTGCAAAAAAACAGTCCTTGTTCTTCCCAGGGCTTTTTTCATTTATCAGTACATTGCTCTTCTAGCATTATTATTATGTTAATCTTAATCTTCACCCTTGGCTTTGGTACTCTGGCACAGTTTAATTTTCTTTTACATTCTCTTCATCCAGTCTGACTCTGTTTTCACCTACTATCTATGATACCTTCCAGGGATCCATCCATCAAAACATGGCTATTATAAACCGGCTTTCACTGACAACATACATTTGTCATAGATATAACCAACCACCACCCATGCGTCCTTGCTTGCCTTAGAGTTTGACCCCTCAAACCCCCTGGAGGATTCCTTTTACCCATACAGTTTCACCCACCCAGACAGGCATCCTTTCTGCTTTCTCTTTCACCTTTCACCCATCCTTCAACTACCCATGCATCCTATCTTCTTCATCCGCCACCTATATGCATCCCGGGGCCCCTTCCTTCACCCACGCATCCTTCTCTGCCAGTCATACATGTCGTCTGACTCTTTGTCTTCGTCATAAAACTGTCTCTGCTGAGTTGAAGATAGAATAGAATAGGTCATTAGTTACTTAACCGCCGCCGCTAATGCTAATGTTGTTAAGTAAAGGGTGTCTTCTTCAACTGTTCAGTGTTCACAACAACTTAGTCTCAGCAGAAGTACAGTGTACTAGACTAGTACTGAGTGTACACCCTTGCAGCGAGTGTATTCATCATTCTCAATAAGTAAGGAATATGAGTTACTACCGCCTGCCACTGCTGCTGGCTCACTCCCTGCAGCTGCCGCATCCTCCGCTCCCTCCCGGAGTGGCATGGCCCTCACCGCTGGCCCCGGCACTGGTGGTCGGTACGCCTGGAAAAAACATTGCACATTTTGTTAGAAGCCATATACGCCTCCCCTATTTAATTTTTTCATTAGCAAGATTGAAAATACATAGTTAATAATACATACACTACACACGTCACTATCTACAATTCGGATACTAGAGTAGAGTAGACAGTATGTCCTATCAAAAATAACAAAAGAATATCCGGCTGGGCATTTTGTTGGTGGCAAGTTTTGAAAAGCCTGTCAAGAAGAGAACAACCCAAAGTACTGGACTCAGTGACTAGAGCTATTGGTGCATCTCATTTTTTGAAAAGAAGAAAGAGTGGCCAACTGGGCGGACATGAGGTCTCTCTTAGTTGGAAAAAAATGGTGCTGTCCTCCTACTCCTCATACTACCTTCCAGCCATGGTGCACGGTAATCAGTTCTTCAGTGTTCACCATCAACTGCTGCTACTAAAAAAAGTACTAGGCCTGGATTCGAAAAAGTAAAATACACCACTTTGGGGTGTCCTGTCCAACGTGAGTGACCACCATTACTGATTGAGCATGATGAGACAGTAAAAGAAACTAAAGCCTTCTCATCTCACAAACCTGTGGAGAATACCTTACTTGGGCATGCAATCTGCACAGCAGATTAGTGCTACTTGTACTAGTAATAGAAAGGAGTCCTTACTAGTACTAGTACTAGTAGTAGCCTAGGACCAATGGGTTCTCTGAGTCTTACAGTACCACTACTAGGCAATCCACATATAAAGGGAGAGGGAAAGCTGAGTGAAACCCAGAGGAAAGCAAGCTACAGACAGACTAATACAGAGTCAGAGCAGAGGTTAGTCAGATTCAGTTTGATTTGATGTACAAATAAAACAGACACTAGAAACAATGTTAGTACTACTTAGTAGTAGGTAATGGAGCAAAAAAAACAAGAATTTAGAAACAGATAGATTTAAGAGGATTTTGGAAAAATTAAAAATAGGAAATGGAAATAATAGAGCGGTAAAAGTTAGGGAAACATTAACATATAACAACACCAGGAGGACTTACTGGGGCCAGCAGCAGAGCCATCTGCGCCTGAGGCCGCTTCCTGCTGCTCCTGGGAGGCCCCTCCAGCTCCAACTCCTGCACCCGCCGCACTGCCAGCTGACCCAGTCTTCTTCTTGCCCCTGGATTCTGATCATGTAAGACATAATTAAAGAGACAAAAAATGATTTGTGTTAAATAAATAAATATAATTGTTCTAAAAATATTTTTAGAGAGGAAACGGCAATTGCAATAACAATTGACCTATCCTAAAGATCGACCTATTCGCCTAGTAGTAGTCGACTAGTATGTATCGCAGTCGAGTACCATCCGATCATTATTATTCCACAGTTCAATTCCGATTCCTGAATCCTAAACCTACCTAGCCCGCCTATTCCAGACTTTGGAATGAATTGAAAAAAAATTATATTTGCTTCTACTAAGTTCCGATCTCATTCCCAATAATCTTTGTCTCCAACTCAAACCCCCTTTGACGGGCCAATTACTAAGTCTGCATTTTTATTCTTCCTAATGGATAGATGGACGCATGCATATTGCATACACCATTGGTTGGTTGCTATTCTATTCACTCACTATACGAATGAACTACAAAAGGTTCTACTAGGACTGAATTCATGTGAGAGGACATGTCACGCAGGCCGCTACATTACCAAATAATACTAACTACTACCACTATCTTAGTGACAGGAGACAGGACAGCCAGACAGGACAAAGGAAAGGACTGGAGTCTTTCCTATATGCATTACCTAACTTAAATTCTCTAAACTCTCTTACATAACCAGCCCAAGAGAGTGCAAAGTTGCAAACAAGTACGATTAGTGATTAGCGCTGAGCATGAGCATCTGAAAGTAACAATCACATAATAATAAGATTTTTAAACATAAGTTACCTGCATGTAAGCAGCAGCAGCATGTTAGCTATTTGCGAAAAAAATAATATTCGCAATAACACAGAACAGAAGAACACAATAGTAATATAATTAGCTACTCACCAAGCCCCGGGACCTCAACACCTAGCAGGTCCTGCTCCCGGTCCAGGATGTCGGACCACTGGTGCGTCAATTGGTTACGGGTGTGCTGGACCCCAGAGCAGCGAAACACTGCCTGGCGCACCCTCTCCCACCGCCGGTGACGCTCCCGGAGCCCGTACCCGGGCCCAGGCCTGCCGCATGCTTCCAGAATAAAGGGGAGGTGGCGCTGGACAAAAAGAACCAGTGCGGCCACCTCCGCCTCAGTGAATAAGGCCCGTAGCTGCACCCCTTGTGGGCACCGCCTTCCACAAGGAAGGCGGTTGCGGCTATCTCTCCTCTTCCCCTGGCCCTTGGTTTTGTTAAGGCTCTTTGCCATGGTTCTGGGTAGGCGGGGGCGGAAAAGAAAAGGTAGGAAGTAAAAAAGTAAGTAAAAGAAATTAAAAAAGCAAGTAATAGAAAAAGGGTGAAAAACACTAAAAACACATAAAAGTAGGAAAAATGCAAAATATACAATCAGCAATAGAGAGGGATAGATAATAAATAAAAAAGACCCCAAAAAAGTTTTTAGAAACAAAGGATTGAAAAGATATAGGGAGGATAGAAAAACAGGCCCAGAACCATAGCAAAAAGTGAAAAAAACAAGATGGCCGGGCCCATTGGCGACCGCGTGGTGAAATTCGCATGATATTTCCCCCCGAGCACGAAAAAAGCATCCCCAAACACGCAATACTCATTCCCGAACAGGAAAAACGCATCACAAACGGGTGTAACAAGCAACTCCTCATGCTTGCGGAACTCCACGTAGCTTGCGGAGTTTTTTTGCGACTTTGCGGAATTCCGCGTAGGGTTAAATGTGACACACTCACATTGCATGTGCCATTAAACTAAAAGACACCTTCCCTGCTACAACTCTGTATTGGACTCTCGCCCATCACCCACATAAAAAAGGCAATGTCAGTAAAAGGGATTACATGGAATCAGTGTGAGAAGCATTTTAATGGCACAATTGAAAGACTCTCTGCAGGATAGACATGCCTCTATCTGGGGCCCTGGGGCACAGCACATTTTGCACATGCCTGACAAACCTAATGTGGAGAGGACCTGTGAATTGAAGTTTACCAGAAACAACCAATAGCATTACCAAGTGCCATGCATGTGTTAGTACTGTGTAAGTGCAGCTCCTAAAAGCAAACACAGCACGAACAGCATGTGTCATACATCTAGATAAGTAGGTGTAAGGCACACACAGGAAAATGGACAAATCTCAATGCACAACTCCACAAAGGTATGACACGTTTACACCCTCCATGTGTTGATAAACAAATATCTAGCTTGAACACAGATAACACATATCCAACATACATTATAGACAAAACTGCAACCTAAATGATCTGGACAGTGGCCAGGAAAAGGCCATGCCAGGACAAGTCCAAATACATACCATATCATTTAATACACAATGCAATGTCTGCACCAATCCGAGTTGATCCCATATATATATCCAAACAAATTACCCTTGTCCTGTGTAAGTCCAGCACTTGACCCAAGGACACATCATACTAATCACTTCAAATGGATTGCAAATCAGGGATCCAACACACACAACTGTAGTCCACATCACTAACAATACAAGAACATCAAATGGTTAGAAGAGTAATGGCAGGACCAAAATAAGAAACAATTTATTTCAACTCGAACAACCCATTAAGAGAAACAAAGGCTGTGCCACCAAGCTTGCCCTTACTGATACTGCTAGGGAACTTCCTAACAAAGGGGCATCCATTGGGCATAGCAGGACCTTGAAGATGGTACTTGAGAGGGTGGCAGAGGTTTAGGGAAGGGTGAGGTTGTCCTTGGGAGTGGTCTTCTTGGGTTTGTGGGATTTTGGGCTGGGTTTAGGGGGGTGGGGATGCTGTTTCTCAGGGGTGAAGTGGGAAGTGGAAGGAGTGGGTTTGCCCTTGGGAGTTTTTTTTTTATTTTGGGTGGGGTTCAGGGGGGTGGGGTGCTGTTTCTCTGGGGTGGAGTGGAAAATTGAAGGGTTTGAATGTGGGAGAGCTTTATGTGACTTTGGGAGTGTGGGGGGCCGGATTTCACAGGGTTAAGTGCTAGGGCAAACAAGACACCATCACGGGGAAAATGGTTAGGATGTTTCGGATGGAGTTCAGGTTGGAAGTGTTAGCTGTGTCTGCTGTCTGCACTGTGTGTTGTGTTGGTGTCTGTTGTGTGGGTGACTATGAGCATTTGTGTGTTGTACCTGTGGTTCTGTGGACGTGCTGGGTATTCTGGAGGGGCTGTGTGTGTTGCTGTGTTGTCTGCAGGTATGGTTGTGTCTGTGGCGGGGTCTGTGTGTGTTGCTGTGTTGTCTGCAGGTATGGTTGTGTCTGTGGAGGGCACTGTGTGTGTTGCTGTGTTGTCTGCAAGTATGGTTGCATCTGTGGAGGGGTCTGTGTTTGTTGCTGTGCTGTCTGTGGGTATGGTTGTGTATTTGGAGGGCTTTGTGTGTGTTGCTGTGTTGTCTCTGGGTATGCTGGGGTGGTGGGGTGGTGAGGGGGTGAGTGCCTGCTGTGTGCATGTATGTTACAGTTTTTTGGATGTTTTGTGTTTGTGTGTTGCCAGGTAGGTCGCTCCCCCACCACACAGCTCCGCCTGTGTTGTCTGCCCGCTGCTCCTGTAGGTAAGATCGCCCTCCGCTTGTGGCCCCGATGCCCGTTTTTGTCTGCTCTCCCCCTGTTTTTCCTTTCTGTGCCCCTCGCTGCCCCACTGTTGTTGTGCCCGTGATTTTGTCTGCTGTCCCCCTGTTTTTCCTTTCTGTACCCCTCGCTGCCCCACTGTTGTTGTGCCCGTGATTTTGCCTGCTCTCCCCCTGTTTTTCCTTTCTGTGCCCCTCGCTGCCCCACTGTTGTTGTGCCCGTGATTTTGTCTGCTGTCCCCCTGTTTTTCCTTTCTGTACCCCTCGCTGCCCCACTGTTGTTGTGCCCGTGATTTTGCCTGCTCTCCCCCTGTTTTTCCTTTCTGTGCCCCTCGCTGCCCCACTGTTGTTGTGCCCGTGATTTTGTCTGCTGTCCCCCTGTTTTCCTTTCTGTGCCCCTCGCTGCCCCACTGTTGTTGTGCCCGTGATTTTGTCTGCTGTCCCCCTGTTTTTCCTTTCTGTGCCCCTCGCTGCCCCACTGTTGTTGTGCCCGTGATTTTGTCTGCTGTCCCCCTGTTTTTCCTTTCTGTGCCCCCGCTGCCTCTCGCCACTCCCGCCGCTGCGTTCCTGCGGCCCCGCCCCCTGACTGCCCATTCGCTGCCCCTGCCTCCCGCCTCCCAGCTGCTCCTCCCTCCCACCTCCCCCATAAATGGCGGCCGCTGCACGCGCCCGCGCAGCAGCGTGCGCAGCGGGCGCGCCGCTGGCGCGCCGAAGGCGCGCCTAAGGCAAGCCCGTCTGCGCCCGTCCGCGACTGGACCGCGCCCAGCGCCAGAACCCCTGGAACCCACCAACGCAACACTACTCGACGGACCTACGACGCCGCCACACTCACCGCACTCAATGCCGGCCGGAACCCTGCCTGCTACCGAGCCTCACCGAGACGCACCCACGGACCCTTCGCCTGCCAAGCCTGCCGATTCACCTGCCCCCGGACGTGCACCACCTCCGCCAAGTCGAGCAACAGCAGCAACCACCTGAAATGCATCCTGCTGAACACCCGCTCCGTCCACAGGCACGCCGTGGAACTCTGGGACCTGCTCGACGCAACAGCACCGGACATCGCCTTCCTCACCGAGACCTGGATGAACGCCTCCTCAGCGCCCGACATCGCCATAGCCATCCCGGATGGATACAAGATCACCCGGAAGGACCGCGTCAACCAGACGGGAGGAGGCATCGCCATCGTACACAAGAACACCATCCGCATCTCGACTAACTCCGACGAGACCTTCTCCGCCGCCGAACACCTACACTTCCAGATACACACTGACCCCAAGACCACCCTCCGAGGCACCCTCATCTACAGACCCCCGGGACCACGCACACTATTCAGCGAAGACATCGCAGACTTCATCAGCCCGCACGCCATGCCCTCAGCCGACTACATCCTCCTAGGGGACCTCAACTTCCACCTGGAGAACAACAACGACAGAAACACCACCGCCCTGCTGGACAACCTCGCCAACCTCGGACTCAAGCAACTGGTGAACACGCCCACCCACTACGCCGGCCACACGCTTGACCCGTCTTCTCGTCCAGCAAGCACATCTCCTTCAGCCACGCCACCGGACTCCACTGGACCGACCACAGCTGCGTCCACTTCAGCTTCAGAAAGACTGCGACCCACCACCACCCGCAACAGGCTCCCCGCCGGAGCTGGAGCAAGATCACCGCCCGAGCAGCTCACCGCCTCCCTCAGCCAGAACACACCCACCAACACAACGGACCCAAACGAAGCAGCCAGCAACCTCGCCAAGTGGCTGACCGCCTGCGCCGGCGACCTCGCACCACTAAAAAACCCTCCCAGCAGACCCGGAAGCAAGAAAACCCCTTGGTTCACCAACGAACTCAAGGAATCCAAGAAGAACTGCCGCACTCTCGAGAAAACCTGGCGACTCGACCAGACCACAGACAACAGGACCGCCCTCAAGCACGCCACCCGCAAACACCACCAGCTGATCCGTGCCACCAAGAAGTCGGCACTCAAAGAACGACTGGACAACAACGCCCATGACAGCAAGGAACTTTTCAGCATCGTCAAAGAGTTCTCCAACCCCAGCGCCGGAAACAACGACATCACCCCCTCGCAAGACCTCTGCAACTCACTCTCCGCGTTCTTCCACCGCAAGATCACCGACATACACAACAGCTTCGACGCACAAACAACGCACCCTACCGCCGAACCAACGCCCGCCACCACCACCCTCTGGAACTGGACCCCGATCAGCACCGAAGACACCACCCACACGATGAACTCCATCCACTCCGGATCACCAACCGACCCCTGCCCACACCACGTCTTCAACAAAGCCGACGCCACCATCGCACCCCATCTCCGGGACATCATCAACTCCTCCTTCCACACCGCCACCTTCCCGGAGAGCTGGAAGCACGCCGAGCTTACCGCCCTCCTGAAGAAACCAACGGCGGACCCCACCGACCTCAAGAACTACCGTCCCATCTCGCTCCTTCCGTTTCCGGCCAAAGTCATCGAGAAGACCGTCAACAGACAGCTTGCCGCCTTCCTCGAGACGAATGGATCCCTCGACCCCTCGCAGTCCGGGTTTCGGGCCAACCACAGCACCGAGACCGCCCTTATCGCAGCCACCGACGACATCAGAACCCTAACCGACAACGGGGAAACAGCTGCCCTCATCCTCTTGGACCTCTCTGCGGCGTTCGACACCGTCTGCCACCGCACCCTAGTGAAGCGCCTCAGCAACATCGGAATCCGAGAGAAAGCACTGGAATGGATCATCTCGTTCCTCGCCGGAAGAACCCAGAGAGTCCGCCTCCCCCCGTTCAGATCCGAAGCCACCGAAGTCATCTGCGGCGTTCCACAAGGATCCTCACTCAGCCCAACCCTCTTCAACGTCTACATGAGCCCCCTCGCAGCCATCGCACGCCGACACAACCTCAACATCATCTCCTACGCCGACGACACCCAGCTGATCCTCTCCCTCACCAACGACCCCACCACCGCCAGAGCCAACCTACACGACGGGATGAGAGACGTCGCCGACTGGATGAGGAACAGCCGCCTTAAACTGAACTCAGATAAGACGGAAGTCCTCATCCTGGGCTCATCACCCTCCGCCTGGGACGACTCCTGGTGGCCCCCAGCCCTGGGCACCGCGCCCAAGCCAACGGACCACGCACGCAACCTGGGCTTCATCCTGGACTCCTCCCTGTCGATGACCAGACAAGTCAACGCCGTCTCATCTTCATGCTTCAACACCCTGCGCATGCTCCGCAAGATCTTCAGATGGATCCCCACTGAAACCAGGAAGACCGTCACCCAGGCACTCGTCACCAGCCGACTGGACTATGGGAACACCCTCTACGCCGGAACCACAGCCAAACTTCAAAAGAGACTCCAGCGCATCCAGAACGCCTCCGCACGACTCATCCTGGACATCCCCCGACACAGCCACATCACCGTGCACCTGAAAGACCTGCACTGGCTCCCCATCAGCAAGAGAATCACGTTCAGACTCCTCACCCACGCACACAAGGCCCTCCACGACCTGGGCCCAAAGTACCTCAACGACCGCATGACCTTCTACACGCCCACACGCCAGCTACGATCAACCAGCCACGCCCTCGCCACCGTACCACGCATCCGCAGAACCACCGCCGGAGGAAGATCCTTCTCCTACCTGGCAGCCAAGACCTGGAACTCCCTCCCCACTCACCTTCGGCGAACCCAGGACCATCTCTCCTTCAGGAAGCAGCTCAAGACCTGGCTGTTCGAGCAGTAACTTACCCCCTCCCCCAGCGCCTTGAGACCCTCCCGGGTGAGTAGCGCGCTCTATAAATGCCGTGATTGATTGATTGATTGATTGTGTGATGCTTGTGTCTGTCGAAGTGTATAGTTGCTTAGGTGTGCATGTGCTTGGCATAGGAATGGGAATAGGGAATTTGGATAAGGAAGAGGTGGGAGGTAGGGAGAAAGGTTGGGATGGGTGGAGGGCTGCAGTGAGGGAGGAGGCCAGAGCCTGAAAAGATCTCTGTAGGCCAGGCATGTAGTGTAAATGCCTTCCAGATAGGCCACCATCTGGGTCAGCTTGTTGCCTTGCACCTTGATGGCATTCAGGACCGCATTCTGACCCGCAGAGATGGTCCTCAGGAGGTCAATAGCCTCCTCACTCAGGACATCGGGGTTAACAGGGGCAGGGGCTGAGGTGCCTGGAGTGAAGGAGATTGCTCCCCTCTTAGGGGAGCGGGAGCAGCCAACTTGTTGGGGGACAACAGGGAGGGTGGTAATGGAACTGGGGTGGTGGACAAGGATGGAGGTGGTAATGAGCCTGTGGGGTCCGCCATCACATGGGAGAGTCATCCAGAGGATGACTCAGAGGATGTAGAGCTTGAGCTGCTGTCCTCCGTGGTACTCCTCACACCCTCCTGGTCAGTGGGTCCCTCTCTGTCTGACATCTCACATCCGGAACCGATGTGACCAGCTGTGTCCCCAGCAACGTTGGCCCATTCTCCTTTGCCTGCCCTGGATTAGGCCTGGGCAGTAAATTCCGCTCCGCTCGTGGAATTTGCTGAATTTTGGCAATTCCGCGTTCCGCAGAGAACGCAGAATTGCTGAAAATCCCGCGATCCGCGGCGTAGTGGAATTTTTTCCTTTTCGCACTTTCAAAATGCGCGTTCATGCGTGCGGGAGCGACTTACCGGAAATCCCTGCGTTCGCCGACGAGTTTTCCTATCCGTTCGCATGCGCCACAAGATTTTGGTAGCCGGCCGCGCGATCCCGTGAGAGTGTGCGATCGCGAACACGTCATTCGGACGCGCCATTGGACATCCGCGTTTGCGAACAGGAAACACGCATCGCGAGCGAGCGGGACAAGTGAAACAAGATGGCCGCGCCAATTGGCGACCGCATGGGCAAGTTCGTGAGATATTTCACCCCGAGCACGCAATCAGCATCCCTGAACAGGAAAAACGCATCACGAACGGGCGTACCAAGCAATTCCGCGTGCTCGCGGAATTCTGCGTAGCTCGCGGAGATTTTTTACCGTTTTGCGGAACTTTGCGTAACGCGACTACGCGAATTCCGCCCACCCCTACGGCCTTGATGTATCTGAAATAACATGTAACATGGGTTTATTGCAACTGCATTTCCACACCTGAGCATCGCAAATCCACAAAAAACATTGGCGAGGAGCACATATCTAGGGGTGGGCGGAATTTGCGTAGTCGCGCTACGCAAAGCTCCGCGAAACGGTAAAAAATCTCCGCGAGCACGCAAAAGTTCCGCGAACACGCGGAATTGCTTGTTCCGCCTGTTCGCGAACGCTGTTTGCGTGCTCGGGGAGAAATATCTCGCGAACATGCATTTTGAAAGTGCGAACAAGCTAAAAATTCCGTGAAGCCGCGGATCGCGGAATTTTTGGTAATTCCGCGTTCTCCGCGGAACGCAAAATTACCCAAATTTCGCAAATTCCGCGAGCGGAACGGAATTTACCGCCCAGGCCTACACATATCACACCAACCACATAATTCACTCTATAGGCTTCAATTTTTAGCATAAACATATGCATGCAGGCTACATAACCTGCAAACAGTTGGTTCCACTTATGTCATACCCCAGACATGCCCAAATACATTGATGAAGTTGTCTTCACTCCATCCTCATGTCCATATTAGGATAGTTGGTCACCTTGCATACTGTGGCACTTGTAGTATACCATT
Source organism: Calotriton arnoldi (assembly GCA_963921515.1). NCBI lineage: Eukaryota > Metazoa > Chordata > Amphibia > Caudata > Salamandridae > Calotriton > Calotriton arnoldi. The sequence continues at coordinate 64,675 of CAWUFW010013302.1, forward strand.
GTAAATTAATGTAAGCAATTAGGATGGATGCACATTGAAATTACACAATGCTCACACAAGGCCCAGAGTTGAAAAAATCTACCTATTACTCATAACACATCATAATGGGCTGAAGGTCAAGTTCAACACCAATGTGCCACAAAATAGTGTTATGGCAGACATCATGTTGCATGCAAATGCACATTGTACACTGATGACACTGCATTCCAATTTACATCATATGTCCACTACCTGAAAAGTCAAATTAAAGCTGGACACATGCAATTAGCTATGTATCACATTTAACATATAAAGTTCCCTGAAAACATTGAGGTCCTAACATTTGGTAGATAGTAGATAGATACTCAGAATTCACACAGCACAAGACTCCATATAGCCATGTGAACATCCCCAAACCTGCTTGGTCCAGGTGATAACACCAGTCAGAGATTGTATATCCACAAGGCAAGACACCTTAGAAGGTTTTGGGTGTCCCTGATTAACTATGGTATGAGGATGCGGGATCACTAGATTCCCAAAGGGCAGGCACATCACACCACTCGTTGCTTTTGCATACTCAGATTGCCTTGTAAGGATGAGTGTAGACACTCACATATGATCCCTACAGTTCTACATCTCACTCCCTTGTGCATTTCACCAGTCAGTGAATGAGTATTTTGAAACACCATTGCAGATGGACTATCAACTTGCTAATGCACACTGCCCAACATGTAGGCACTAATGCTGATGGCATCAGCGATGTTTGAACTCTCATTTCACAGTGTGACCAGTACTTACCAACAGGAACTATTATAAAGTCATTGCATGTACTGTGCACTCTGTCATGTCACATGTGATAGGACCACCATCACATGAGAGACAATAGTGAGAGAACATCACTCCTCACCCAAGGAAGAAAAATTGCCTGTGTGGTACAATTGTCACCCTGATTTACTAAGACCATGAGATGATTACTCACTTCACTCAGCCAGGCGAAAATTGGATGTAGACAGGACTCTGCTGTGTTCCAGGTCAGAAAGACAATAGGCACAGCACAGCAGCATGCACCTACTACCAGACCTACACTAACAATGATTCATCTTGTGTGTGGCACATGGGCCACCACCAATATGTTTGGTGAAATGCCTCTTTGTAAGACTCAAAGTTGGCAATATAGCATGTATGACTCTGGCAAGGACTCACCCCCTGTAGCTGCTGTTGGACACTCAACTGCCCATAAAGCTGTGGACAGGCCACTGCCAGTATGCGGGCCATCATGGGGGTCATGGTCCAGTGCATGCCCCTTCCATGTTGGGAGGACTTTCTCAGCTGGACCTCCACAATCTTCCGGGTCAAGTGCGGCAGGTCCTCCAAACTCTTTCTGCAGTGGACACTACGCTGGTTGAAGACCCTGAGGGTCCACACCTTTCGTGCAATGGCTCTCCAAATGACTTTCTTCTGATGGGTGTTGACCTATATGAATGCAATAGATGAAGAAACAGATAGCAACTAGAAGTATGATGACAACTGTAGGATTGATGCACATATTGTTGACAGCTAGCACCAGCATTCATCAAGAGTTAACATAATACATGTGTCCATGTCACATGCTAAGCACAACTAAAGCATGGATGCACCCTTTTGTGGTCATCTGAGGACTAGCCTCAACCCTGGTCATGACCTACACCGACTGAGGCAGCCCGCTAGCATCATGTAGGCCAGGCCCAACCTACATGGAATCTGATGTGGGGTACCATGACACACAGCACACCATTTGGACCTTCTTGTGACTGTCCAGACACCTTTACTGCCAGGCCCATCGCATTGATGCATATGGTCCATTGAGGCAAATACCATACCAAACACAACATCCTAAGTCAAAGATCACAATTTAAGGATTGGTATGTGTGTCATTGAGAGACACCTTTCCTGGGGGGGGGGGTGTACATGCGGACTACTTATTGGGATATTATAGTATGTCAGAATATGTTTGTGTACTATCTATTGCCAGCACAGGACACACCTTTTGCCATATGTGGCACTGTAACAGGGATGACATTCAACATAACATTGTATGTGTTGTGTGATAGGAAATATTTTAACCAAGCAGATGATTCACATTTCAAAATCTAATCTGAAGTAACCCACTATCTACACTGTTCATGTGTCAGATGTGCAATAGGCAGGTACAATGGAAGCACCACTATTGCTAAAGTGTCAACAGACCTGCATGAGTGAGGGGACTGTCATTAGTGTCAGACACACATTGACACTGTGGGTCAATAGAAAGAAGTATCAGGTCAGGAGGTCACTTTAGTCACTATTCCTTATATTATCCATGTTACAGATATGACGGTTAGTAGTGGGACAGATAATTCTTTCTGGGAACATCCATCGATCAGCAGGTCTATGGAGACATTACTCTGTGCATCACTTCTCCTGCCGCAGTAACTCTGGCCCAGGCTGGCCCATGGCCCAGACTGCCCACAACTCATTTTCAGGCCTTCATCTCGGCAGGCTGTGCCTATTGATCCCACATGAACCTCACATTTCCACCAATTCAATACATAAGATTGAATATTCTGCCCTTCTCATATGTGAATATGTAGTTGTCTAAAGGGGTCTGTGAGGTATAGCTACTTCCGAGACAACTGTTTTACAAAGCCTGATGTGGGCTGAGTGATCTCTGGGATGGTAAACATGACTAACATCATCCTTAAATGCGATTAACGCATACAGACATGGCTCATGGTGAAAAGCCTATACATAACTATGCACATATATCATGATGCGTTCTGAGAAATCATTGTAGTTAATAAAAACGTGAGCCTTGCATAGATATATGCATCTAACACAAGTAGAAATTATCATTGTCACAAATTACAATGACGTTCTTCTCGCCACAAAGTACAGGACCCCATAATCCATTACATGTGTATATGCAGGCATCCTACAATACATGCAATCAACATAATTCTTACACTCGGACACTCAGAGGCACATTGTAGCCTATGGGAATAGAAAGGAAGCAGTTAAATGGCGTTAAATATGTATTTGAGAAACTTACATATTCCTCTGGTGAGCCCTAGAGCTGACCATACTGGGGAAGGACCTCATCTACCATGGTATCCAGCTCCTCTTGAGTAAATGGATGGGCCCTCAAACCAGCATGACGTGCCATGATTGTTTCCAGAGGTGGCACACAGCAGCTAAAATGGAGGAGGCGTTGATAGCAGCAGTGTCAGGAGGCAAGTGAGTATTTTTTTAAACTGTGGCATACATGCATGTCAACTACGCGGTCATCAGCGTTGGTGCATACAGTCATTGGACCGCAACTGTCACTATCACCAACTTTAGCCAATGGCTGTTTACGCTAGGCATGCAACCGCCCAACGCGCAGTCAACTACCGCCGCCGGCGGACATTTGAAATGTCCTATTAGTGAGGTCAGGCATCTACCATTTTAGCGGATGGGAAAATAGTATTGGTGTCGGTTAAGTGTGGGCAAACATGTTTTCTTTTGAAAAACTCTATTCCCATGTCATGTCTAGTACAGAACATCATCTGTGTAGTGCATTACTGTGCATAAAGGCAAAATGTGTGTGGTGCACTGTACACCGCAGTTAGTGGTATTTCATATGAAATGTAATGATACCCTCACTATAGTGCCAATTTACTATTTCTGATTTGATGAGGTGCACAGTTATGTTACAGACCTTTGAAGGCCACCTTGAGGATGACTGATAGAAACATTTGAAAATGATGATGTGAAATGTGTAGTGCTTTATGAAACATCAATGTTCAGACACATTACTTTTGCCTTACTCTTCATATATGTTATTCTGCTCACTGTGACCAATATACATTTATGTGTTTCTCTTCACATAGGTACGCTGGGAGAGGGAGAAGATGCCAGGCTCCAGTGTACTGCCCATTTCCAGATGTTTAGACCATGGAAGAGAGACATGTCATACAGAAACTTCATTTGAATCGTCAAACATGAGTAGACTTATGTCATCGGTTGGAGGCTGACCTCATAACTCAAATCACTTATCCTACATCAATCCCACCACTTGTGAAAATCATCTCTTTATTGAATGTTTTGGTCACAGGCTCATTTAAATTCACTGTCACTATTTCAAGTGGAATGTCACAACCTATATTCAGTTGGGTACTCTAAGAGTTGCTAGCACCACTGTTGGGACACATGGACAGCTATATCCAGTTCGCCAGATGTCAGAATTTAGCCACTGTGAAGTTGGAATTCTATACTTTTGGTCACATCCCACATGTGATTGGATCCTTTGATGGCACCCTTATTGCATTAGTACATCACAAGCCAGGGAACAAGTGTATCGCAACAGGAAATCACTTCCATTCTACCAACGTGCAAGTTGGCTGCTTACCGGATTTGTACATCTCAAATGTCTGTGCCTGGTTCCCAGAATCTGCGCATGATTCCTTTGTACTGCGGTAGAGCACCATACCACAGCTGATGTCACAGCTACTATCTGAGAGGGGCTAGCTTGTAGGTAAGCGTGATCTGCCCTACCTTTGTGTGGGTAATGTCAGATAGTATAATATGAAAGTGGATAACTCGTTGTTGCACTTTTGTCTTTATTTCATCTCGGAAACTCAGCAAATCCCAACAGTCCATGGTTTTTGGCACCACTGAGGAATATTACAATGCCAGGGGAAGTCTATTTCAAAGAGGCCCATGGAAGAACACAGCAGCCAGTGGAGCACACTTTTGGGCTCCTGAAGGCCAGATTCAGATGTATGGACAAGACTGGGGGAGCCCTCCTCTACTCACCCGAAAGGTGTGTAAGATCACCGTGGCCTGCAGCATGATCCACAACATTACCCTGCGACGGAACATCCCTTCCATCGCAGAGGATGCAGGCCATGAAAAGCCACCGTACGAGGAACCTGAAATGACAAATGATGATGATGATAGTGGTGAAGAGTAAGGAATGGTCTCATCTGAAACTAATTCTCCTGAGTATGGTGTTAGATGTGATGGCTTTGACTATTATTGGAACTCTTGTTGTGATGTTGTGAGGAGGATGTTAATGCTACATACTAGAAACACGGGTCTGGCAAAATATGGGGAAAGGTGTTTGTTTTGTAAGTGTAGCTTTGTTCAACAGTAAATTTTGTTTGGGACTGTTCTCTAGGAGTTGATAATGTGATGTGTGCCATTTGTATGGTTTCTTGGCTAATCCCTCTCTTTTTTTATCTGTTTTACATTCCTTCACCATGGCAACTTCATTTGGACATTTCAAAGCTGTGACATTAGCAGGTATATGATGCTGTTCAGACGTACAAAGTAGACATGGATTGGTCCTGGGAATGACGGTCATAGAGTTTGGGTGTACAAAGCCGGTACCAAGACAGCTTGCACAGCGATGGGATGGAAGTTACATGGCTTCCATTGGACTTGTTCCTAGTGGTGTATTGGTCCTAATGCAATATGTGTGCCATCATGTCATCCAACACAATGTTGTGTTGGGCCCAATGATTGCTATCCTGCCTTTACATTGGCTAATTCATCATTGTGTATGAACTGTATGTAGCTGTTGATGTGTCTCCTCATTGTAGCCCAAAGTGCTTGTGGCACATCACTGACATGTGTTTGTGAGATACCAGCAAATGCAAACAACACTGGATTGAAATGTACATGTGGTCAGAAACTGTTCCACTGGCATGTGTCTGTTTATTTGTTTATTTGAAGTACGATTCCTTTTGTGAGATAGGCAAAATGGCTGCAGCTGATGATGTAGACCTAATGTATTGTTGCCTATTGCATAGGATATTGTCAGATGTACCCCCTCCTTCCATGTTGTAAAATTCTGCAAGTGATTATTGATCACTGGCACAGAATAACTGAGTAATTTCTTATTAGCTATGTTTCTGACATCATGTCAGCCTACGATTTGAACAATGGAATAAAGATGTTATCAGATCAGACACTTGTATGCATGTGTTGTTATGGCATAGTAGTGATTCTGAGTTGAACATTGTTTACATACAACATACCCATGCTTCCAGAAGTCCTTAGTTTTGACATTGCAAAGTTCACATGCAAGTATATTCACATTGTTATATGTCAGAATTACAACAGGAGACACTGATTTGGTGACATGTGTTTTTAATGAAGTGAACAAGGATACCATCAAGAAATTTACTAAAAATTATACATTGAAAGCAAACATTGAAGTCTTCAGTCATAGTGGATGAAACCATTGGAGTCCAAATTGTGTGGAGTCCAAAGTCCAACATACTCCTCCCATCAGATATGGAAAAGTGGGTAGGAATAGTCCAGAAAGTGAATGTGTAGCCCAGACAGGAGGGCAAGGTTTCTTACTGGCGGTGAGGGTTCTTGTGTGGCCATCCCCTCCTTCTGACAGAGGGAGGCGCCGCAGCTGCTGAGACAGGGGTGCTTACAGGTATGTCCTCCTCTGACATGGCCTCCCTTCCTGTGGCTGTGGCAGATGCTGACAGCCTGGATGGTCTTTGACTACAGGGAGGGGTACATGCAGGTGGTGTTGATGTCCTGCAGCACCCCAACCAGGGAGGCCATGCTGGTGTTCATGCCGGTGACCTCAGTGTGGGTGTCGGCAATCTCCAGGTATGTGTCCCTCTGCAGCTGCTTAATTTCCCGGATTTCGGTCAATACCAGGCCCATCACACTTTGGGAGTCCTGGTAGGCTCCCAGGACATGGGTGATGGAAGCCTGGGTGTCCGTGGCCCCAGTGGGCTCAATTTGTGGGCCCACAGTTACCCTCCCATGAGCCCTACCTGTAAGAGCCTATGCTCTTGGCACAGACTGCACCCTTCCACTGGATCCTGGTTCCTAAGTGACTGGTGTGGTGATAGATGCCTCAAAATCCAGGACTGGGGGGCCCAGGATGGTACTAACTCTGCTAGGTCCACAGGTTGGGGGTGCAGTGGTCGGCTGTGTTATTGCAGCTGTGGTGGGAGGTGATGTTGTGGGCACAGTGAGCCCCACTGTTACCGTCTGTCCAGGCTGAAGGGATGGCCCAGGAACATCATCCACGTCCACATCTCCATGAGTGTTGTCATCACTGAGGGCTTCATCCTGGTGTGGAGAGGAACTCTGTTCGGTTTCCAACCTCTGTGCAGGTGCTGTGGCCGATCGGCCTGTTGAGAAATAGGGAACATTGTTATTGGTGGAAGTGAGGTATCTACATCCACGTTGTTTGTGTCAAAGCAAATAGGAACCCAGAATGAAACAAAATAGAGATTAGTATTGTAATCTATTTGCATGGAGTCGAAGTTGGTTACTAGGCATTTGAAGACATTCAATATATGCAGTAGATTTCATCAGCTCATTAGATGTGCAGATATGTGGGCTTTTGGGTTTAGGGATAGATATGACATCTCGAAAACAATTCAATAAACACAGTGTAGTCGTAATGTGTATTTGTCCATTCCAAGGCCTAGTTGTATATAAAACAGGCAAACATATAGCCTGGATGTATATTTAGCATTATTCATCGTGTGAGGAGTGCAGAGTAAAAAGTTCACCAGGCACTGCTAATCAGTTTCCTTCATGTCTTAAATATATTAGGGGTACACAGTTGTTAGGGTGTCACTCATGGCAGCAATAGTTTCAGTTGATGAGACGAGGACACCATCAAGCAAAGTATTCAGACATATATCTAAGTAAAGCATTGTCTGTACATTACCTAGTCCATGATGAGTGTAGATCAGTAGTGACATGGCAGACAAATGAGAAGGGGCAAAAAGGAGTCCAGTATCTTGGTTAGAGTTCTGTTCACAGGGCCTCATGGCAGTTGTAGTCACTTCAATCTAACTTTACCAAAACTTGACAAATGTTAAGCTGCATGACAAGTGAAGATCAGTAGTGACATAGCAGACAAGTGATGAGGGGCAGAAGGAGTCTAGCATCTTCGTAAGAGTTCCAGTCACAGGGCCTCCTGGTAGATGTAGTCACATGAATATCACTTTATCAAATCTTGACAAATGAGAAGCTGCATGATGAGTGAAGATCAGTATTGATATGGCAAGTAAGGGAGAAGGGGCAAAAGGAGTCAAGCATCTTGGTTAGAGTTTCAGTCACTCGGCCGCATGGTAGTTGTAGTCATTTCAATCTCACTTTACCGACACTTCACAAACGATTACGTACCATACCTGCTGGCAAAATGCATTTGGAATGGACCACACATTTACGTTTTAACACATATCAAGGGTCCTGGAATGATATTTTTATAGTTATCCACTTACAGACAGCATAGCAACATGTGGCATCATGGAGCTGGATACATGTGCTCCTATATGCAACAATACACATTGATGCAGACAAACCAACATCTCAGATACCTTGAGTACTGCATGTTAGTAAAGTAGATAAAGGACACAATAGCAAAAGCAGAGTTGGGAGCAAACAGGACATTGTGATATTGTGTCAGTTATTGAGGTGTAACTTAGCAGAGTCCACTCCCCCAGCTATTCATGTCAAGCCCTCAGAATGCAGGATGGCCAAGACCTTTTCCTCCCAGGGAAAGAATTGTAATGGAGTGCTGGGAGGGCCACAGCCAGTCCTCTGAGCCTCCAGGTGGTGGTTGTTGTTCTGGGTACACTCCCTCAACCTGAGGTCAGTCCACCACCTCCTCATGTTCTATGTGCGCAGGGTGATACCAATAGCATTCACTCTGTTGACTATCCTGTACCATATTTCTGTGTTCCTCAAACAGTTGGGGCTCTACTCTATTGATTTCATCCACAATGACTGTCAACTCAGCCTCAGGGAAGCGTGGGTCTTTTAGCAAGGCATGATGAAAAAATAAAATGTGAGTGACTATATGAAATATAAACAAGTGATACAGGTAAAAAGGTGCAAAACAAAAACTACAGGTGGTGGAGGGTGCTAAATGGGAAGATGAGAAAGGGTTGCCTGTCTTGTGGGCTGCAGTTGAGCAGCAAAGGATCCTGGTCAGGGATGGGGTGTGAATTATAGTGTGATTTGCAGACGTGTCCACCTGGCCAAAGCACATCAGCTGTGTAGTTTTTAAATCCAGCCAATGGTCACTTTTGTGGTGCTTTTTTGCGCGCGTACCAGGGTGGTCTACCACCATTGGGTACTCGCTGCTAGGAGACAACCAGTGCGACTGTGTAGTCCAGCGGTAGACCGTCAATGCTGCGGTGTCCTGGAGGATGTAGACGCGGCGGATAGGCAGTTGGACCGCCAAACTCATAATCAGCCCCTAAGTGCCGAATACACAGAATACACAACAGCCAATTTGCCATTAAAAAAAATGGATTGCACTTGCCTACATCCCTGTAACCGAAGTACCTAACCACTATGAAAAAGTCCATTCTACCAACAAAAAAAACACAAACTAAGTCCCCTAACTACTTTGAAGATACTTGGGCTGGCAGACTGCACTGTTCAGGACACAGAAGCCAACCCAACTTTCAAATACCATTGTGGAATCTCTACGACAGTACCATGGCTCAAGAAGTCATAACTAACAAAGCAGTAGAAGGATGGCACAATGCCTTCCAAGCCACATTAGAAAGAAACCAACCATCACTTCACAAATTCCTAGAAGCCTTACAAAAAGAACAAAGCTACCAACAACCAAGAATCGAGCAATAAGTAAGGCAAATTAAACCTAAAATTAGCAAACAAACCTGTGGATTGTACACCAAGCTACAAATTAAAGTCAGACTATGTATAAACAATAAAAGAGTACACTACTTAGAAACAATAGCAAATTTCCCACTGTAACATTCCAAACTACCTACAGAGAAACCAACAAACCTTACCAAAGGTTCATACCACCATATTTAAAATAGTTTTCAAATAAATATTTAACAATGTTTTGATGCCTCAGTCAAAATAGCAAAGAAATTAAATGGAAAAAAGACTGATATATAAAAATAATATGCTTACGAATTAATTAGAAAGTAACACATCAACAACCAGAAAGCACAATGTTTAAAAACGCAAAAAAAAGTGAACCAAGTAAATACAACACATAGAAATGTAAATCAAAACATTGCAATTACAGGAAATACACATACATAATAAAATATTACATTTACCATCCACAAATAAATAACTAAATTAAAATATTTTTTTGTAGATGCAAATCTTTGTCCATTTTCATATTTTCAAAATATAATCCACCAAAAATTGGAAAATTAAGTGCAAAAAGTACACAAAAAAGTAAAAATGAAATGGCTCCAAATTAAATCTTCGAAGCAATCCAATGTCATAGGAAACCATAAAAAAAAACATTTAAAAATTAATATACATATGTGTTTAAAAAAAGTAAACATAAATTCAAAAAAATGTCGAAAAAAACATTATGAACTGTGTCATACTGTTTTTGGTAGAAAAATGTAAATATTATTAATGTATGTGAAAAGCGCACTATTGAAATGCTTACATTTAATACTTACACTTACTACATTTCTAATGATACCATTTTAGTAATTGTATTCTACACTAAAAACACCAGAATTACTATACCTCCTCCAATCTAAGCCATGTGAGGAAAGGTGTTGGACACTAAAGGCATGACAAGTGCTATTCCCACTCCAATGTAAGCAATTTAGGGGAAGGTGTTGGGCACTTAAGGGGCTTAGTACGAGTTTGGGGTCCGACTGCCAGAGAACCGCGTCCGTATAGCCTGCGACGCTGCTGTGCTGACGATCTACCGCCCACCGTATTACGAGTTGTGCTGTCTGAAATGCTGACCGCAGCGACTGTGATCTACACGGCGGGAACGCGGTGGTCTGCAATGCTGACAGTGCGTCCACCAACGCTGCCAAGTCCACGGTCCAACCGCCGAGTGTATTACAACTACACAGTTGTACTCGCGGTCTCCCAGCGGTGCTCAACAAATGGTGGTCACCCAATGGCAGTTGATCGCCACAGTACACATAAAACAAAAACAGCACAACAGTGAACATTGGATGGATTTAAAAAATACACACCTGATGTGCTTTGGCAAGTGGACAAGCCTCCAAATCACACTATAAAACACACCCTATCCCTGACCAGCATCCTTTGCTTTCAAACTGCATCCCAGCAACACTGTCAAATGATCTGAGAGAGCTCTACCCATATAATCCACATCCAGGAAGTCTATACACAAATCATGGCTAAGAAAAAAATAATCTAGCCTACTATCTGAGCCATAGGGAAGTGAACAGAAGGAGCATTTCCTTTCTACTGGATGTTTAGACCTTAACATATCTGTCATGTGGTTCAATGATCCATACTTTCCTCTGGCCCGGTGGCCGCCCCGTGTGGCTTTTTTTAATTGCCAGCAATCCCCATTTGATGGAGGGATGGGTATGGCAGATCTTTATAGTTACTATTTGGCTTTGCAGTTGGTTGTGATTATTGACTGGTTTAAAGAGGGGGTGGGATCACTCGGCCTACTGGGTGGAACTGGCCTTGCTTGGCTTAGATAGGTTAACAGGCCTGCTCTATGCGGCCTGATTCCCCGGTCCCTTCCTGAGTGCACCCGGGTGGTGTCGCTGTGCTGGAGGGCGGCGCTCTGTTTTCTGGGTTGGGTTCGTCGACTCACTTGGCTGTCCCCCCTGTGGCAGTGGATATGGCTATATCATACTGCAGGTCTCAAGGGATTTGTGCAATGGGACAGGATTGGCATCACTCACCTCGGGGATGTTTGGGCTGGTACTCACGAACAGATGTTTCAGTAGCTGCAGGAGCATTAGCAGCTCTCTCTTACCCAGTTTCATAAATACCTGCAACTACAACATGCCTTGCCGGCTAATATTACCCCTGATATGCAGATCATGGAGTTTAGTCCCCTTAAGGCTAGGCTGCTGATGGGGAAGTTGCATAAGGGGCTATCTCCTTGATTAAACGCACCCTAGTTATAATGCCCCAGACCATTTTCCCAGGCTGCGGCAGAAGTGGGAGGCCTGGGTGAGATAGCTTGAGCATGCAGAATGGCGCAAGGCTAGGTTAGCCCCCCAGAAGCTGGTCCAACTTTATTATCTGCACACCTTGTACATGACCGCCATGTGGCTTCACTGAGCTGGCAGGACCGCACAAGCAAACTGCGCTACATGTTCTTTACCCGATACAGATTTCTTCTAAGTAGTTTGGTCGTGCCCGGGATTGGTACCCTTTTGGGAGGGGATTGAGGGTGAGCTTTCTACAATTTTGGGCCATCAACTCGCCCTCCCTCCTAGAGTGGAGCTATTTTAATTGCAGGAAGAGGTGGGTGGGCAGAGAATGAAGACCAATTTTATTGGGGCAGCTACGTTAGTAGCCAAGTGAGATATCACTCGTAAATGGAGGTTCCCGATCCTTCCTTCATTAGTTGTCAGGACTCGCAATGAGCCCTGTCCTGTTATTCGCGGGTCTGCACTGGTGCCGCTCAGCCTTGGTGATCAGGAGACTACATGTCCCATGAACACTAGCGGCGGCACGTCGCGCACGCAGAGCAACGGAAGGTATTTGTGCACACTTCTGCCCCTGCGGCGCTGCCGAGTATTCTGTGTGCTGGAGTTAGTGGAGGTACGCTTGGCGTCTGCACCTTTCTGTGGTTTTGGAGCCCCAGCGCGGAGCTCATCTGTCAGAGCCCTGGTGCGGGGACTCATTCCAGGAGTTCCGGTGAGGAGCTCAATTGTCGGAGTCTCAGTGTGGGACTCGGTTCGGGAACCCTGGTGCAGGAACAAGTCCAGGTCCGGCAAGGGTGCGGCTGCACCACCACTGTTACCCGATCTATTATTGTTCTATCATTTAGCGAGAGTACGTATGAATATACATTGGGACTACTCTCGGGAAAAGGCAACCCATACGTACTTGTGTTGGATGTGAGTTTTGATTGACCTCGCCTATTGAACCCATTGCGCTAGGTGTTCCTCCTCATTGGTGAGACACACGTATGTAGTCTCTTGCGAGTTGTAGGGATACCAGTGCAGGGTGCAAGGCGTGAGTGGGACACTTCTCCTACAGACCACTTACTGGATAAGTACATTGCCGGTAGGCGCTAGTGAAGCGCGTTTTCCCTCACGTTGGAGAGTTAAAGGCATCCTTTGACTCCTGCGGAGGGAACTTCTCCATTGGTCAGAAACCTTTCTATTTTCTGATGTGAGTTTCCTTGCGCCATGTCAGACAGTAACCCGGCTGGGTGAGAGTGTACAGAATTACGATATTTTACAAAGCACTGATCAGAAGCTACTCTAAATGTTATACCCTTGAGGAATTTACTTCTACTCAAGATATTGGGTCTCACTAACTTTATTTTTGTATTGTGTATTCTACTAGCAGGGGATAGTGGTTGAGCCAGGTTCGGTCTCTTACATCCTCTGTGAAGCAAGACCCGATGGGAACATGGGAATGTGCACATTTGCTTACTGCTTGAAAGAGGGAGATGATGTTGCAATACTAATAGAGAGGAACACACAGGCGTTATGTATAACAGTGTGATATTTTCTTTTCTGCAGTGCCTAATATTGTACCTTGTATCATCTGGGTTTTACACTTGCCAGCCTTCTGTTCTTGGAAGGTACATGTTGAGCTGGATCAACTAGACGGAACACTTAATTATTTTCCTTTACAGGTAGTTCCTTTATTTGTGTTCCCATATTGTTATACAGGAGGGAGGAGAGTAGTCTGTTAATAGATGTTAATTGATTACTTTGATTTCGTGTCATTTCAGGTCTCCTTCCCCGCTGTCCCCTCCCTTTCCTTCCCTCGCTTGATCGCTCCACTGATCTGCGCTATAACAGCACTCAGACTTGGAGCTATCGAGAGGTGGACCATTTAAGAGCATCGTTCCGATCCTGAGGAGTTGAGGAGCCTGACAGAATACTCGGCCCATGGATTTAACTCCTCCTGATCGTATTCTCTGCTCGGACATGGCTACCCTTGAGGATGTGTTGGCCACATTACAGGTGGTCCAACAAGAACTGTCAGCTTCTAGGCTGGAAACTGCGGCGTTACAGGCCAAGGTAGATCGCATACAGCGAAACCCTTTTGATGTCGGGGGGGCTTCACTTTATCAACCTCCTCCTATTACAGTAGAAGTGCCCACACCTATCCCTTTAGCACCCCCTGAAAGGTATTACGGTGACGCAAATAAGATACAAGTGTTTCTTACCCAAATCATGTTACACTTTAATTGCAAGGCCAAAGCATTCAACACTAACCAGGCACGTGTGGCGTTCCTCATATCTTATTTGGCGGGGGATGCAGCTTTGTGGGCGGTCCCGTTAGTGCAGAGGGATGACCCTCTCCGTTATGATTGGGAGGCTTTTAGGGTAGAATTCGAGAACATCTTTGATCGAAGAACCCACACACTTTCCACAGACTGCGAATTGCTTGAGCTTAGGCAAGGGAATAAAGAACTAGTGGTATACCTCACCACTTTCAGAAGGTTAGTGGCAGAAACTAAATGGTCCGAGGAAAAGCAGTTTGTGATATATTATCAGGGGCTGAGGGATGAGTTGAAGGATATAATTGCACAGATCGATCCGCAACCAACCTCTTGTACCGATCTCATCAACCTGATGTTGAGATTGGAACACCGAATGAGCGATAGGAAAGGCGATACTCGGAGAAAGGAATGGCTACCCCCAAGGTTCGAACACCCACGTTCAGGTGAACACACGCGAACCAACCAGGAACCAATGGAGATAGGTACTGTGAGAGCTTCTCTAACCTCCGAAGAGAGAGAAATGCGTAGGAAGAATGGTCTATGCCTCTATTGTGAGAAAAAGGGGCATTTTGTCAGAGATTGCTTACAAAAACCCCAAACTAACAAAGGAGGATTCAGGAAAAGTGAGATCAGCACTACCAAGAAGGATACGGAAAACTAGGAGGCTCGAGAGCAAGTAGAGGGAAACCCTCGAGCACAACACACCTACCCTCTTTGAGTACTGCAGACAAGAAACACTTCTTTTATATCCCTATCATGATGAAGATAGGGAGGATTGGAAAGAGTCCAGGGCTTTGGTTGATTCAGGAGCGACGGGTACTTTCATTGATGAATCCGTAGCCACGACAATGGGGATAGGGCTACTCAAGAAAACCATTCCGGAAACCGTGATAGCAGTGGATGGGCGTGCTTTAGAATCTGGACCTATCCACTATGTATCCGATCAGTTGGAAGTTCTGTACAACCAGGAGCACTGGGAACTCATGGACTTCAACGTCATTAAATCTCCCCAACACGGGATTATATTAGGTCTCCCGTGGTTACAAAAACATAACCCGACTATAGACTGGAGAAACAAAACATTACATTTCAACTCCGAGTTTTGCATTAACCATTGTTTCTGCCAGCATGAGCTACCCTCACAAGCTTTATCCTCATGTCATTGGATCGCCACCGCTGCGGAGAAAGACATAGTATTACCTGGCCAGTATTCCAAATATCAGGATGTCTTTAATGAAATACAGGCTGAAACCTTACCACCTCATCGACAATATGATTGTCAGATAGACCTCATCCCGGGAGCCGCGGTGCCATGTGGAAGGATTTACGCTCTTACAGAAAAAGAGAATGAACACCTCCGTCAATACCTGGAAAAATACTTGGAGCTAGGTTTCATACGCCCCTCTAAGTCACCCGCAGCTTCTCCTTTGTTCTTTATTCCTAAGGCAAACGGGGAGCTCCGCACTTGTATCGATTTCAGGGCATTAAACAACATAACAGCCAAGAACCGATATCCACTACCGTTGATTCCTGTTTTATTGGAACAAGTAAAGAAAGCAGTGATCTTTACTAAGCTGGATCTCAAGGGGGCTTACCATCTGGCCAGGATGAGGACCGGAGACGAGAGGAAAACCGCCTTTAAGACCCGGTATGGGCTATATGAATATCTGGTGATGCCCTTTGGCCTCTGTAACGTCCCAGCGGCGTTTCAGTTCTTCCTAAATGAAGTGTTACGCGAATACATGGACAGGTATGTGATCGTCTATATCGATGATATTTTGGTCTATTTGTCCTCGGAAGAACAACACGTACACCATGTCAGCACGGTCTTACAGGCGTTGAGAAACAATAACTTATACTGCAAGCTTAGCAAGTGTAAGTTTCACGTTGATATTGTTGAGTTCTTGGGAGTCAAGCTTACGCCTAGAGGGCAAGTTATAGCGGAAAGGAAGGTACAAGCTGTGAAGGAATGGCCAGAGCCTCAGAATGTACGTGATGTACAATGCTTTTTGGGGTTCGCAAACTTCTATAGAAGATTTATCAATCAATTCTCAAAAATGGTGAGCCCCATTACCAAGCTGTTACGTAAGAAGAACAAGTTCTTATGGTCAGAAGAAGCCCAATTCGCTTTCGAAGAATTAAAGAATGCCTTCATATCAGCTCCTGTTTTGGTACATCCCAATCCCGACAAACCCTACATCGTAGAGGCAGACGCTTCTGAAGTGGCCATCGGGGCAGTTTTATCACAACGAAACGAAACCACAGGGCAGATGCATCCTATAGCCTTCATGTCTCGGAAACTGAATGAAGCAGAGAAAAACTACACTATAGCCGAAAAAAAGCTGCTGGCTATCAAAGCGGCTTTTTCCGAATGGTGTCATTTCCTGCTAGGAGCCAAAGAAACTGTGACTGTATACACAGACCATAGAAACTTACAGTTTATGCGTTCAGCCAGGCATCTTACACCAAGACAACTACGTTGGATGTTATTTTTTGAAGAATTCGATTTCATTGTAACATTCAGATCAGGAAAAGAGAACAAAAAAGCGGATGCCCTTACTAGACAGGAGTCTATCAGAGATGAGGAAGAACACCAAGAACATGCTATCATTCCTCCGCAGAGAGTAGTCTGTGCCATACAAACGACTAACTTCTTACAAGAAGTGGCGAGAGGATCCTCGGACCTGCGAATGGAGAACATGGCTAAAACATCATAGAGAATGGAAAGGCAAACAAGGCATCTTCGTCAAGGGACATATGATGCTGGTACCCACAAAAGCTTTACAGAAGCAAGTCTTCCATTGGTGTCATGAAATACCTAGCGCTGGGCATAACGGATTAGAAAAGACTTTGGAACGTGCTGGCAGACAATTCTGGTGGCCTAGCATCAGAAAAGACATAGCTGTATGGATCAAAGCATGCGAAACCTGCATGCACATGAAAACGAACCATGCTAAATCACAAGGGTTGCTCCAGCCTCTACCCACACCTAACGTTCCCTGGGAGAACATTTCCATAGATCTTATTGTAGGTCTCCCCAAAGACCAAGGTTGTACCACGGTCTTAGTGGTGGTAGATTACCTTACTAAGATGGGGCATTTCATTGCCTGCCATCAATTACCCACAGCAGGCCAACTAGGAAGACTACTATTGCTACATGTCGTTAGGTTACATGGCCTCCCTAAGAAAATTGTGTCAGACAGAGATACGCAATTTACTGCTCAGTTTTGGAAGGTGTGGTGTTCTGCTCTACAGATTCAGGTGGCTCTTTCTACGAGCTTTCATCCTCAAACAGATGGGCAAACTGAAAGAGTTAACCAAACACTTAAGCAGTACTCGCGCTGTTATGTAGATTCCAATACTAACGCATGGGTGGATCACTTATGGTTAGCTGAAGTGGCTTATAACAGCGCCAAACACAGTTCCACAAAAACCACTCCCTTCTACAATACTTATGGGTTTCATCCACGGTTCCTTCCCTTTTTGCACCCCTGTCCTGAGGTTAACCTACCAGAAGTACACAATAGGGTTGCCCACATCCAGGAAACATTACGGGAAACACAAAAACAGTTACAAATAGCAAAAGAAAACTACAAAAGAGGAGCCGACAAACATCGCAGACCAGGTCCTGCTTACAAAATAGGGGATGTAGTGTGGCTGTCCACCAAAAATATCCAGTTCAAAAAGAACTCAGTGTTCAACCCAAAATACATTAGACCCTATAAAATTGTTAAATGTATCAATCCAGAGGCCGTGAAATTAGCTCTGCCTGCATCTTTGCGTATACACCCTGTGTTTCACGTATCTTTACTTAAACCCTCTGTTACTCCTGTAAAGAAGAAACCTATTCCCATATGGGTTAATAGTGAGAAGGAATATGAAGTCTCTAAGATCCTAGACACCAAAAAGAGAGGCAAACAAAGGTGGTATTTGGTTGCATGGAAAGGCTATGGGCCAGAAGAAAATTCATGGGAACCCGCCAGTGGCATACACGCTCCACGATTGCTTGCCGCTTTCCACAAAAAGCATCCGCTGCAAGAAACATGACAGGGCTCACCGTAAAGTGGATGTACTGTCAGGACTCGCAATGAGCCCTGTCCTGTTTTTCGTGGGTCTGCACTGGTGCCGCTCAGCCTTGGTGATCAGGAGACTACATGTCCCATAAACACTAGCGGCGGCACGTCGCGCACGCAGAGCAACAAAAGGTATTTGTGCGCACTTCTGCCCCTGCGGCGCTGCCGAGTATTCTGTGTGCTGAAGTTAGTGGAGGTACGCTTGGCGTCTGCACCTTTCTGTGGTTTTGGAGCCCCAGCGCGGAGCTCATCTGTCAGAGCCCGGTGCGGGGACTCATTCCAGGAGTTCCGGTGAGGAGCTCAATTGTCGGAGTCTGGGTGTGGGACTCGGTTCGGGAACCCTGGTGCAGGAACAAGTCCAGGTCCGGTAAGGGTGCGGCTGCACCACCACTGTTACCCGATCTATTATTGTTCTATCATTTAGCGAGAGTACGTATGAATATACATTGGGACTACTCTCGGGAAAAGGCATCCCATACGTACTTGTGTTGGATGTGAGTTTTGATTGACCTCACCTATTGAACCCATTGCGCTAGGTGTTCCTCCTCGTTGGTGAGACACATGTATGTAGTCTCTTGCGAGTTGTAGGGATACCAGAGCAGGGTGCAAGGCATGAGTGGGACACTTCTCCTACAGACCACTTACTGGATAAGTACATTGCCGGTAGGCGCTAGTGAAGCGCGTTTTCCCTCACGTTGGAGAGTTAAAGGCATCCTTTGACTCCTGCGGAGGGGAACTTCTCCATTGGTCAGAAACCTTTCTATTTTCTGATGTGAGTTTCCTTGCGCCATGTCAGACAGTAACCCGGCTGGGTGAGAGTGTACAGATTTACGATATTTTACAAAGCACTGATCAGAAGCTACTCTAAATGTTATACCCTTGAGGAATTTACTTCTACTCAAGATATTGGGTCTCACTAACTTTATTTTTGTATTGTGTATTCTACTAGCAGGGGATAGTGGTTGAGCCAGGTTCGGTCTCCTACATCCTCTGTGAAGCAAGACCCGATGGGAACATGGGTATGTGCACATTCGCTTACTGCTTGAAAGAGGGAGATGATGTTGCAATACTAATAGAGAGGAACACACAGGCGTTATGTATAACAGTGTGATATTTTCTTTTCTGTAGTTCCTAATATTGTACCTTGTATCATCTGGGTTTTACACTTGCCAGCCTTCTGTTCTTGGAAGGTACATGTTGAGCTGGATCAACTAGACGGAACACTTCATTATTTTCCTTTACAGGTAGTTCCTTTATTTGTGTTCCCATATTGTTATACAGGAGGGAGGAGAGTAGTCTGTTAGTAGATGTTAATTGATTACTTTGATTTCGTGTCATTTCAGGTCTCCTTCCCCGCTGTCCCCTCCCTTTCCTTCCCTCGCTTGATCGCTCCACTGATCTGCCCTATAACAGCACTCAGACTTGGAGCTATTGAGAGGTGGACCATTTAAGAGCATCGTTCCGATCCGAGGAGTTGAGGAGCCTGACATTAGTGGAGTGGCAAAGGGGGGTAGACTGGTGTGCCCCACAGGAATAGCCCATATATGATGCCCGGGGCTGCCCCGTAAACATGAGAAGATCTGGGGCAGGTGGTGGGCTTACCACAGACTTGATGCGGGGAATGACTGAGTGTTAATTGTTCTCTGTATAATACTGTGCTGGCTTGATGGACTAAGGTCTTGTTTCATTTTATTGTTTGATACGAAAATCAAAGAAATCTGGTAATAAAAAACATATCTGTCATGTGCAGCTGTTGTGTACTATCTAGCAACTGGAGCAAGGCTCTGCTCTGCGAGTCTGGGTGCAGTGGGTGCCTGTCCCTCTCAGGTGACATACATATAGACCAACTCTACCTGGTGTCAGCCACGGCTCGGACCGGCACTCACCCCCACCTCCTATGCCAAGAATCTCAGGGTCACCATTGACTGCAAACTCCACATGACATTGCAAGTCAATGCTGTCACTGCTTCATGCTTCCACACTTTGAAATGCTAAAGAAGATATTAAAATAGCTCCCAAGCAACACACGCAAAACCATCACACACGCCCTCATCACCAGCAAGTTGCACTATAGGAATACCCTCCATGCCAAGATGAACAAACAGTTCATCAGGAGTCCACAGACCATTAAGAACTCAAAGGCTGGAATCATTCTCAACCTCTCAAGCCATACGCACATATCACCACACCTCAAGGAGCGACACTGGCTACCGATACACAAACAAGCCCAATTCAAACTCCTCACCCACTCCTACAAAGTACTACATAATGTGGGTCTTGCATACCTCAACAATCACATCCACCTTCGAAAATGGTCCAGACACTTCCGCTCGGATGGACTCCTACTTGCACACATCCCATGAATTTGGAAAATAAGCTCTCACATTTGAGCCTTCTCCTGCCTCTCACTTAAAGCATGGAGAGACCTGCCTCAACCCACCTAAGCCTCCCCTTCACTTCTTGAATATTGCAGGAAGCTGAAGACTTGGCTCTTCAAGTAATCACATTAGGCCCTAGGCTCAGCTAGAATCACACCTTGTCATTACCAGGATAACCCTCCTGTTGAGAGTGCTCTTTACAAATCTAGATAACATAATATTGGCATAACATAACATTCCAGAACATAACACAACACAATAAAAATGTCCCACCCATATTATTGGGGCTCCTAGCTGCAAGAGCACCAGCTCCTGCAGACCGAGCAGAAAAGGACATGTCTTCCAAATTATGGCAAACCGTTCAACATACCCATTGCTCTGCCATTCAAAGTGCAACAAGCCACTAGATAATGACCCTGAAGGCACAAACAGGGTTTTACCATTAATCCAAATGGATACTACCTGGAATAGGATAAAATACTACTAAATACAGTTGTCCTTTCCATTTTGCTGGTAATTTAGAATGTTCCTGTAGGTTTAGATGGGTTTCTTTCAGGAACATTATATTAACATGGTGGTGTTTTGTGTAGGAAAACTTCTGTGTCTCTTAGTGAAGTTTTTGAGCCCTCTCATGTTCATTGTGCGCATTTTGATGCTATCCATGCCAAAGCACTACCCAATTCAATCCCCAGAGAAAGTCTGTTTGTTTCATGCATCTCTGTTTGCAAGAAGTTCTAGTTTAGCCATTAACAGTGCCTTTGCCTGTGATGTGTGACATGGTGGGCTCTCCCCTTCATAATCTTATGTAAGATAATCCTTCACCCTGAAACCACTCTCTCAGACACTTCCAGAGACCATATTTTGCAGGGGTCTCTCTGCCAGCCATGGAGGCCAAAAACTCGACCCACATGTCTGGACTTTAGCTACCATGACCTAGCAGAAAGTTTTAATATCATCACATTTCTCTTCTAGTTGCTGGTCCATTTAACCTCCACACCCCCCCACCTCCAAGGCGGCAGAAAGCCCACTAGGCACTGACTTTTTTTCGCAATGTGCCTACCTGTGGATTTTGGACCCTAGCTCTGGCGGCACCTAAGGAAACCTAGCAAACTTATACATTTTTTAAACCCAGACACCCAGGGGAATCCAGGATGTGGTGACTTGCGTGGCTCTCACCAGGTTCCGTCACCCAGAATCCCTTGCAAACCTCAACCATTGTAAAAAAAAACACATTTTCCTCACATTTCTGTGATGGAAAGTTCTGGAATCTGTGAGGAGGCACATACCCACCCAGCATTGAACAAAGTCTCCCGATAACAATGGTACCTCATTTGTGTGGGTAGGCCTAGTACCCGCGTCAGGAAACAGCCCAAAACGCAACATGGACTAATCACATTTTTCCAGCGAAAATTGACCCTTTTTTTGCAATGTGCCTAGATGTGTATTTTGGGCTCTAGCTTAGCCGGCACCTAGGAAAACCCAGCAAACCTGTAAATATTTTAAAACTAGACACCAAGGGGAATCCAGGATGGGGTGACTTGTGTGGCTCTCACCAGGTTCTGTTACCCAGAATACCTTGCAAACCTCAACCATTGTCAAAATAAAAGATTATTCTCACATTTCTGTGATGGAAAGATCTGGAATCTGCGAGGAGGCACAAACTTCCACCAACCAAGCATTCCCCCAAGACTCCCGATAAAAATGGTACCGCACTTGTGGACACATCACATCTTTCCAGTGAAAACTGACCCTTTTTGGCAATGTGCCTAGCTGTGGATTTTGGACCTTAGCTCAGCCGGCACCTGAGGAAACCTAGCAAACCTATACATTTTTGAAAACTAGACACCCAGGGGAATCCAGGATGTGGTGACTTGTGTGGCTCTCACTAGGTTCTGTTACCCAGAATCCCTTGCAAACCTAACACTTTGTAAAAAAAAACACATTTTTCTCACATTTCTGTGATGGAAAGTTCTGGAATCTGCACAGATCTACAAACTTCCACCCACCCAGCATTCCCCAAAGTCTCCCTATAAAAATGGTACCTCACGTGTGTGGGCAGGCCTACTACCCGTGGCAGGAAATGGCCCAAAACACAATGTGAATACATCACTTTTTTCCAGTGAAACCTGACCTTTTTTGCAATGTGCCTAGCTGTGGATTTTGGACCCTAGCTCTGGAGGCACCTTAGGAAACCTAGCATACCTATACATTTTTGAAAAACAGACACCGAGGGGAATCCAGGATGTGGTGAATTGTGTGGCTCTCGCCAGGTTCTGTTACCCAGAATACCTTGCAAACCTCAACCATTGTCAAAAAAACAGATTTTTCTCACATTTCTGTGATGGAAAGTTCTGGAAACTGCGAGGAGGCACAAACGTCTACCCACCCAGCATTCACCAAAGTCTCCTGATAACAATGGTACCTCACTTGTGTGGGTAGGCCTAGTACCCGTGGCAGGAAACAGCCCAAAACGCAACGTGAACACATCACATTGTTCCAGTGAAAATTGACCCTTTTTTTGCAATGTGCCTAGATGTGGATTTTGGGCTCTATCTCAGCCGGCACCAAGGGAAATCTAGCAAACCTGTACATTTTTAAAAGCTAGACACCCTGCAGAATCCAGTATGGGTGACTTGTGTGGCTCTCACCAGGTTCTGTAACCCAGAATCCCTTGCAAACTTCAAAGTTTGGGAAAAAAATTAATTTTCAATGCACTTTTCTGTGATGGAAAGTTCTGGAATCTAAGGGGAGCAAAAAAATTCCACCAACCCAGCATTCCCCCAAGTTTCCCAATAGAAATGGTACCATACTTGTGTGGGTAGGCCTAGTGCCCGTGACATGAAACAGCCCAAAATGTACCATGGAGACTTCAAAATTATCGATTACAAAAAGACCTTGTTTTGCGAGGGAGTCACCTGCGTTTTTGATTATGGGTTCGGCGGCCATGTAGGGAAACCTACCAATCCCAGACATTTAGGAAAACTAGACACCCCGGGGAGTCCAGGGAGGTGTGACTTGCGTGGATTCCCCAATGTTTTTCTACCAAGGATCCCATGCAAACCTCAAATTGAGCTGGAAAACCCCCCAAATATTTCTCATATTTCTGGGTGGGAAAGTGGTAGGCTCACCGGGCTGACACAAATTTCCTACCACCCTGTGTTCCCCCAAGTCTCCTGATAAAAATGATGCCTCACTTGTGTGGGTGAGCCAAGTACCTGTAACAGGCAAGGGCCTAAAACGTATTGTGGAGACATCAAAATTATCTATCACAAAATGACCTGGATTTGGAAGGGGGTCACATGAGTTTTTGGTCCCGGGCTTGGCGGCCATATAGGGAAACTACCAAACCCAGACATTTCTGAAAACTAGACACCTGGGGGAGTCCAGAAATGTGTGGCTTGCGTGGATCCCCCAACGTTTTCCTACCCAGAATGCAATGCAATCCTCAAATTTAGCGAAACAAATCACATTTTCCTTACATTTTCGTGTGGGATCAACGCGCCGGCAAAAATGTCCTACCACCCAGTGTTCCCCTTGGTCTCCCGACCAATACTTAACATTCTCAGTGAGGGGACCAATTCCATTTTCCTGGGTCTTTTATAAAACTTGCAAAATAAGAAGAAATGCAAAACTTATTGAGTAAAAAGTGTATCTCATGGGTAAAACAAAAGATCTGCTGCACCAAATGCACCCTCCAGTTACCCAACTAAATATGGACAATGTTAATGTAAATTAGGTAAGATAAAACCAATGCTACTCCGTCAGTACAATTTCAGATAAGGTTCCATGTCATTGGTAGTTAAGAGCAGTTGACCAAAGTCTTTGAGATCTCAGGGCCAAGTGTATAAATTTTAGGGATTGCGATTTCTTAATTGCGATTCTTTGAAAATTGCAATTAGAAATCGCAGTTCCTAATGTATGAAACCTATCGGGTTTCATTTAGCGATTCCTAATGGGGTTGCAATTGACCTATCTCATGAAAATTAATGCAACCCCTTAGAAATCGGTGACCACCATGTCTATTATTGCTTTTTAATGAAGGAATCTTTTTTTATTAATGTAGCTTGTTTTCGGGATGCATTTGAAAAACAGAAAATTAACCTTTAAAGTTTCATTTTTTAATAGTAGGCAGTGGTCTGTGTGACCACTGCCTGCTCTCAAAACAATGATTGTTTCAGCATTCACATAGGAACCCCTTCCCTTTTGTGAATGGTTACCACCACCCTTATGGTGTCTGTAAAAAATGAATGATTGACAACCGTAATTTGGTCACAAAACATTCATACATACCGCTGCAATTTGCTATTTAGAAGGACACCCTAAACACACCCCTTTTAAATACCGAATCGCTAAACACAAATTGCAATTCAGTAACATGTTATCGAATGAAAATTTGTGTTTTGTACATATCAAAAAACATTTATGCAGTTGGAAATGGCCCAATTCTAAATTTGCTCTCTAGCAAAATTTCTTTGCTTTAACAAAGGCTTTTTATAATCTTTTAGGTGGAAGCCATGATACATCCCGGGTTGTCAAAGATTTCTGGCTTAGCTTGGTACACTGTACCTTAACATAGTGAAACCAATGTATCTGTAAGACTCTATCATGTTTAAAGAAGTCAGAGATTGCATAGCGGTTAACACTAGTTTCCTGTTTTGCCCTGATAGAAACCCAAGGCAACAATGAGCATAGCTTAATGTAGTCCTCTAAATAAGGAAAACCAAGCTCAGAGTGACATAAATATTGCTCAAGTAACAGGACCACTAAGAAGAATCCGTTCTCAGCCATCTGTATGCAGGGCAAGTCAGACATCCCCCAGCTACCCACACCATAGCTTACCACAGAGAAACATTTAGCTTTGTATATGGTAATCATTTCTTCTAATGACTTGGAACCAAGCTTTACAGCCAACCAGAGTACTGATTTGTTAGTTCGCTCAAATTGCTTTATAAACTTCATGAGAGGACACCAGTTACAATCAGCTTCAAAAGGGGCCTTTGATAAGTAAAGACAGGCACTCATGGACTCTCTACTCAACGAAGTGTGTGTGTACTTGATTTTGTGTTCTTTGTTCAAGTACCATGTCAAAAGACTTAAACAAATAAGCCATTAACTATAGACTTTCCATAAACAAGGTGAATTAATCTAAAATGATCATTAGCCACTCTTGGCATATGAACTGCATCATCTGAATGTGGATAGATCTAACACCCAGTTGCGAAATATCAGCTCTGGACTCCAGCAGTGAGTATTCTAAATCACTAATATATAGGGTGAACAGAGAAGCAGCTTGGATACACCCTTGTCTAACCCCTCTCCTGATCTTAATCACATTAATACACTCCCCATTGAGTCCGTACCTGATGCGAACCAAAACTTTCATATGTAACTGTCTAAAAGAAAAAGCACTAGTGTCTCATCTACACCCGTTAGGGTCATCATCACCCACCACTTAGATTGGTTCACATAGTCAAAAGCCGAAATTAACTGTATAAAGGCCAGGTGTAGGGTGCCCTTCCTGATGCTAGTGTATTTATTAATAGAAAGTAAAGATTTATAAATGGGAATAACTGTTAACTGGAACCTGGATTTAGGGGAGCCGAGCTAGCCTGCACTACTCAATACATTTGTTAGCAATGGGGCACATAATTCAATATTTTGCCCATAAAAATCCAGTGGGACCCCATGGGATTCAAATGCATTATTCCATGGGGTAATTTAGTGGCTATCACCTCAGCAGGTTTAAAAATCAGATTAGGCTCTTTAACTTGTTTTATTTCATTCTGACCTAAAATTGATATCCAATCCACTTAAGTTGATTCATAGATGCAAGTAAAATGAGCCATTCAAACTACAGCTGATATCAATTTAGCCAATAAAGAGTTGCAGACATTTTTAAAATAGAGTGAATTAACTTTTTTCCAGAATTAATGGGTATGATTACATCGGCTGGCTTCTTTAATGACTCCCATCTCTTAAGGGCCGAAAGCAGATATGACCATTTTTTATTAACTAGGTTCTGGCTGCATCTTTTTGCTTTACTTTTAGCCTACCCTAGTGGGATGATAAGGGCCATACTTTTTAGGTCTCGCCTAGGCAGCGCTTTCGCTGTCTCGTTGAGACATGCAGTATATACTATAGCGTGGAAGCTTTCTGGAAGCTCCGCCCATTCTCCGCCCATTTTTTTGATTGGCTTACATCTTAAATGCTGCCTTCTGATTGGTTTTAGGCTTGTTAGTCCCTCCTCCTGACGGCCATCTTGTCATTTGTATCCTTCCCTGGCAATTTGGCCCCTTTACTCCAACACTATTTTCTGCCCTGTGTCCCCCCCGCCCCCTCACGCAGTTCGTCACTTCTCGCCCCCCATCACCCTCTCCACTCCCGTTCGTGCCTTCTTAAATGCAGGCACTCCCATTTGTAATGCAATACGTCTCGTGTAAATGCGAGTTGTATTGCATTGCAAATGCTTGTTTTAAAGTAGTGCGCAGTCACAAGCACGCCCACCTCGCAGTTTGTGCCACTGTGTGAGCGGGAGCCCACCCCACATTCTGTGTTCTTTAAGGCGGGAGCCCACCCCGCACTTTGGAGCCGGAGAAAGCAGCGCGACCCGGAAGTCAGGCGCCCGTGCCTGGTTGTAGGCGGGGCCCGAAAAGGAAGCGCGAAGACCGGACGTCCAGTGTTCCCAGTGTTCTAGGCTTTGCTGTTATTGTTCTCCTTCTCTGTCCGTAATAGCTCTTATAACGTTGAGCTACTTTTAATCTGTCAGCTGTGCTCCGGTTTTGAAGAATTGATCATCAACTTCATAAATGCTACATGTTAACGTAAGCTGTTAGTAGAAATATCACATATATGAGCTTCAACGCCTCGTCGGGAGTAGTAACTGCTAAATACATGCAATTGAGATACAAATGCACCAAGTTAGCAGTTTTACTCAGTCCTCTCTATAGCTTCCGGTTTGATCGTTCCGCGATCGCAGGGACCGGTCGACGTCATCACTGTGCGGCTTCGAGCGGTGACGTGCGGCTCTGTGCCTCGTGTCGGTGCCCGTCTGTGGCTGGTGGTTCCTCGAAGGGCTTGGCTGCGGCCACCGGTCCTGGAGTAGCCATGGCGACTAAAAGTGGCGAGGAGAAGCTCAAGGAGATGGAGGCCGAGATGGTGCTGTAAGTATGGAAGTGATACCAAAGGATGAGGCACAGGGTCAAGACTGATTTGCATATGGCTGGGTTCAAGCTGGAATGGCATGGTGAGCAAAAAACGATGGATTTAGGCCCAGATCTCTGTACTGGGGTGAATGTATGACATTGTTCTGCATTCTGTCCATCAACTGTTGTTTTTGCATTTGTCACCCCGAGTGGGACGGGTATGCCCAGACGTGGGTCCCGTGCTCTCCATGCCACTGGAATCAAGCTATCCTGGCTGAAGAGGGTGAAACTCCGAAACCGGTCCTAGGATGCTTGTTTCCAGTCCAGGGAGGACCTGGCTTGGCAGTTCGGGCTGGACTGTTCCCATGAGGCACAGGGTCAAGACTGATTTGCATATGGCTGGGTTCAAACTGGAATGGCATGGTGAGCAAAAAACGATGGATTTAGGCCCAGATCTCTGTACTGGGGTGAATGTATGACATTGTTCTGCATTCTGTCCATCAACTGTTGTTTTTGCATTTGTCACCCCGAGTGGGACGGGTATGCCCAGACGTGGGTCCCGTGCTCTCCATGCCACTGGAATCAAGCTATCCTGGCTGAAGAGGGGTGAAACCCCGAAACCGGTCCTAGGATGCTTGTTTCCAGTCCAGGGAGGACCTGGCTTGGCAGTTCGGGCTGGACTGTTCCCATGAGGCACAGGGTCAAGACTGATTTGCATATGGCTGGGTTCAAACTGGAAAGGCATCGTGAGCAAACAAACGATGGATTTAGGCCCAGATCTCTGTACTGGGGTGAATGTATGACATTGTTCTGCATTCTGTCCATCAACTGTTGTTTTTGCATTTGTCACCCCGAGTGGGACGGGTATGCCCAGACGTGGGTCCCGTGCTCTCCATGCCACTGGAATCAAGCTATCCTGGCTGAAGAGGGGTGAAACCCCGAAACCGGTCCTAGGATGCTTGTTTCCAGTCCAGGGAGGACCTGGCTTGGCAGTTCGGGCTGGACTGTTCCCATGAGGCACAGGGTCAAGACTGATTTGCATATGGCTGGGTTCAAACTGGAATGGCATGGTGAGCAAAAAAACGATGGATTTAGGCCCAGATCTCTGTACTGGGGTGAATGTATGACATTGTTCTGCATTCTGTCCATCAACTGTTGTTTTTGTAAGTATGGAAGCAGCGTGGGACCAAAGTAGCACTGTAATTACAACTCCCAGACTGAAACCAGGGCACGCAAGGAAGAGAGTTCCCACACACATACTATCCAGCCACCAGGGTTGCCACCTTTCTAAAAGAAAAATATCGCCATTTGTTTATGCTTTAAGAGTCTGTAAAGTCACAGACGTGATACTTAAAGAGAACTTCAAATAAAGTCATCTGTCTTCATTTAAAACATGACTTTTCCGTTGTTGTTTACTGTACTTAACAGTCAGGGATCATTACAACACCTCTAGAAGACGTTTCAAAGTGCTTTCTTCTTTTATTTGCTGTTTGAAGTATGTACGGGTAAGCGGGAAACATACAGGCTTTCTGTGATTTTTCCAAAGATTGTAGATCTGGTCATGCCGGTACACCCAAGCCCATCTCCTAACTGTCAGTCTCACCGGACACCCTACATTTACGGACGACAGCTCCATATGCACATAAAGGAAGGAACAGCCACTGCGAGCTTCCAAGAAACATGAAGCCCAAAGTTTCCATTTTAAAACGAATCTCTACACAAATTATCCCGTTTGAGCATGTTATGGCCCCATGAGGAGGTTGCTCCTGCCGGACTCCCCTGATCTATGATCTACTCCTGGCTTCTTTCCTGTGCAAGGGAGTTCACGTTTATCATAGTCGATGCAGCTAGACAGGAGGAGCGAACCAAATTATGTGGCAAGGTTGACTGTGCAGCAAGAAAAACAAATGCAGTGCATTAAGTGTTATTATCTGATTATTTTGGAATATTTTACATATTAACGCTATCTGGGCAAATGTTCTACCTCATTAGTACCACTTTAACACCTAATTACAACAAACATTTGCAATGCAATAGGTCTCGCATTTACACGAGTTTGAGCTATTGATATTGTAAATGACAATGCCTTTTATTTTTGTTTTCGTTTTTAAAACACAAATAATGTGGTAACAATGGTGTCCTACCCAGGTGGCATTTCTAGGCAGCATTTGAAATGCAGGTCATGGCGGAGCTGCCTTCCCAAATCCGCCTGCTTAACTCCTGATTATATTAGATAAATATTTATTCTATATTAATGGCTCGAATAGTTGTCCTTGGAACTGCCCCGTGCACAATGAACTACCAGCCTTAGAAAGGCATTGCCTATGTTTGGGCGTTAAAGATCTACCAAACCTGAAGACTATTTTTATTTCAAATGCAAGGTTATCCAGCCGGGGTGGAGCTGGAGTAACTGCGGCTATTGTTAGTGCTGAGCCTCCAGCTTGTGGTGTCTCAGACACCCCACACCTGCTGCTGAGCCAGCACAGACTCGAGCCCCATGAGGAGGTTGCTCCTGCCGGACTCCCCTGATCTATGATCTACTCCTGGCTTCTTTCCTGTGCAAGGGAGTTCACGTTTATCATAGTCGATGCAGCTAGACAGGAGGAGCGAACCAAATTATGTGGCAAGGTTGACTGTGCAGCAAGAAAAAACAAATGCAGTGCATTAAGTGTTATTATCTGATTATTTTGGAATATTTTACATATTAACGCTATCTGGGCAAATGTTCTACCTCATTAGTACCACTTTAACACCTAATTACAACAAACATTTGCAATGCAATAGGTCTCGCATTTACACGAGTTTGAGCTATTGATATTGTAAATGACAATGCCTTTTATTTTTGTTTTCGTTTTTAAAACACAAATAATGTGGTAACAATGGTGTCCTACCCAGGTGGCATTTCTAGGCAGCATTTGAAATGCAGGTCATGGCGGAGCTGCCTTCCCAAATACGCCTGCTTAACTCCTGATTATATTAGATAAATATTTATTCTATATTAATGGCTCGAATAGTTGTCCTTGGAACTGCCCCGTGCACAATGAACTACCAGCCTTAGAAAGGCATTGCCTATGTTTGGGCGTTAAAGATCTACCAAACCTGAAGACTATTTTTTATTTCAAATGCAAGGTTATCCAGCCGGGGTGGAGCTGGAGTAACTGCGGCTATTGTTAGTGCTGAGCCTCCAGCTTGTGGTGTCTCAGACACCCCACACCTGCTGCTGAGCCAGCACAGACTCGAGCCTCCATTTTGTGGTCGGTCAGCGTGGGCCGCCATCTTGAGAGGGCACGGTTTTTAAGCATGCCTGCAGGCAATGTTCGTTTTTATACCATAAAAGCAACTATGTTTTTTTTTTTCTTCTTTTAACCAGATAAGGTTTGCTTTGCATAATTATTCCGAATGGAAAATAAGGAAAAATCAAAATACACAGATTTGCATTTTTGTACTCTGTTTAAGGGGTGAAATATGTAACACGCATTTTTATGACTATTTTTTTTCCACTTAATTTTGATAGCTTTGATAGCTATGTATTCTTTCCCACATAAAGATTTAGTGAGGTGTGTTTAAATTGTGATCAGTCGGCTCATTACAAAATGGCAGCCGTGATTACATAATGCTGATAGGAGCCGCCTCACAGCACTGCTGGGAAGCGCACTGTTTAAAAAAATAAATGGGAGGCTGCCTGTGTCAATACTGGTGCACCGGATAGGAGATGTCGGGTGAGCGGTGCGAGGCAGCACACAGCACTGCTGGGAAGCGCACTGTATGCACACAGAGGTGGGGAAGGCAGACTGTGGCTGCGGGGTCCATGGAAGTCAGCGTGTCCTGCACTGAAAGCGGTGCCGTAAACAAACAAGCGCAGCCAAAGCGGACGGCGCTGAAAGCGGTGCCGTAAACAAACAAGCGCAGCCAAAGCGGACGGCGCTGACAATGAAAAGAAAAGAGTGCTTACTGTCTTTTAAAGGAGAGCATGTAAAGCCGCCAGTAAAAGATCCAGTCTGGGTGGGCGGGGCCAAAAGAGGACAGGGCGGTAACCAGGAGGGACTAAAAAGCCTCAAGCTACAATCATAAGACACCGTTTAGCATAACCAATGACGCAAAATGACGCACACCAATGGAAATCACGGGCGGAGCCGAAACTCAACTTCTTAAAGTATATTGATTCCAAGAAGCCCTCGCAGAGCCACAGCGCATGCGTGCTGCAACGCCAGGCGAGACCTAAAAATAAGCAAGTGAAAGATGACCATTCATTTTTCCAAGGGCCTTCCGCTCTGCAGCAATAAGTGTCTTAGACCATTTAATAACATTTGATCCTTGTCAGCTAGAAATATTTTATTGTTGTTGAAATCTGCAGACTTTGCAGTAGAGGATGCATTATATGACAGATGCCTCAAATCCAGATGTATACGGAAAATGTAGCAGCTACAAAATCGCATAATTCCAGTATCCCTGCCTTTTATTGACCTCTTGCTCATTACTGCTGTCTGCTGGTCTCCGAGAGCCTAGCCACTTGACACATAGCACTCCTTCCCTTTGACACATTAACGTATAACTTAGGGTGGGCTGAGGATAGTTCACTGTACTTATCTGCACAGTAGTTTGGCTTCAGTTCATTGTGAAGGTTTTCTGGCTGCTGGAGTGTGCAGCGTTCTCCTTTAGCATGACATCGGATTACTAGATGGCCCTTGAGTCATGTTTTATTTTTTTATAAATTTCTTTATTTCAAAGAGAACATAGTCAATGTACATGTTACCGTATTTATCTAATGCAAAAACAACAATTATCTAATACGCATCATTATAGTTCCATTACCTCAGTATATAAAAAAAGAAGAAAACAATTTCCTTTATACACGAAAGGAAAAATATTATTGTTACAGGTTCTCCCTTCGGAGTTACAATCCTTGAGCATAAATTATATTAACTAAAGATCTTGTCAACCCCCAAAACTCCCCCCTACCGTCCCTACCGGTTCCTGTCAGATTAATACCCCAATTCTATATCTAATTTAGTCTTTAGGTGTCTATTGCCCTTGCTTCCTGACTATGTGTAGCAGTCATATTGTGGTATTCCCCATCTAGCGAATCAGATTGAGTCAGCGAGGCCATCTCTTCTATCTCCTGTACCATTGGCCCCCATACAATCAGCCTTAAGGCATGTGTTGTGAAGCTCCAGTTTGCCGCTTTTCAATGGGTAGTCAGTTTGCTGTCTTGGTCTCAGAGCCAGGCTGTAATTGTTTGGGAGTGTGTGATTCTAGTGCAAGTGTTTTTGACTATGGAAGAGATGTGCCTCTGGAGGTTCAGCTGGATATCGATGATAAAACCCAGACATGTGCTAGACTCCACAATAGCTGGTTTACAATCCAGGAGAGGAAAGGCTTTCATAGACTAGTGGAGTGGTAGATTACAGTTCTTCTGTGAGATAGGCAAGAATTCTCTTTTTTAGTTGGGTTACGTTTGTGATGGTGGTTTGACGCCCAATTTTGAACTTTGGCCAAAGTATTGCAGAATAGCATGACCCCCTTCCCATGCCTCCACGGCCCCCCTGAGGGTCGCTCCCCACAGATTGAAGACCTCTGCTCTAGGTTATTGCAGGACAGTTTGTATGTGTAGCATATATATAATAGTGGCAACAACCGTTTGGCAGACTGTTATGTGATTATCTGTAATGTGAGGGCTATAAAGTACAAATAAGCTTTTTTAAATGCAGTAGTTGGGGTATGTTCAGCCAAAGTCCAAGACACCCGTTGAGTTCCCTGCTACCGGGTGATCAGCTAGCAGATACTCTCAATAGAATTTGGAAAATGGTGTCTTAACCTATCAGGTGGCACTCCGACTAATGAATGGTTATGGTGCGACAAGTGTGTATTTTGCCCCGCCACAGCTTCTGAGGTAACACTTGCATTCTAGATAGACTGTTGGAGTCTGCGGAGGCAAGCTGGCAAACAAATAAGTATCCCACCTTGTTACATTTTCACCCGCTCCATAATGTAAGGGAACCACAACATTTTACATATATCCAAATTTAAATGCTATAAAATATGTTGGAAAACGAGGTACATTACATTTGCCCTGTTGGAGCGCTCCCTTTTTAGGTTGAGCCTGGGCAGCACATGCGCTGCTCTGCGAGGCATGCTGTATTAAGGTAGTAGGTACTTGAAGCTCTGCCCACATTTTTCAGTGGCTTGTGTCATTGTCCACTGTAAACTGTGGCTGTTCATTGGTCAATAGGCTAGTAGTCCCTTCTCAGTACCGCCTTGTCTTATATTGTAACCTCCCATAGCGACACTCCCTGTTACGTGTGTTGTTGCTCGGTAGGCTTTAATTACAGCCTCCAAGCACTATTTTCTCAAATAGCGTTGTCCTGTCTGCTGCTGCAAGCAGGACACGCTCTCTCCTAACGCTTTTTTTTATAGCACGCATTTGCAATGCAATAGGTGTCGCATTTGCGAGAGTTTAAGCTATTGGCATTGTAAATGACAATGCCTTTTATTTATCCGTTTTAAAAACAACACATAAATAAAATGCATTGTCATTTGCAATGCCAATAGCTTAAACTCTCATAAATGCGAGACCTATTGCATTGCAAATGCTTGTGTTTTATACAGGGTGCTGAGACTCACTGATTTCATCTGCATTCGGTGTACTAGAGCTGCGTTTGTCACGTGTCGTGGATCTTGGTGTAATTAATTAGACCCTTCCTCTATATTTATATATGTATATGCGTGAGTATGTGTAGATAAAAACTGTATTTTTAGGTGTCTCAGTGTGATCAACGGCAGAAATTAGGATTTGGACTCTAAAATAAAAGCAGTAGGCAGCCCAGGTGTGGGGCAGTCAGGAGCCCTGTAACAAGGAACAAGGCTAAATGCTTATAAGGTCCAAAAGGCGAGACCGATGCATTGCAAATGCTTGTTTGCCCCGTGGTTGCAACGGTAAGTCGCCACAGAATATGCTACATTTTATCATGTTTTGCAGTTTATATGCCATGCCTAGGAAAACTTATATTCTTCCCATTTCAAAAGGGCCAATTTCACCGAGGTCTGCCATGCCCTTGTTTAATTAAAAATGCTTTTGGGAGATATTGTTCTCAATGTTCTTAGTTTTTAAAAGTTGTTGTTAGGCTGAGAAAAGCTGTGTCCAATAACATCAGCCATTGGTGCATTGATTATTGTTGTTTTATGTAAAATTTCTCCCTGGATTTATTCTATTTGAATATTATATAGGTGTTTTTTATGTATTTTAACTTAATATTGTTTATTTTATGTGATTTTTTTAATAGATGCATATACTGTGATTTGTCGTACTTTTATGTTTTTTTTCAAAAGCAGATAAAGTTATATTGATTGATTGAGTGATTGACTCCCATGCTTCCTGTCTGAGGAAGTGGTTCCTCTCTGACATTACCCTCATGTATACGTCTGCAAAATCTTGAGCACAGTAATAATAAGACTTTGGCGCACCTTGGAACAAGACGCATCAAAGCATCTTTCATGCTTACTACAGGTTTGTTGAGGGGGACTGCAATCAACTTTATTGTAACCATGCAAAGAGGACTAAAATATCGCAAAATAGCAGCCACATCTTCACCATCCCACAGGCATAATTTAATGTCCGCCAAATTCTGTTTTACTATATTGCTTAATAATTGGGTTGAATTAACTGAGCCTCATTTAAGTAAGATGTCTTTCTTTTCATGAGCCTCAAGGGTGGTTAACCTTAGGTAGGTCTGCCTCTTCCAGCTACAGTGAGTATAAAACGTTTATGGTCACTAATACAATTGGTTCTAATACAAAAAATTGAAACCAGAGCACGTATGCCTTTACCTATGATAATATAATCAATCATGCTTCCTGTACTCTTTTCCCATACAAATAGTTTTTACAGACGAAGTAATGAGGGAAACTTCAAAACAAAAAAATGTATCTATAGTTTATCATCATATGGCTCAACACTTCACCACAGGAATTGTGGAAGAAGTGCAGAAAGTCCACCGCATCATTAACCAGGACACCACACTTGGCATTGGATCGGGGTCACATAAAATGGACATTAAAATCCCCTACTCAAATAAATGAAAAGTCACCCTGTATTGCAGCTGTGGTGTTGTCAAACACACGCCTAATGGCATTGACAATATCAATATTATGGTGAATAAAATGATTTGAAAAATTGACCAAAAAGGATTGGCTCTTTTGGTTCAATACAAGGAATTTGAGAATGGGGAGAGTCACATCAGAACCACAATATTTTACCATGGAAAGAGACTGAAATCAACATTAGCAGCCCCTCCTGAGCTCCCCCAGCTCTTGAGGCACAAGCTGGAACATCCATGCGGTGCATCTCAAGCGCCCAGATCCACCACTATGTAGGGATAGAGGAAGTGACTTCACAAAACACTTTGACCCCCCAGATTTAATACTCACACCTCCCATGTGCCGTCTTAAACCTCCTTTTTTTTCTGAGGGGCTATAAGAAGGGCAAGAAAAGGAAACTGCAATGAGCACTGTTGAGTTTTGTTCCAGGTAATGCCTCTGTGACCCATGAAGCCAGAGGTAGAAATGGCAGTGCCAGTTATACCCAGGGAAGACCCTGCTAACCATGCTCAGGTTTTTGTTATGTTTTTGTTTGATGACTATTTGTAGAGCAAACCAAATTTAAGGATAACCAGTGAAGAAAAATGGCATTCAGGGAATACATTAAACTCCTCGAAAAACAACAGGAAGGACTCAGCAATTTTTGGGTGGAGGTTAGCGCTATACTAGAAACAACCATAAGTGATTTAATGCCAATACACATTACGGTAAAAGTTGGCAACATAATTTTCTAAAGCTTTTCCCTGACAGTTTGGAGACTTTCTCAAGCAAAGGAAGATGGCCCTTTTTTCTGATGATGATCTTAAACAGAATTTCCTAGCTTAAGACATTCTTAAACAAGGGAACATGATCAGTACAGTCACCCATAATTATAATCTTATTCCAAGAGCTATTTGTTGGAAATTAGGAATAAGAGGGTGGCATTGCACTATATTGGTGTAGGACAGATTATGGTCCTCATTTAGATCTCAGTGGATGGCTTACTCTGTTACAACAGTGATGGATATCCCGTCCGCCGAAATATAAATCTTATAGGATATAATGGGATTTATATTTCAGCAGACGGGATATCCGTCAACATTGTGACGGAGTACCCCGCCTGCCAAGATTTAAATCAGGCCCTATGTCTTGCACATACTGAAAGCACCTGTTACTGTTGCAGACTTCTGTTGTGTGCCTTATTTGACCAATCGTATTCAAGTTCACAGCTGGTTAGCACTGCATATGCAAACTCTTAGGGCCTGATTACGAATCTAGTGGTTCGAGGACCGCCAGACTCGTGGTGGCACGGTGGTGGATCCAGCCACTGCCGCACCAGCGGTCCATCCACCCCATTAGGAGTTGGCCAGTCAGACCACCCTGGGACCACCGGCTCCAACAGGGAACCATCGTTCCCTGGCATTGGAGCAGCGGTCAAAGTCAGCAATATGCTGGGTGGGACTGCTGTGGCCCTGCCAAGCATATTACGAGTTTCCTCTCCTCCAGGGTTTACATGGCGGTCCTTCCTCCATGTAAACCTTGGATGAGAAGAAACAAAGGGAGTCCTAGAGCGCCCCACTGTGCCTTAACTGCATGCGGATGCACACAGGGGGGCATGATATTTGCCCCCCTGTGTGCATGCACATAGGTTCCTGCATGGCATGGACTTTCGAGTCCATGCCGTGCAGGAACCTTGAGTGCGGTCCCATTGCAGTGCCTTTTTCAAAGATAACACTGCCTTTAAAAGAGGCACCGCCATGGGACTGCCACGCCACCTGCCAGACTACTAAAAAGTCATAATCTGGCGGGCAGGCGGTGGCGGCCTTTGCCTGAGTGGTGGCACAGTGGTTTGCACCGCTGTGCCACCGCTCCGCCAAAAAGTCGTAATCGGGGCCAAAGAGTGACACATTTGTGATTGGGCTAAGTGGGAATACCACTTTTCCCACCTCATAATCAGGTTTTGATTGGAAACTTTGCAAGAAAAAAATAATATTTGCCTTTTTAATGTCGATTGTGGATAATTAGTTGGTCAATGGAAGCATTGCCTTGAGGTACCTTGAGATGCTCCATTTCTGTTGTCTAAGTTCAAGCATGGAAAGCAGGTTTGAGTGCTTTACAGCCCATTTCAGGATCAGCCAGTTTGTTTTCTTGCCTTAAAATTGTCTACAGTAAAGAGTTGGTGTGTTAGGTGTTGATAGTGATTTGCACTTTTGTTTCCTTGGATTCCATTGCTGAATTGCTTCTTTCTGAGCACTGTCATGTTCGTAAAGCAGATTGCTTTTTCTTGGATTGAAGATCTGGGTGTTAATGTAATCTAAGGGATTCCTAATGATTTCAATCAATCAATCTATTAGTACTTATAACTCACGGCTTATCACCCGTGAGGGTATCCAGGCACTGGGTTGCGGGGCTTTGTTGAAAAGCCAGGTCTTCCTGAAGTCCATCAGCGAGGGTGCTGTTTGGAGGTGGAGGGTGTTCCAGGACTTCGCGATGAGGTAGGAGAAGGAGCAGCCTCTGCTACGGTGGATGTGCAATGTCTGTGTGGGGCGAGGGAGGTGGAGCGTAGGTTTGTGGATGGTTGATGGAAGTACAGGTGATGGTTCATGTATGCTGTACTTTGGTCGTGGAGGGCTTTGTAGGCATCAACTGTGCTTCCATTCCTTATAGATATGGTCGGAGGAGAGGCTGGGCCATATCATGCTGCTGCAATAACAGTTGAGGGTATGAAGACAGACACAAAGTATAAAGAATAATTCAGAAAAAAGAATACCAGATCTGCACCCCATTAACTGGCTCAAATGCATACAAGCATAGCAGGTGCCACCGGTTAAACCTCCTGCAGAGTGAAAACCCTTTTATGGGCTGGCCCAGAGAATAACTCTTCCTCTGTTGTTGTATTACTATCATTAACAGTGCTAGATCCAAACATAGCGGGCACACTAGACGTTTAAACTTTGAACATATTACACCCATCTCTAAGCACTGAGGCCCAGATTCACAAAAACTGCCACAATGTTATTTTGTGTGAGAAAAAGGTTGTGGCATCATGTCAGGCTAGGTAACATCTATTGTAACATTGTTTTCTGTGTACATATATTTGTGATTAATAATAGTACCTGTTCTCTTGAACAAATTATGTACAAATTTTACATTATTTTGCTCACCAGCAATGTTTACATAAGGAAAACATGGATTCTTTTTGCTACACTGCACCGTCATCCTTTTATATGGATTAACCTTTTCGCCATGAGTAAGCTATACATCATCATAGTTGAAAAATATTATACCTAACTCTGTCTTGACTCTTTCTACCTTGCAAATTTAGGTTCTTAATTCGGAATGAGTGGTCCAACACTATGGAGTGAGTAAAGTTGTTGTGCTTTGTTGTGTCACCTGAAAGGAGCAGACCTACCCATTTCTAGCCTATATTTTTGCAGTCCCCTTGTCTCCTTGCACTGGAGCACTTTGTGCTGCTTGCATCATTGCTGGCACCCTTTAGACTTTGAGCTAGGTTGTGTGAGAGGGGGTCATAAACTGTTAAGGGCTAGAAGTGCTCCATTCCTGCACCTAAAAATGAAATGTTTCCGCTATGTATGTGCACATCACAATGCAGCACACATGCAAAGAAGTAACATGGACTTTAACAAATATAATGTCAGAATTAGCTCAGACTCAGGCAAGTTTAGTTTTTGTGTCTAATCCATGTCTACAAGTCTTTGTTGATATGAATGTGTGTCTACATTAATATGTATATGGAAGGGAACCTCCACGCACCATCCATGGTATGCATCCTTGACACAAATTAAGGCAAGACAGTGCAGTATGCAGTATTCTGTTCCTTTTAAAAAAGTAACTGCATAAATATGTTTTGATTTGTTGTAGAAAGGTCACAAATAATGTATGCTTATCTCCCTGTTAAGAACTACATTTTAAAGCCAGACAATAGATTTTGGAATGTTTGCCTTTATATTATGTTTGTTTCTATTTTGTTGAAATCTGATTGTTTGCAATCTGTTTCTATTTTTCCTTAGCTCTTAAATAGTCTCATAAACAATATATGTAAATTGAAAATTTGTATATACATTTTTTCCATATTAGTAAACTATTTTCAGAGTTAATAAAATTCAAATGTAACATAATATAACATCTTCTCTTTCAGAGGCTAAACAACATTCTCCTGAGGAGAGGGCTGTCAGTTGTGTGTCTCCTGACCTC
This sequence comes from Calotriton arnoldi, assembly GCA_963921515.1. NCBI lineage: Eukaryota > Metazoa > Chordata > Amphibia > Caudata > Salamandridae > Calotriton > Calotriton arnoldi. The sequence continues at coordinate 104,732 of CAWUFW010013302.1, forward strand.
GATTCGAACCTACCCTCATTGGATAACGAAACAGTCAGTGAGCTACTGGATTTTCTAAATGCTTCTCCTCACATCTTGGCAAGGGTTGACAACATGGCTGTGTTTTCAAGTGAAGCAACCATTTAACATCTGCTCAGCATGCTCTTCTAGATTGAGTAGAGCTGGAAGATAACTTTGTGTGCAAAGTCTACAGGGCACAGCAGTGGCTGGTGGTAGAGGTCAAGTCAAAGATGGAGCCATTGACTGAAACTCTAGAAGGAGTCCAAAGGTGTCTGAACCCCAACAAGGCCTTGACTCAGGCTTTTATAAGACACCCATTCTTGGCACTGTGGTATTGATGAGTCTTCAGCTCACATTGCTGAAGTCATGAAGGAGAGCAGTGAGCAACACCAGCATTCTTCTTTTGTTACAAGTCACGTTGGATAGCAGCTAGAGTTCATCAGTTCATTACTTCCTCTATCCAATCTTTCCACCATGGAATGGAGGTCAAGATGGACTCCTTCATTTCTATTACAAGTGCCCTCTACAGCAACATTGTTGCTCTATTACAAGCAGACAATTGCCAGGGATTTGCATGTAGCCTTCAATGCACTCACTGATGTTTTAGCTACCTCACAGCCTATATCTTTGTCATCTGGTGATTCAGCATTGGTCACATGTTGTCCTACGTATGCTCCTCAAGCACATAATGAGGAGCAAGCTGAATCATCAGAGGAAGGAGATGTAGGCACCGCAACTGTGCAACATGGTGGCTAAATAAACATTAGTGAGCTTTTCTAGACCAGTTGTTTTCTTGGTCCTATTATTGTCATCATCCCATTTGTGCATTTCGTCTGCAGCCCATTGTTGGTGCTATGGTGTATCTTTTGTCCATATATTGATGTTATAAAGCTTCCTTCTTAGATAATTTGAACAATTATGTCTGTAATTTTATTTAAACACTTATGGTTGTGCTTACCATTCAAATATCTTTAAATGCCTTTCCTCTTCTGTAAAGATAATTTTCCTTCATGTGTTAAGAATGACACTAATCAGGGGGAACATGGCGGCCGCTAGCTAACTGGCCGCCGGTCAGCCCATCGGTTGTTTCTCTATGTGAGGGATTCCCTCTCTCCCCCGCTGGTTCCTACCTCGCTCTTGGGTGTCCCCAGATCGCTTCAGATCCTCTATCATGGACGCTACTGTTGTTAAAGAAACTAACTCTATCAGAATGAGTCAAGGGGCATGTTCAATCACAGAGGTTGGTGCACTGTCCTCCCAATCCCCCCTCTATTGGAGGCCCGCACTCTTATGTCAGCTGATGGCAGCTGCTCATTAGGGGCAATTCCAACATCCAACAGGTTCAAGGTCTTGGAGACACATGAAGAAGATGAGCGAGATGAGCAGGAGGGGTTTCCAAACTCAGATCTGGATATTGGTAGCTTTTCCCCGGCAGTCTCTGAAGACTCTTTGGCATTCTTACAGATGAGAGTTGACCGCAAGGCTTTATGCCTACTATGTTAGGGAGGGTTCCCCAGGGGTGGGGGGGATGGGCACTAGGGTGGGTCGAAGGTTGGATGGGCACCAGGTGTGGAGCAGTGGGAAAAATCAAAAAAATAATGTCCTCTATACCACCAGAATGTATGTATTATCTGGAATACAGTGCCGACTCAAGCAGGAGTGCCTTTTTAAATCCCATAATGAGCGGAGTTAATGAGCTTACATTTTTATCTTGGAATATTAATGGGCTTAGGTGTATATGCAGGCAGAGGTTGGCAATGAAATATCTGGAGGAGAGTAAGGCTGATGTATGTTTGCTCCAGGAAACTCACTTGAAGACAAATGAAAGCCGAGCCTTATTCTCAAAGTGCTCCTGGATAGAGTGTTTCTCAGTTTCAGAGCAGGTAGCGCACTGAAAAGGGGTTGCTATTTTAATAAGACGGGGAGCAGGATATGTAATTAAATCCTCTAAAACCGACAAAGTGGGGAGCTGGATAATTGTAACCCTGGGGTGTGGAGGGGGATTTAGTTTGCGCCTCCTTTTACGGGCCTTATATCGATGATCCTTTCCATTTATCTGACCTAGGGTGGAATCTGATGGAAGTATCTTCTCCAATAATAATAGGGGGGGATTTCAATGTTCTCTTGGATCCAATACAAGATAGGTCCCACAGAAAGAGCTATGACCACTCCCCCTGTGTGCGTCAGACCTTAAAGAACATGCTCTATGATCTGGCGCTTTTAAATGAATGGAGGTATAGAATGGGAGATAGCCAAGGTTTTACTTTTTATAGTAAAAAGTACAGCCATTTTTCTAGGCTGGACTACCTCTTTGCAGACAGGACTTTCATAGAAGCGATAACGACTGTAAGCATTCTCCGTGCCCATATCTCAGATCATGCAGAAATTAGCATGTCCTTAGTAGGATATGGTAGAGGATCTAGGCCAAGATGGATACTAAAAAGGACCACCCTCTCTGACCCTGAGATGGGCGAAGCACTAAAACGCGCTTGTGTTGCTTACTTTAAGAATAGTATTTGCTCCACCTCTCTAGATGTCGTGTAGGATGCTTTCAAGGCATACATAAGGGGGATTTTGCAAAATCTAACATATATCAAAATCAAAGCTGAGAAATCTAGTCTAAAGGAGCTGGAGGACAAAGTAGAATAGTTTGAGGCCAACTTGCGACGGGTCGGTTCAGGCTCTGTTGCTGCAAGGGAACAGGCACAGAGGCTCTTAGAAGAGGCAATGCAAGATTACAGGGTCAAAGTGGATCAAAAGTGTAGAGCGCAGTGGCAAGCGAGATGTATGCAGAACTTTAAATATGGTGAAAGGGCAGGTGCTTTTTTGACTTGGAAAGCAAGAACAGATAGATCGAGGAACAACTTTAAGCAATTGGTTGTGAATGCTAGAGGGGATGTTTCGGATAAAATAGGAGATATGCAAGCCTGCCTATTTGCCCTATTCTCTACATTATATAAGAAGGAGATTTGTCCCAACCAAGATCATCTCCAAACATGTCTAAACAAGATACAACTCCGTTGTCTTACTGCGGCGAGTCGGGAGCTATTAGATGTCCCGATAACTAAGGAGGAGATCCATTTGAGTTTGGCCAATATTAGGAATGGTAAGGCCTCAGGCACAGATGCCCTCCCGAAAGAAGTTTATAGTCTATTGATCGAGGAATTGGTCTTAGTACTGGAAACCCTCTTCAATTCAAGATATAGACAGGGGGGCTTCGTCCCAAGATCTTGGAAGGAGGCTACAATAGTTCTCATCCTGAAACCCTCTAAAGATCCCAGTAGAGCTGACTCTTATAGACCGGTCTCCCTGCTGAATGTGGACTATAAACTTTTCATGAGCATTTTAGCAGCGAGACTCGCTAAGTTGGCCCCACAGCCGATACACTCAGACCAGAAGGGCTTCATCACCAAGAGACAAATACAGGAGCAGACCCAACAACTCATTGGCACAATAGATCTTGCCATTGACCAATCAGCTCCATTGGCAGTAATTGCGATGGATGCGGCTAAGGCTTTTGATCGAGCGTGTTGGAGGTTTCTCTGGGAGGTTTTGAGAACAATGGGATTTGGCCCTTGATCTCTAGACACACTTCAGTCGATATATGAGGGCGCTTCTGCTAAGATCCTCCTAAATGATACATTGACACCTAGTTTTAGCATCTCAAGAGGGACACAGCAAGGTTGCCCTATATCTCCCCTTTTGTTCGATATCTATATAGAACCTTTGGCCCAACTCTTAAGATCAGACGGTCTAGTGGTGCCTTTTAGTTCTCCAACCTATAGCAGTAAGGTCGCGTTGTATGCGGACGATCTTCTGATCTATACAGCAGACCCCGCCTTAACTATTCCGAGAGTAGAGTACCTTGTAGCTGAATACGGAGCTCTCTAAGGATACTCAGTGAATACATCTAAAACTGAGGTGATGCGCTGGAATATTAGAGGGTGGGGTGGTAGAGTAAGCGCATATTTTTGATATTTGGGGATTACAATTGTGGATGATGTTGATAAAATCCCCCAGATTAATCTGCAGAGGGTTGCAAGAGAAATAGACTGTTTACTTGCCAGGTGGAAAAATCTTCCGTTAACTATCTTTGGGCGCGTTAATTTGATAAAAATGGTGATACTCCCCAAATTGACCTATCTCTTTAATGCTGTTCCACTGCTGTTCCCAAAATCTAACATCAACAAAATCCAGGGGAAGGTTGCCAGTTTTATTTGGGCCCATAAGGGGGCTAGGTTGGCCTGGAAAAAACTTAGACAAAGGCTTAATAAGGGAGGGTTGGCCTTGCCTGATTTTTACTTATATTGCACAGCGTTCCAATTTAAAAATGTTCGGATGCTGCTGGGAAAGCCTGATGATTCCACGTGGGGGAAGCTATTAGGGGAAATGGTGGGAGGGGCGAGTATAGAGGGATTTATTTATGTTTGCTGCTCCCAGATTTTTAAAGAAGGCTTGACTAAAGCATTAAGCTCTGCCCTAAACTTGTGGAATAGGATGAGGAGAACGTGGGGACTAGGCTATTATTCAGATTTGGCCCCAGTCTGGGACTCCCCAGGTTATGTTAAGCAGTTTTGTAAAGCGCTCAGCTGCCCCAGCAAAGGGGCGTCCCGGCGCTAGGAGCAATAGTAGCAACTGACTGCGAGAATCCCATCTAGCAGAGCCGAAAAGAAACCAGAAAAAACATGAAAATAACAGTCAGGGGAGCAGGTAACCTAGTAAGGAAATAAGTGGGTTTTTAGTGCCTTACGAAAAGCAAAATAGTTGTCCATGCTCCGTATCTGGCATGGAAGGCCATTCCACAGCTTGGCCGCCATCACGCGGAAAGATCGCCCACCTGCGCGGGCTCTCCTCACACGTGGGATGCAGGCAAGCTGTTGGTCTGCAGAACATAACTGACGCATGGGAATATAGGCAGAGAGTAAATCAGATAGTACCCCAGGGGTCGGGCATTTCAGAATCTTAAACGCGAAGCAGAGAGACTTGAACTCCACCCGCCTCTCTACAGGCAGCCAGTGTAGCCGTCGGATAGTGCTGGAGGTGGAACAGCATCTGGGCATGGCAAGAAGGGTTCTAGCGGCGACATTTTGAACCCTCTGCAATCTAACGATCTCGGCCTTATTGGTGCCCAAATAGAGCACACTGGCATAGTCCAATCTTGACAGCACAGAAGCCTGTACTATCATCTGGCGGATAGAGGAGTCAAAAAAGCCCAAAATGGGCCTGAGGCTGCGCAGAATACCAAAACAGGTCGCAGCTACCCTCTTAGTTTGATCTCGGAAACTAAGCGCCGAGTCCACCCAGACGCCAAGATTCTTCACCACCTGTTTGGGAGTGGGGGCTGGACCCAGGGTGGTGGGCCACCAGTGTCTGTTCCAAAGCTCGGGATCTTTCCTACCAGCAGGACCTCGGTCTTGCTGGCGTTGAGCTGAAGACAGTTGGTGGTCATCCACCCTGCGACATCCGCCAACCCACTTCGAAACCTAGCAGCATCATTTAAACCATCATTGGAAAGGGCGACAACTAGTTGAGTGTCGTCAGCGTAGGACACTATATTCAGTCCACTCCTCTTAGCTATCACAGCCAAGGGCTGGACATACAGGTTAAAAAGCGTAGGGCTTAAAGCAGAGCCCTGTGGAACACCCTGTTTAACAAAGTGCACCTTAGAAGAAAAAGGGGGAACTGACACCTGAAAGGACCTGTCCGAGAGGAAGGAGGTGAGCCAAGCCAAGGCTGGGCCTACAATACCAGCATCCTTCAACCTCTGGATCAGTATCTGGTGGGAGACCGTATCGAATGCGGCACTGAGATCCAATAGGATCAGTGCCGAGGTACGTCCCTCATCCAGAGCCGCTCTCAGGTGTTCAGTCACAGCTAACAGTGCGGTCTCTGTACTAAGACCGGGGCGGAAGCCACACTGGGAGGAGTCCAGTATACAATTCTCCTCCAAATAGCCTGAGACAATGGTGTTAACGTAGGCTTCAGATATTTTGGAAATCCAGGGAAGCAGAGAGATGGGGCGATAGTTCTCAGGACTAGTCGGATCCGAAGTGGGCTTCTTCAATAGGGGCTTAACCGCAGCTTGCTTCCATGTCCTTGGGACTGTGGCCATGGCCAGAGATTGATTAATAACCTGGCCCAGAGGTGTAAGAAGCACAGGTAAGAGTCTTATTAGATGTTCCGGCTTCATAGGGTCGGTGGGAGAGCCCGATTTAATCTTCCTGCAAAGTATACTAAGAGCTTCTCCAGAGATAGGTGGAAAAGTGGGCAATATATGGGCAGGGGGAGCAGGGTCCTCAAAGTCAGAGCTGACTATCTGGGGAAAGGTTTTATAGATATTGTCCACCTTTGTTATAAAGAAGGTGGCAAGGTCCTCACATTGTTCATTAGATTTGACCGCAGATATAGCAGGTGCCCCCGCATTTTTAAGATTTTTAATAATGGCAAAGATCTTCTTGGAGGGATTCTGGCTGTTTCTGATCTCCTCAGAGAAATAGGTAGCACGTGCCCTCTGAACAGCCCTATGATAATTCTTGATGGCTGAGTGATAATGACCTTTCCGAGTAGGGTCAAAGTCTCTCCTCCACTCCCGTTCCAGTCGTTTACACGATTTACGGATAGTGGCTAGATTGTTATTATACCATGGATTGGCTTTGGTGCTACGACCCTTAGATTGTATAACCGGGATCATATCATCCAGAGGCTGTCTAATCCAATCATCGAGAGCTTTGCTGGCCATGTCTATGTCCTCTGGCCAACTGGGCACACTCGCAGCAAGGATAGTACTAAATTGGCCAAAGTCCAGTTTGTGCCAAGGGCGGCGGAACATACTTTTTTGATATGACTTTCGTGCAGGCACTACCCCAGAGAGCGTCATAGAGATCAGGTAGTGATCAGTCCAACAGAGCGGAGTGGGAGTCGAAACAGAGAGACCAGGGAGATTCGAAAAGACTGGATCAAGCAGGTGACCAGCAGAGTGAGTAGGGCCACATACCAATTGGAGCAGTTGGCAGGCTGCTAGGTCCGCAAAAAAATTAGCTGCTTCTGAGTCATGGGAATTGTCAAAATGTATGTTTAGATCCCCAACAGGTACTCCGTTCTGCTTAAAAGATACGTTAAGTCTCCTACCCAAGAGGGCGGGCCTTAATATATGGGCAGACTTGAGGACAAATGATGGGTTGCTCCCATGGGAAGTCCTTAAGGCAAAAACTGGAAATAATCTCTCCAAGTTTAAATTTATCCAATTGTCCTCTTGGTTCATTGCCTCCAAACAAGAGTTAGGGGGCGACTGGGAATTAGAGACCTTTCTCCAAGACACAAGACCTAAAAGTATGGAGGTTGCAAGGTGGTACGAAAAACTCTTGGAGGCTGAGGAGAAGAAGTTATCACCTCCCCACCTAGTATGGAGTGGCTTATTTCAGGAGGGGGACATTAAATCGACTTGGGATAACTCTCTGAGGCTCTTATACTCCATCGTCAAACCTGCTAATCTGACTATTAATCGACTTTACTGGACACCGTTTAAAATTGCAAAATTTGCCCCCCAGCCTCCCCCCGAGTGTATAAGGTGTGGACATTTTGAGGCTGATGATGTCCATATTTTCTTTCAATGTCCCAGGCTAAGAGCTTCTTGGGGGGATATAGAGCTCTCCTTGAAGGATATTATGTGTGTGTGGGTTATTTTGAAAAATGTACTGTTTTTTTCTATAAATGTATTGTAAACTCGTTTTTTATACTTGTTTCATTTGTTTACTATTTTTGTTTAATGTTGTTGTGTCTTCAGTGTATGTCAATTTTTATATTTGTTTATGTTGAAATTTAAAAATAAGAGAGTCTTCATCTTAGTAATATGATGAAAAGATAAAAATTAATTTAAAGAAATCAAAATAAAAAATATTGTTTTGAGCAGACTGTTTAGGTCTTCTGGCTCCTGGTATGAATGGTTGCCTTGAATGATAATCAGTATTGGCATTTCTTGTGGTGTTTCTTAGTATATTGGTCCGGCCTTACTGATTAAGGGCCAAACCCTTTCTTGTTATTGCAAAGATATTAATAAGGCGGATACTCTAGTTACACTGTGTGAATCGCAATGCACTTATCTGACCTATTTTTTCATACAAGTGGGGCAAGGGTGATTTGGCTCACTATAAAGCCTTCCATTTACTTTCTTTAAAAATATACTAAGACATTTGAAAACGAGTTTCTTACCTGGCCTCTTCTGTGTTGTGTCTTTGGGGCATCCCGGAAGACGTCGCGGACTCCACCTGGATCTGGAAAAGCAATCGGAGAGATTAAACAAAAATCAGAGACTTTATTTTGGGTTCAAATGAAATTGAACAATTGAAAGTTCTGTTATTTGTTTCTTTAAAGCAAAAGCAATAAGTACTGGGAGACAATAAACTGACTTTGTCTCAGATAAACCAGTGTATGACTCGAGTTTACTTCCTGCAAACTTGACAAGTGGTGGAGAATGCGGGCAAACTAAGCCATTGATAAAAATGGATACCGTTGTACAGTAATTAGTCCATGGACAAAAGAAATTAGAATGGGCCCTGGAGAGGCAGATGTCCTCAGCTAAAGCAGATCGGGAAACATTCAAGGATTCAATGAAGATACATGTCGCAAGCCTACATAAAGTAGCGGAGGATCAGTATAATCTAACTTCACAACTGTCAACTCAACACTCAAGTGTTACTGGCCCCCACATTTCCTTGCAGAAATACACCCCGGTGGAAAACCCTGATGCTTTCCTCTTAAATTTCGAGAGAGACGCTCGAGCCTGTGCTTGGCCCCCAGAGAAGTGGCCTTTTTTCTTAGCCCCTTTGTTATAAGGGGAGGCCCAATCTGCTTATCAAATAGCCAACCCATATGGTACTGCCTCCTATGAAGAAATTAAACGAGTCATTCTAGATCATTTAGGGTTAGATGCGGAAGCATATCGCATGAGGTTTCAAAAAGAGCGAGGGTCCTCAGGAGACAACCCCAAAACCCTTTTCTTTAAATTGAAATTGGCTGCTGACAAGTAAGTGGCTCTGTCCTCTGGAGAATTCAAAAGAAGATATTATGAACCTAATTTATCTGGAACAGTATCTAAAAGCCCTGCCCCTCACCACCCAGAGATGGTTAAAACAACATACTGGTTTGACCATCGACCAGGCTGTTGAGATGGCCACTACTTTTTCTCGAGCTCAACCACGGTTCTTGGACACACCTAAAGCAATATCCAGCCTCCCAATGAAGAAACCCGCCAAAATGACAACAGAGCCCTCTAAGACGAGAATCTTTTGGACCATGACGAATTCCTTTAAGAATCCGCAATGCTTCGAGTGCGGAGAGTGGGGCCATATTTTTAGATATTGTCACAATTAGAAAACCTCGGAGGAACCTATGGATGTTAGTTGCATTCCCCAGACTGTTTTATACGCTCAGGAACTGGGACACTGTTTTTACGTAAGTTTAAGAATAAAAAGGGACATGATCAGAGCATTGTTAGACTCAGGATGCCATCAAACAGTTATCTCATCCAAATGGGTTGACTCCGACTGCATCCTCCCCTCTAGGACAGTAGAAATTAGGTGTGTTCATGGGGATGTAAAGCAGTATCCAGTAGCTCTGATATCCCTTGTCCCTCCGAAGGTTGGTCCTGTGGAAATTATTGCCGGGGTAGTTCCAAGCCTTCCGGAAGAGCTCATCCTAGGTACTGATAATGCGGAAATATTTTCTACGTTACTGAATCAGATAGGCCCCCTTATCCATGAACAACAGAAAGTCAACAAGTTGCAAAACGCTCTCCTTACCGCTGAACCTTGGCAAATCGATAGGGACTTTCAGCAGGCACAAAGAAATGATATAACTTTACAGAATGCATGGAGAGCCTCTGAAGAGAGTAAAAAGAAGACTAACAATTGCTTCCCTCACTTTATAGAACAAGGAGGCCTTCTTTATAGGATAGGCACATCAGGGGTGGAACCCCAGCTCTTGGTCCCTAAGGACTTCTGAGAACAAATCCTTTTTTTTTCACTCTCACACCTCTTGGCGGGTCATGTGGGTCCAGGAAAGACATCCCAAATGATAATGAGGTACTTCTACTGGCCCGGTATCCATGCAGAGATAAAGACCTACTGCCAGAGCTGTGAGAATTGTCAAAAAAAGAACCCCTATCCCCCCCCTTCAGTTCCTCTCCAACCCTTGCCTATCATAGGGCACCCTTTTGAACGGATTGGAATTAATCTAATAGGCCCGTTCCCAAAATCAAGTCAGGGAAACATGTATTGTCTGGTTGTGGTCGATTATGCAACTAGATATCCTGAGGCAGTACCCCTTAAGTCTGCTACAACAAAAAACATTGCTAGAGTGCTGGTTGACATATTTTCAAGAGTAGGGTTTCCGAAAGAAATCCTTACAGATCAGGGGACCCCCTTTGTTTCCAAATTAATTCAGGAGGTATGTACTATCTTGAACCTAAAACTTCTTAAGACTGCCGTTTATCACCCACAAACTGATGGGCTAGTAGAACATTACAATGGCATTCTTAAACTCACCCTTAAGAAACTGATATTAGGTGAAGGGAAAAAGTAGGACCTCCTCTTACCATCAGCCCTTTTTGTCATCAGGGGACAGGTGCAAAGCAGTTTGGGTTGTTCCTCCTTTGAATTGCTGTATGGACGACAACCCAGAACCCTCTTGAAAATAACCAAGGAGGCATGGGGAAAACATAAGCTAAGTGAAGCTCAGTAACTAGTGGACTGTGTCCAACAATTGCGCTCACGACTTGGGAAGCTAAGGAATCTAGTTCATACTCAGTTGGAAAAATGCCAACAGAAGCAGAAAAGAATGTATGATAAGGGGAAGAAATGGAGGGAATATCAAATAAACAACTGGGTTCTGGTACTTCTCCCTACCTCTAATAGAAAAAATTATCTCTGAATGGAAGGGGCCCTATCAAATAGTAGGGAAAAACTGATGAACCACCTATAGAGTACGAATAGGAAAAACCAAAGAACAGACCTACCATATAAATATCCTTAAAAAATGGATAGGGCCACCTCCCAAATTAGTGTCCTTCTCCCAAAACCCTAGCATAACCCCCTGCACACTGGAACAATTAGGTATTATTGATCAATTGACTGAAGATCAGAAACACTCCCTCCAACTACTCCTACGATCCTTTTCACCCCTGTTTTCAGATGTGCCTGGACGCACTCACTTAGCTGAACACACCATTGCCACAGAGAAAGGGGTAATAGTCAAGCAAAAACCCTATAGATTGCCTGAAGCGAGACGAATGGCTGTAGGAAAGGAAATTTCACAGATGTTACAAATGAAAGTTATTCAACCCTCCAAGAGTAGCTGGTCGTCGCCTATAGTTTTAGTCCCCAAACCTGATGGGTCCATCAGATTTTGCATAGATTTAAGGGCAGTAAATAAGATCTCTAAATGCAACGCATATCCCTTACCCCGAATAGACGAGTTTATAGAGAAGTTAGGGGAAGCCAAGTATATAACTACCCTAGACCTAGCAAAAGGGTACTGGCAAGTCCCTTTACGGAAAGAAGATCAGTAAAAAGCTGCTTTCGCTACGCCAGACGGTCTTTTTGAATTTACTGTTTTACCATTTGGACTACATGGGGCCCCGGCTACCTTTCAAAGGCTGATGAATGAAGTATTAAAAGATCACCAGGCTTATTCGTCACCCTACTTAGATGATATTGTTGTCTTTAGTCCTACATGGGACTCCCACTTAAAACACGTAGGCACCATACTCTTGGAGTTGCAGAAAGCAAACTTACATATCAACGCCAAGAAGTCCCGCATTGGGTTCTAAAAAGTCAAATATTTAGGTTATATGTTAGGAAATGGTCTTATTGAGCCCCAAGAAGAGAAAGTAAGGGCCATTGCAGACTCCCCCTTTCCCAGAAACCGTAAGGAAATAAGAGCATTTTTAGGACTATTGGGGTATTACAGGAGATTTATCCCTCACTATACCAAAATAGTCGCTCCCCTTACCGATCTCTTGAAAAAGAACTTCTCCAAGAAAGACATATTAAATCCCTCTATGGAGGCCCTCGAGGCTTTTCAAGAACTCAAACGCACTCTAACCTCTAGTCCTGTCCTCACCTCCCCAGACTTTTCTAAACAGTTCCTATTACAAACCGATGCTTCTGATTGTGGTATAGGGGCTGTCCTCTCCCAGACCAACAGCGAAGGGTTTGATGTACCTATTCTATTCATCAGTCGCAAACTCTTTCCTCGAAAGCAAAAATATGCTACCATCGAAAAGGAATGTTTGGCTATTAAATGGGCTATAGAGAAATTGCGCTATTATTTGAAAGGACGATCTTTCGTTCTTTATACTGACCATGCTCCTCTAACCTGCATGAGCAGGAACATGGGACATAACGCCCGGGTCCTGAAGTGGTTCCTCTCCCTCCAACCATACCAATTCGAAGTCCGCCATAGAAAAGGCAAAGACCACCTTAATGCCGACTTCCTCTCCCGAATGCCCCTTTTCCCTGAGCGGGAAAATCTTAGGGAGGGGATGTGTGAAAGAGAGGGTAAACGGAGGATGAACAACCCATTCTGTCACATATTTTTAGCTCACCTGCATGCTCTCCTTTCCCCCTACAGCCCACCGCTAGTGAGAACGCTCCTAGCAGGCAGGAAGTCCTAGGAAAGACGGATTCCGGTGTCAGAAGTGATGATGCCGAGCATGTGACAAACCCACAGCCAATCACCAGGAAGGGAGGACCTTTTAAACCCAGGAAACATGAAGATGGGTTGTTGCTGGAAGAAACCCCTGTGGAAGAATCCCCTGAAGCAGAAGTAGCAGAAGCAGAGGACGTCTCTGAAGAACGCGAGGACCAGCCAAGACCAACGTATTTCCTCAGCAGCATATGGAAGATTAAAAACCCCCGAGGCTTCAATCATTCCTTGACGGGGAGTGCCAACAGATCTGGAGAAAGAGCGAGACGTACTGCTGAACCGGTGGGAAGTTGGAGGTCCCGTTTTACGGACAGCCTGCTGCGACGCGGTGAAGCCAACACCACACAACGGAGTACCGCGACAAGTGCACAGCCCCGCCACGTTTCTGGAGAAACGTGGCTAAGCCAGGTACGGGGCCGTATCTTTGGTAGGAGGGAGGGAGGAAAGGGGGGTCTGAAGAGGAACTCTTCTCTTGCTTCCTGACTCACCTGACTCACCATCTCCTCACCCGTGTGGGATCGCGTTCTTCCCCTTCCCTTCTTTCACTTATTCTGTTTTTTTTCTCCTTGGTTATCGTTTATTGATGACAGTGCGTGACTCTTAATGCACCGAGTGAAAGTATTTTTACTTTGAACCCTAATACGGCAAGATATTAATAAAGCGAATACTCTAGTTACACTGTGTGAATCGCAACGCACTTATCTGACCTATTTGTTCATACTAGTGGGGCACTGGTGATTTGGCTCACTATAAAGCCTTCCATTTACTTTCTTTAAAAATATACTAAGACATTTGAAAACGAGTCTCTTACCAGGCCTCTTCTGTGTTTTGTCCGAGGGGCATCCCAGAAGACGTTGCGGACTCCACCTGGATCTGGAAAAGCAAACGGAGAGATTAAACAAAAATCAGAGACTTTATTTTGGGTTTAAATGAAATCGAACAATTGAAAGTTCTGTTGTTTGTTTCTTTAAAGCAAAAGCAATAAGTACTGGGAGACAATAAACTGACTTTGTCTCAGATAAACCAGTGTATGACTCGAGTTTACTTCCAGCAAACTTGACAACTTCATGCAATGACAAACCAATGTTGGGAAGCACTCCTCAACCACAGCCTTCTGCCTTCACCCACTGAATATGTGTAACTTCCATTACAGAGACTAAGGGTCCATTTTATATATTTCCCATCAAGACATCCTCCACCAGAGCGACTGGCAGAGGTCCCGACTGCCAAATTTATAAATGTCCATTGGGCCAGTGGACATGTAATGCATTGACAGGAACCACCATGAAGGCAGTTCCTATCAATGCATTGTAACTTTGCCATACGGCTCTGTCAAACATGACATACAAAAACAAAACCCCAAAGCAGGATTTTGTTCTTGAAAAAAAAAAAATAATGCCCCCCTCGCACCAAGAGTTATCTTCCAAAAAGGGAAAGGGGCATTTTCCAGTTTTTACTGCCCTTTACTGCCGGGGTTTTCCTGGTAGTGGTGTCCAGTGAAATCTGACCTTCTGACCTTTATGTCCACCCATCTAAATTTGGTGGGCCCACCGTACAGGTGAACAGCCAACGGCCTTTACTTCACCTGGCCGTCAGAGGGGTCTGGCCATGGTGAGACAGAGTAGCCTCTGCCGTGGTTATACCACGGTTCTGCCTGCTTTAAAATCTGGAGGGCGGACTATTATGTTGGCAGGAGGGGTACTCTTTCTTTATCGCAAAAAGAGTTCCCTTTCCGACAACATATAAATCTGGCTTTAAGTCAGAGGTTTAACCGTATACATTTATTTTTGCAAAAACATCAAAATAGTCATGGCTACATAAGTAGTGTCCTTTCATTATCATCCAACGCAAATATTTAGCACAAAGAGCCTAAATATAAAAGGGAAATGTAGCCTCATAATGTGCATAAAATTAATGTGCCCGATGTGGTATGTGTACATTTTCCAATTTAATTTAACCTCGAGACCATTGTGTAATAATATATTCTATATCTATTCATAACTCAGTTTTTACTTATCAAACATGTGCAACAATCGAATACATAGCTAATAGAGAAGCCTCCATCTGTTTTTAATTACAGCCATGAAAATGTAGTTAAAATTGAGTTAGCTTTGCATGTACTTCACCTAACATATCAATTTAGGTACATGTTTCATACTTATTTAGTCACAATAATTAATATATTTTGATGATAATCTTATCATTTAATGTTTTCATTAAAAGCCTGCTTATAGCTACCTTTTCCCACAGCTTTTTTTAAATCTGTTTTTTATTATTTTACATTTTCATAATTGTTATGTACTCTAGCAGATACTGATATGTGTCAAAAACAATAAGTAACACCGATCTGTGCATTGATTTTATAGAAATGTATTTTAATACAGTTTCATGTTTTTGACTCATTTGTTTCAAGATATGTCACTTTTTTCTATGCATTGCTATGCATCTACAGATTGTGTGGCATTGTACAGGAAAAGCAACGTAGAATTTTGCAAATTCTCATGAAACTCAAAGGAAATAACTTAAAGGGCTTGAAGAACTTTTGACATGTTTTTTTCTAGAAACTTTCACTTTCTCCTTGGTGTGCTGGCGAGTTGAAGATGTCTTTGTGAATTGTTTGAGCTTGCAGGTGTTTGGGGTGTTTCGGTGCTGACTTTGTTTGTGTTTTTGTGAAAGATTTGTTAAGTTTTGTGATTTATTGTTGTTGAGTTTTTCTTGCCTTGTGGTTTTTGAAAGCTGTTTGTTAGTGTTTGTATGTCTGATCAGTGAATAATTAGATTAAAGGTTTGTATGTTGTTTGAGAGTTCATCAGGCAGTTTTGTGGTTGTTTGAGGTAGACAGTGATAGTTAGGGATGTATCTGGGAAATGGTGAATGTTAAGTTTGGCGATAGGGAGGTAGGTGCACTAATAAGGTTGGCTATGAACTACCTCTGTCGTATGTTGTCTGCTGATGAGAGAGTGGGGACATTGTACCTACTGAAGGAAAGATGCTTGTGGTGGGAGAGTGGTAACTCCTCTGTGATGTCTCAAGAGTTGATCGAACGGTGCAACAGGTCCAACATCTTTCGGCAGACATTGTCTCAAGAGAAGCCAACCTACTGAATGAACCATGTTGAGCTGGAGGTTGCAGGGCCAGTTGGTAAATATATACCATTTTGCTTAACTTCTATATTTGTTTTCTTGATTCGTAATACAGGTTTATTTAAAAAACAAACATTGAAATTGGTTACAATTAAGGAGTTTACTTATGGTGAAGGACTCTAAATGGGCTTTTCCTTGTTTCTCACACTTTCATGCAACACAAACATTTTCAAAAAATGATAAGCCGCTTTATGTGACACGTGAGTACATCTAGACATTCATTAAAAGGAACCTAATAATGTTTTCAATAGGCTTTAACACTTATTTATAATAGAGACTAAATGGAAGAATCCTTAATGAAAATATGTTTTTCTGTAATTAGAAAGCATTTATAAAGCTGTTCATCCTAGGAAAAATAATGTTGTTCCAAAAACATTGTAGTTTAATACAAAACATACATGGCCTTAAAAAAAATCAACAGTGAACATTTAGTGTAATTATCACATGTTAGAAATATGTATATTTGTTCACCTTTGTGTAGCACGCCAAATAATAATTGCAAACACGAAAGCATACTAATCATTTA
Organism: Calotriton arnoldi; assembly: GCA_963921515.1. Lineage (NCBI taxonomy): Eukaryota > Metazoa > Chordata > Amphibia > Caudata > Salamandridae > Calotriton > Calotriton arnoldi. The sequence goes on from CAWUFW010013302.1 coordinate 121,102, forward strand.
GAAAGGGAGGCATTTCTGCACCATTAATATGGATAACATTTGAAAAAAATCCTAGCACTATGCCATCTGTGTCTTAGATGATAGACATGACTGCCATAATTATTGTACCATACCAAGGTCACAGAATTCACATAGATGTTAGACAAATAGTCATTTTTGATGTGTCTAAGGTTAAATTGTAACTGCAATTAGTTTTAAAAAAAATGATCTGGGGTGTGTGATATAAACTAATATTAAATATATGTACTTCAGTGATATGTTTTTTAGGAAAATAATATGAAACTAAAAACATATATAGTTAACCAATTTAAAATGTGTTACAGTTTTATTTTTTATGGAACACCATCCCTTTGACAATGCTGAGATCACTACCTTGAGTGATGCTGCTGCTGCTTGTGAGTAACAGTTAATAATTTACACTTTTGATACAAAAATTTTAAATTAACAAATTAAAAAGGCAGAATGTATAATTTTGGGGTTAATATATTTATACATATTTTTTTTCGAAAATATTTGATAACCCGTGCATAAACCCTGTAAACATCTGATGAAATATGAAAGCTGTCTGTGTTGTACCTATTATTGTTTTTTAGCATGTGGGTTTCTAGAAAAATTCAAAACTAGGTGTGATTGAGCTTAGGCCAAGATATGCTAACAAGTGATGCAACGCGGTGTATGAAGCAAAGTGGTTTCCCTGCATTGCATCACATGTAGATAGTTGTATGGTACAAACAGTTCCACAACATGGCCCAGTTTTTCAATCAACGTCTGCCCTTGGAATTGGTGATGACTATCCCCAACGACACCCTTGTTCCATAGTGCAAGTGTGCAGGTATTATGCTAAAGCCAGTTAGTTTTTGTGCAAGTAGGAGCCCCTGCCTGCACCAAAACTATCCTTTGCGGCTTTATCTTCTTCGTATGTGACCTGCGTAATGGGGCACACATGTAAACTGGAGTAAACAATGGTAAAGTACAATTTGTCTTATTGTTATGCCAGCCTCAGAGAGAAGCACCATTTTTTACACAAATCCATGTTTCCAAATCATGATAATTAATAACTATGGTAAAATTACATTTGTGGATGCATGTGAATAACCATGCATCACCAATGTAAGACCTCTCTCAAGCAAAGGAATTCTAGCCAGTGCAATATAATGTGCTGTGTTAGTCTTTCTAACCAAGCATTCACATTTTAAATTTGTGATTGTTGGTACATAAAAAATTTAATTTGGCATGGAGTGCGTTTAAATGAAGTAACCCTGCCCCAAAGCCAAAAAATTTAAGATCTGGGCATGAACAAGTTTACTTATTTTGGATTAGACTGTAAATCCTTGCAGTAAGTTTTGATTTATTTTGAAATATTAGAATTTAACTTTTATTGGACACATGTTCAACTCATACCATAGTTGCATACATTGCATGTTCACAATCCGATTACACAGGGCCGGCTTTAACACTGGTGGCGCCCTGTGCGACAATGTCTGTTGGCGCCCCCCCCCTCCAATGACCACCTCTGCCCGGATTTCCTCCCTAGCACCCTTTAACAGTGCCCCTCAAGTCTCCATAACCACTGTCTCTCAGATTCATTTTGTTTTATAGCCCCACTCAGACCAGTGTAAGGTGTCAGAGCACTTTACATCACACACACATTGCACATAGACAATCACATGTGTGTAAAACAGTGTATAAGAAATGTTACATCAGACAGGACTACAAGGTGTAGGAGTGACATGTGATCGATACTGGTAGGCAATATAGTTTAAGAGTCCTTACTCTGGAAAAGAAAAAGTTCAGAATTTAAAACGTAACATCATTGTTAGGGATTCTCTTTAATAATATGAATTGTTTTCTACCCAAATGAACCCTTTTGGCAAGATTAGGATAATGAAAGACTGGTGGGAAAACATATAGCTTTAACATATACCTTGCAGTTTGCATGCAGCTCTTTGATGACAGTTAATAGCTCAATGTTCTATATTAGAATTTTGACTTATAAACGACAAGTAACAAAAGGAGCTCTCTTACAGAAGCAGTAACCCACTGACCTTTTTACATTATATGCACTTTGTTATCTTCATGGTACACGTTCTTAGCAGCAGGCATTTTAACCCTCTGCGCTACCTTAGGATGAGTCAAAACTTCCACTAAACAAATCTCCGGTCTCTTTCCAAGAAGACGATTAATCACCACAGTTATCTTGACACTTTAATTGATGCCTGAAAATTGCTAGAGGTCAGGACGCGGCAGCAGGTGCTTAAATGATAATGTACTTGCGAAAATGACCCGGCCACCCCAAGTCAGCGCCTGGTGCGGTGGCACCGCTCTCACCGCCCTAGAGCCGGCCCTGCGATTACATTTACTTACAGCTAATCCCAGATTTTGAATTTTTTGGCATTATTGTTGAGCTACTTTTTGACACAGCCCCTTCCCAAAATCGTTGTTGGTTTTTGCAAGGGCACAGAATTTAAAATTGGCATCCTTTTCTGTGAAACATTAATGCTACACAGCACGTTGCTCTATCTTAAGTAAATTTGTGTCATGCAGGTGTTCCATGAGTGGTGCGCTGGATTTTTATGCACCCACCCATGAATTTTGACACAAACCCATATTTACAAAGACTTTCCGACATGGGACTTGTAGACATGGGTTAGCATCAGAACGGTGCACCTGCCTGAGATTGGCGTAGCAAGGACAATTTTCTTTAATTCTCCTCTTTAATTCCTCTATCCATGTGTGTTGAATTCTGCAGCACACATAGAATGAGTGAAAAGACTAGAAGGATAGTTTGTGCAGAAAGGGCCACTTCCTGCGCAAAAACTATCCTGATCAAAATGCAGACACTGAACTATGGTGTAAGGGTGCCTGCATAGGTGCAAAGCAGTCCAAAGTATGACAGGGAGAGAGCAGAAATGCCCCATTTCTTTAAATATATGGTGTCGTTCTGATCTCTCCTGGGTACACAATACAGTGCAGTAACTTTACTTACTGCACGCCATTGCGTGAAGTCTTTGTAAATATGAGCCCAATTATGTATCCAATGCAAACATTTGAAAAGAATAGTACAGAACAAAAATATTTTGACACAACAGCCAATGTTCAGTGACAACAGTTAAACAAATATAGTGTAGTTAAGGTGAGACTCTGTGATTATTTTTTTTTAAATGTTTTCAAAAAATGTCAAAGGTATATAATCCAGTAAGTGTTAACCATTATAAAGAAGAATGTTTATATATAACACACACAAACGTTTAAAATTTATTTGTAGTTATTTAGAAATGTGCTTTAATATAATGATTGTTTTTCTTTCTAGTTTGTTTCTACAACTAATTGAATACTTTTTAATGAAGGAAATGGTCTAAGCTTGTCAATTCCAAAACTCATGATCACATGGATCTGATTGTCTCAACACTATGGGCCCGATTCACAAAGGGCCTCTGCGCTCATGGCAAATGGCTTGCACTAGTGGTGGGGGGCCCGCAGTTGTAGGGGGATGTCTGCATTGCAGTTTTTCATGGTGTAGGCCCTGTCACAAGTGCGGGCACCCCGCCACGCCTGCAGGGCCTCCCCCATGAGTGCCGAGGCCCTTTGTGAATCAGGGCCTATAAATTTATGGCATAAAATAAAATTGTACCTTCAAATCTTGATTTTTAAAATGTATGGAACTTGCAAATGATATCTAACATCTACAGGTATTATAAAATGTGTTTCACCCAATATTTTCAGGAACTCATGTAGTCTTCATTGGTCTTTCAGCCATTTTAAATTTGGAAATGGAAAACATTCTAGGTGATAGCAGATTTTAACCTAAACAGCTCCTGGGATAGCAGCACAAATGTCTAACAACATGATAGAATGGAAGAAAAATGATTTAATTCGGCCCCCACCTGGGAATAACTGGAGGAAAAATTAAGTGGATATATAAGGTAGGCAAACACATGGGTTGTTGACATCTCTTTATTATCAATAATTGCAAGTGATGGCTCAGGAGCAAAAACACAAGGCTTGCCTCAGTGATGAGAGTCACTTCCAGTGTGGTGCTGTGACCAAATGAACCATAACTGTGCAATGCAGGGCAGATGCTTAATGGATCAGTTATGGCAAAAATATTGTCATGGCACCTTGGAGCCCCTGAAATTTGAAGCCCTTTGTGACTATGCGAAGGTTTGTTAGTGAATGTCCATACTTAGCTGCAGGGCGGAAGTCAAGCCCCTCCTCAAGAAGACCACGGCCGACCCAACAGACCTGAAAAACTACTGGCCCATCTCTCTGCTCCCCTTTGCCGCTAAAGTCACCGAGAGACTCGTAAACGCTCAGCTGACCACCTTCATCGAGGAGAACTCCATCCTAGACTCCTCCCAGTCCGGATTCCGCAGCAACCACAGCACCGAGACCGCCCTCCTCGCTGCCACTGACGACATCCGCATGGACACACTGCGGCCCTCATCCTACTAGACCTCTCAGCAGCCTTCGACACCGTCTCACATCACACGCTCGCAGCCAGACTTCACGACGCTGGGATACGAGGAACCGATCTCAACTGGATCCGATCTTTTTTCACCGGCAGAACCCAGAGGATCAGACTCCCTCCCTTCCTCTCTGAACCCACAGAGATCAACTGCGGAGTACCCCAAGGATCTTCGTTCAGCCCCACGCTTTTTAACATCTACATGGCTCCCCTCGCCACCATCGTCAGACAGCATGGGCTCAGCATAGTATCATACGCCGATGACACCCAGCTCATCCTATCCCTCACGAAGAACCCGGAAGACACCAGAATGTGCTTCCAGGAAGGAATGAAGGACGCCGCGGCCTGGATGAAAGACAGCTGCCTGATGCTCAACTCAGAGAAGACTGAGGTCCTCATTCTAGGACCCTCCAACTCCGCCTGGGACAACACCTGGTGGCCCTCCGCCCTCAGGAGCCAACCCACCCCCACAGACCACGCACGGAACCTCGGCATCATCCTTTACTCCGCCCTCACCATGACCTGCCAGATCAACTCTGTCGCCTCCACCAGTTTCAACTGCCTTCGCATCCTCCGAAAGACCTTCAAATGGATACCCCCCGAATGCAGAAAGACCGTCACCCACGCACTCATAACCAGCAGACTGGACTACGGCAACGCCCTCTACGCCGGAATCAACAGAACTCTTCTACACAAGCTCCAAACCATTCAGAACGCCGCAGCCAGACTAGTCCTTGGGACCCCTCGGCATGAACACATGACCCAACACCTACAATACCTCCACTGGCTCCCCGTCGAGAAGAGAGTAACCTTCAAACTTCTTACCCACGCCTACAAATCCCTCCACAACATCGGACCCAAATATCTCAACGAGAGAGTCTCCTTCCACGTACCCAAAAGGAACCTCCGCTCCGCCGACCTCACCCTGGCAGAGACCCCCCGCATCCGCAGAAGCAGAGCAGGCGGAAGAGCCTTCTCCTACATCGCCGCCAAGACCTGGAACGAGCTCCCAGTTAACATTAGACGCTCCCCGACCCTGCACACCTTCAGGAAGAACCTCAAGACCTGGCTCTTCAACTGAACCGGAGCTGCACCCCCCCGCAGCGCCTTGAGACCCTCACGGGTGAGTAGCACGCTTTATCAACCCCTGATTGATTGATTGATTGATTAAGTATCGTTTGAAGGGGGAATCATCAGCAACAAGCCCACAGGGTGAGTACAGTGTATTCTCATTCTATGCCTGTGCATCTGTTTATGCATTTGTTGTGATGGTAAATGGAGGAAACTGGCTATGCTTATGATATTATCACTAGGTGGTAATACCGTGCACAGAGTCCAGGGGTTCCCCAAAAGTGTACAGGGCTCAATGTAAAACCCAAAGTGCTCTATTAGTGGTAGTGTGGGTGAGCAGCCTTAGACCTAGCACAGAGAATTGTAAGACATTTATTGCGCACACAGGATCAATAATGGACACACAGAGGGGCGTGGCTAGCAGCCGAGAAGAATGGCGGCACACTAGCGAGGCTCCTCAGCCCTCGCCAAATATCCTGCAATTATCCGGGGCATTACGGAGTGAATGCGACGCATGAAGACGGACTACTGACCCATGGATCTACCGACGCAGGGGGCGGAAGCACAGAGCCCCGCGAAACGGTGGAAACCAGCGAAATCGGGCTGCTGCAGTGGTGACGATGCAAGGTATGGCGGCGGTCGAGTGAGCAGCGGCGATAGGTCCCCAACCCCCACGGCAGCACCGAGACTTCCCGGACCTCCTCAGAACGGGCGGCAGGCGCGAAGGGAAGAAGAGCGACCTAGGAGCGGGCCCCCCGGGCTATCCGGCCCGGCGGCAGCAACTGGCAGGTGGAGTGAATGAGAGCGGGGAGCCGAGGAGGGCCAAAATCGAGGCCCCGGCGTCGGAGGCCTGTGAGGCCTACTGGAAACAGTGTGCAGCCTGAGGACCCCACCACGGGCAGCCCCTGCCTGTCCTGTCATATTCTTCACTATCCTGTCTGGCTCCATTCACGGATAGCAGAACTCCTGAGAGCCTGGGGGGAGGCGATGGGACAGTGGCCTACAGGGGTGTAACACAGATCGGACACCCCCTCCCAGGGCCCTACAGCATGATCGTGAGCGCGTGTGTTATAGCGCTCCTTTGGCCACAAAGAGACCGGCAATCCGAAATACGAGGCCAGGTGAAGCTCGTGAGGCGGTCCGGGAAGCGAGAGACAGTGCCTGACAAGCAACCCACACCTTGGGGTGACGTTTTATCAAGTAAGGTGAAAGGGGTGATCGCCTTGCAGTCCAGACTCACCCCAGCAGGTACTGAGGTCCCATCATCCCTGTCTGAGCCCTGCCAGCCGCAAGTCAGAGAGGCGAAGACCCAGGCGAATGTGGGAGAAGGCACCTTAGTTTGTGAATCCAACATAAGGACATAGGGCGAGAGGTTGGAGGTGGACGGGGCGCCGTGGATCAGGCTCTGGGAAACCCGACAGGCCGCTAGTGGGACTGATATTTCCCCTGGGTAGGCGGCGGAGATTACTGGAGCGGGCCTCGATGAGCCTACGGGTGCTGCAATCCCAAAATTTGATGATGGCGAGCGGTAAGGGGCCTAAGGCGTCGGCCCAGAGTAAACTGGCCAAGTTTGCGTGGAACAAAGCGGGAGAGGGACAGGACCCCGCACGATTGGACGCCCCAGACAACCACAGCAATTCCCCACCTCAGAGGGACCTCACGCTTCAAGATATTATGGAAGCCATCACGGGGGTACATACCTCACTGGAAGCTCGCATTGACTCGGTGAATGTAGAAGTGTCCCTTCTCCGAGCAGATTTTCGCAAAATGGGCGCCAAAGTTAAAGACCTGGGGGACGCGACAGCTGAATTGCAAAAAGATACCACCCAGCTTCAACAGCAAGTATGTAAACTTCAAGACCAACATACCGCGATGGAAAAGCAGCTGGACGAATACGAAGGTAGGGCACGCAGGAACAACATACGCATCCTAGGCGTACCGGACAGAGCGGAGGGACCGGCGGTGGATCTTTTTGTAGAGGACTTGATCCTGAAACACCGACAACCTAAAAGACTCTCGAGCTACTTTTCCATTGAGAGGGCCCACCGTGTTCCGGGGGGATGCCCAAGGCCAGGGGCCCCCCATGACCTCTAATTGCCCGAGTCTTCAACTACAGGGACCGTGACATGATACTTCAGACAGCGCGGGCCAGTCCTCCGCTCAAACTGGAAAACAGTGTGGTCACATTCTTTCCTGATTTCACTGCCAAGGTCCAGGCCCAGCGTCGCAGCTTTCTGGCGGTGAAGAAGGAGCTTCGTGACAGAGAAGTGAAATATGCCATGCTCTTCCCAGCGAAGCTTCGTGTAGAATCGGAGGGTAAGACTTGGTTCTTCTCCTCACCAGAAGATGTCAGGGAATGGTTGGAAGGCTGGCGTAGAGTGGAGAAATCGCGCAGAGAGCGTAATGGAGGCCTCCGACTGTGCAGAGTCACCCATGGGACAGAGCCAGATGACGATCCTGCCCAAGCGGGGACGGGAGAGACGGCACGCAGCTGAGGAGAAGACCCTTTGGAGCTGGGACAGAAACTCACTGGTCACAGATAAGTGGCCTGTGGATGATGAGGAGGGCAGGAGGGACTCCTGAAAAGTACACTCACGACTGGGGGGTACGGGCGGGCCGGGTTGAGTACTTGCGTCACCTACCGGAAAATAGTGGCTGTCCGCAACGATGTGCTCTGATAGGAGAGGGGTCAGTGACCAGTCCATTAACATATTGCATAGGATGTAATGTTCATGTAGGGCGAGGGAGGGAGGGCTGCCAGCCAGCACCTTAGAAGTATTCAGGGGGGGAAGTAGGCACTCTGCCTGGTTGGGGTGTGGGTAGTTCAGAATCCACTGGCAGGGGGGCAGGGAGGGGGGTGGCGAGGGAGTTGTGGGTGGGGGGTTTTGGGGTTCAAAGTTATTTGAGTTCACAAGTCACAGAGATTCTTGAATCATACCTGAGTTCGGACATTGATGCCTACCCTAACGGGAACACAGTCATGGACCTTGCTAATGGTTATACGCAGAACAGTTTGCATTGGGGCGGCGTGGGAGCCTGGGACCGCAGGATGTAAGAGGTGACCCCAGGGGAGGCGACAAATGTTCACGTCCTTTTGTCCATTGCGCCCATGGCTGATGCTACTATAGAAATGGCACTCTCTGTGCTCACTTGGAATGTGAATGGGATGGGGGACAAAATTAAGCGGGGTATAGTACAGCAATATCTCAAAAGACGGGCCCCTGATGTGGTACTGCTACAAGAGACACACTTGGTGGGTAACAAATGTAAAGCACTCTCACGGTGGGGCTATAAGTTACTGGTGCACGCTGAATACACTTCTGGATCCCGTGGGACAGGTATCCTGGTTAAGAAAAATCTGCCACTCACACCGACACGCAACTGGGCGGACCCGAGGGGTAAGTTTGCAGTTTTGGAGGCGCAGTGGGAGGGAAGACCACTCAATGTAATCTCGGTGTACCTCCCACCGGCACTTGGTCGAGAAGCACTGATAGACCTGGGGAAGCTGCTTACGGACCTCCCAATGGCCAGTTTGGTCTTGGGGGGCGACTTTAATATGACCATGGATGATCGTCACGATAGACTCCCACAACGACCACTGACACAACCTCATACACGCTTAGCGGAATTCCCCTCAGCTATGGGACTAGCTGATATATGGCACTCACTACAGCCGGACGGGACTCAGCCCACCTATTATTCAAACGCACACAAGAGCTCATCTCGTATAGACTACTTCTTAACATATTCGGCAACACTCTGCCAATTTCAGAATCCCCATGCTCTACCGAGGGGGATATCGGACCACTCCCCAGTGTGGGTTGAACTTACATATTTCAATCGCCAACCGCGGCCTACTATAGTGCTCAGCCCTTGGTTGCTAAAAATCCCTGATATCAAAGAAGAGGTACTCACACAGACGGCTAATTACTTCAGAGAAAACGTGGGGTCGGTGGACTCAGCACAGACAGTCTGGGAAGCCTTTAAAGTGGTACTGAAGGGGCTGGCCTTAGCGCTAAAAGTGGGATACATAAAACAAAGACGGCAACAGATCACACAACTAGAAAGTGAACTCCAGTTATTGGAAGAAGAAAATGTCAAAACTCCCTCGGAAGCGGCTGCGCATCGTTTGACGCTCAAGCAGGCTGAATATCAGATCCTGGTAAGGGATCAGATGAAAACGAAACTCCTTCACACCCAACACAAGCTTTATGAATTAGGGGATAGAGCAGGTAAACTATTGGCATGGCTGGAAAGGCGGGAATAGGGCGACAGGTGGGTGCCCAGACTGACTCTCAAAGACGGGACGTGGTCTCCAACCCAAAAGCAGTAGCTGATGCATTCGCTGATCACCTGGAGCACATCTACACCCCTCCACCACATACACGGCGGAAGATTCCCGCCAGCTTTTATTGGACAGTAACCTACCTACACTATCAGACACTGATAGAGACGCTCTAGACGAAGTACTCACAGATGACGAAATCCAAAAGGCCATAACCAATATCCAGTCAGGAAAAGCGATGGGGCCCAACGGAATACCCATAGAATTCTTGAAAACGGTTGCCTCGCAGGCAGCGCCTCACTTACGGGCTATGTTTAAGGAAAGCTATGAGAGGGGGATCCTGCCGGAAGATCAGCGACTAGCATCGATAGTTGTTATCCGTAAGCCGGGGAAACCCGCCGACGACTGCGGCTCCTACCGGCCAATCTCTCTCATCAATGCGGAAGCGAAAATCCTGGCTAAGTTGCTCGCACTACGCTTGGTATCGGTCATTCCGTCGCTGGTCCATCCAGACCAATCCGGCTTCATGCCAGGGAGGAATACGGCACTGAATATCTGGCATCTTCACAACGTGCTGGCACGCCGGGAATGTATAGAGGAAGACGCAGTGATACTCTCCCTCGACGCCTCATTGGCGTTCAACTCTATCAAATGGCCATATCTATTTGAGGTCCTGAAACATCTGGGCTTCGGCCCGAAATTCCTAGGATGGGTGCAGTTGCTGTATATGGGCCTGCGGGGCCAGGTGCGAGTAAATAACCACACGTCTCGAATCTTTTCACTGAAACGGGGCACGCGGCAAGGCTGTCCCCTGTTCCCCCTAATTTTCTCACTAATGTTGGAACCGCTGGCCTCATGGGTGAGACGGGTTGTAAGGCTACGGGGGCTGAAATGGGCGGAAGGGCACGATGACCGTATATCGCTTTATGCGGACGATATTCTGCTGTACCTTGCCTCCCCATACAAATCCCTGCATTGTGTCTTAAACATATTCACTAACTTTGGGAAATACTCGGGATATTCGATTAACTGGAGTAAGTCGGTGCTATTTGTTCTCCGGGGCCCGGTTCCCCGGCTGCCCACTGGCTGCTGGGTGGAGGTGGCCCTTGACGGCTTTCGGTACCTGGGAGTCTTCATAACTCCGGACCCCAACCTTTTCTATGAACGTAACCTTGCCGCTCCCCTAGATAGGCTGTGCAAAGATGTGAAACACTGGCAGTCCCTACCCCTATCACTGGTGGGCTGCGCGGCTCTATTTAAAATGTTGGCCCTCCCCCGTTTCCTTTATATTTTGCAGAACTGTCCCAATAGAGTCTCGGATACCTACTTTGCGGGAGTGGAGAGTGAGGTCAGGACGTTATTATGGGACGGTGGCTCCCCGCGTATAGCAATGAACAAGTTAACTAAGGGGTGGTATGACTGGGGTATAGCCCTCCCTGATATTAGACTTTACTATGGGGCATCGCAGTTAATGGTAATAAACCACTGGATATATCGCTCCCCTACAGATCCAGCCTATCTGCTAGACAGATATCAAATGGGTAGAGAGCGGTATATGGGGGCGCTGTATTCGAAGGCCCGGAAAGAAAAATACTTCGGCCCTACAGCACACATGATTGCAATCTGGCACCAAGCAAACTCCCGCTTGGGTTGGTCGAATGTACTGACCAAAGCCACACCATTGTGGTTCACCCAACGACTTGGACTACTATGTCATCAACCTGGGTTCGATAAGTGGGACACTATCGGAATCTCCGTAATCGGGGATTTGGTGAGAAAGGACACAATCCTTAAATTCGAGGACTTACGAAAGCAATACGATATGGCCCCGGTGGAGGTATTTAGGTACCTACAGGTTCGTCATGCCCTTACCACAGCTCTCCCCGACCTGCGCGACATACCAGAGTCGTCCCCCTTGGAGGACCGGCTGCTAGATGGGCCATTGCTCAATAAGGCCACGTCACTCACTTATAAAAAACTGTGCAACAACCTACCTGACATGTTTTATAAACTGCGTGAGAAATGGCAGGTAGACCTCGGGCCCATTGACGATGAGGACTGGCAGGCGGCACTGATGTCCCCCAGGGAGGCAGCTATCACACTCCGTTTCCGGCTCATTCAATTCAAGATCCTAAATAGATCATATCTCACCGGGGTGACATTGGCTAAGATAGGCTTGAGACCTGATGTGCTCTGCCTGCATGGTTGCCATCAGGCTGCAACATTTTACCATACAATTTGGGACTGTCCGGAGGTACGACCCCTATGGGAGGGGGCAACAAGACATATCCAAGATGCATTGGGGAAGGGACTCACCCTCACACCACGACTGGGCCTTCTCAATATATGGGAACAGACCGACCTCACGGAGGTGGAACAGCAACTGACCACACTGGGCTATACTTTAGTCAAACGAGAGATCGCCAAAAAATGAGGAGTGGCGGATACGCCTTCTCATCGAATATGGGTAAAAGAAGTCGACAAATGTATGATAGCCGAAAAGGAGGTGTTTAAAGCTTAAAGCGAGAGGATGTCCAAAGAAGTGGGATAGAAAATGGGGCAAATGGAATGTATATAGAGGCGAAATATGTGTTTCCCCAATGGTGGAAATGGAATTGCAGCGTAATGAGGGGCGGCCTCCGGGGATACCATGACTGCACCTATTCATCCTTTTTATGGTTCAATGCACTTTATTTCCTGCTGAAATATTGCTCAGGTACTGTATGTGACTTTTATAATGTGAAACTAATAAAAATATGTATATAAAAAAAAAAATAATGTACACAACTCAAGAAGGAAACCAAGACCAATTTTATAAAACTATACTTTGTTTATGTTTTAGGTTTAAGACCAAGACTTCATAATAAGGCAAGTAATATTCGAATTGTTCACGATTCCTGTGGGGGAATCTACTGAGTATACAACTTACACTTCGAGTCCTTGGGAGGTCAGAATCACACGGGGTGCAGGGACGGTCGCGGGGGACCAGGGCATCCATGCAGTGCGGATTTCAGTACCTTTGCTGAGGTGGTTGATACCGGCAATAGTCCTTGCCCTCGTGGTCGGCGGAGGCAAGGGTTTCAGCCAGAGGGCAACACATTTACCGGTGCAGTTGCTGGTGGTCGATGGCTGTAGTTTGGGGGGGATCTGCTGTCGTCAGATTGTCTTGGAGAGATCACGGCTGGGTCGGTGGTGAAGGAGGCGACTGGCAGGGCTACCAGCAAGAGGGTACAGGCTCTCAGGCCTGGAGCTGTGGGCAACTCGGGTTGTAAGGCCAAGAGGATCCTTCGAGATCATAGAGGCCATCTGGTTGCAGGGCGTTCTCTGGGCTGTTCTGAGTCACGTCAACAGATGTGCCGGTCCTCTACCACTGCGGTCTTTGGGAGATCTTTGGTAGCTGTGAGTCGCGTTGACACCAGTGTCGGTCCTCAACTGCGGCGGTTCTTGTAGTTCTTGTGCAGCAGGGAGTCACATCGACTTGAGTCAGTCCTCCCTGTAGCAGTTCTTGGAGTTTGGTTCTTCTTGGACAGGTCCTCTGTGCTCGGGAGATTGGAGTCTTTATTGAAGGCAACAGTCCCACCAGGGGTTTTGGAGGTTGTGATGCAAGACAGGTTGCAGGTTTCGTCGAAGCCAGAGAAAGGCCGATAGGGCTGGGGCGAAGACAGTTGGCGTCTTCTGGCTTGTGCTGCAGGGTGTCTTCTTGCTTCTTAGGTCATCGCAGATCTGGGATCCAGGTCTGGGGGAGCCACCTAAATACTAAATTGAGGTGTTTTAGGGGAGTAGCAGGTAGGGCCACTGGGCACCACGCTTGGGGTGACTACACCCTCTATTTTGCCACCCTCCTGTGGGAGGGGGCATAGACCTAATCCCGATTGGAGGGGTCACCCCATCCTCAAGATGGCGGGGACCGAAAAGAGTGCTTTTGGCAGAGGTGGGCACACCTCCTATCTTTTTTAATTTTCCCACCATTTCCCTGCCTAAAGTGGGGGTGTAAACCAGGGGCTGCCATCTGCTGCTAGCAGCAGAGACTGGGGGGTCGCATTACAAAGGTGGCAGGCCTTTGAAGCTTCCCTTCTTTGAACACGGGCCCATCCTGGGGGAGGAGGTATGACACCTCTTCCCTGGATGTGCATTATTAATGGTCCCAGAGAGCAGGGGCTCTCTACCCAGGGGTCCAGAAACATGTCTGGTGCTGGCTGGCTGCCTACAACTGGTCAAAGACCACCCCAGGGTTGGTAGGGATTCAGTGGACACCTCAGAGGTGCCCTCTTGGGTACATGGTACAATAAATCCCACACGAGTAGTTTGGTACCAAGGACCACTGTATTCAGTGAAGCCATCATCATGTGTCGGAACTCGAGTTCCCAGCCCATGTATTCTTTATGGCTTCACTGGCACTTACAATATTAGTAAATGGTGCCAAATATTGTAGGGGCATATCTGCTCATGCCGATATGCCCTCACCTGTAGTACAGTGCACCCTGCCTTAGGGCTGTGAGGCCTGCTAGAGGGGTGATTTACCTATGCTGCCAAGTAGTGTTAGCTGGCATGGCACCCAGTCAGGGCGCCATGTCGACTTCGTCGTTTTCTCCCTCACAGGGGCATGCAGGCTGCAAGGGCAGTGGCATGGTCCCAGTGAGAGGGGTCCAAGGGACCCTCTTTAGCTCTCAGGCCCTAGTTACCCAGGGTACCAGTTACTAGAGAACTACAAGGAGTAGAATTACTAATTGAGAGTTTGTATTAGGGAAGTAGCACTGGCATAGTGCACCTGGTTGGCAGGGACCCTGTACACTACATTTAAAACCACATCAAAATCAGGCAAAAAATGGGGGGCTAACCATGTAAAAGAGGCACGTTCTCACATGACCCCCCCCCCAAACAAAAGAGGATGAAAATAACCTTACCCTGGAGAGTCTTCATCTTCTAAGTGGAAGAACCTGGAAAGGCCATCTGCATTGGCATGGCAGACCCAGTTCTGTGTTCCACTGTGAAGTCCATTCTCTCTAGGGATATGGACCACCTTAGCAGTTTGTTATTCTCGCCTTTCATCTGTTGTAACCACCTGTGAGGCCTGTGGTCTGTCTGAACTAGGAAGTGAGTGCCAAACAGGAATGGCCTCAACTTCTTCAGGGCCCAGACTTCCCTCTCTATGGCACTCCAACGCTGTTTTCTATGGAGTATTCTTCTGCTTATAAAAGCAACAGGTTGGTCATGTGCTTCATCATTTTTTTGGGCGAGGACTGCACCCACCCAAGCTCAGAGGCATCTGTCTGCACAATGAACAGCTTGAGATAGTATAGAGCTTTCAGGACTGGGCATAGCACATTGCATCCTTCAAAGTATCAAACGTCTTTTGTCAATCAACTGTCCAGTTTATTTTTGTGGGCTTCCTTTTGAAGGTAGGTTCTGTGAGGGGAGTCAATATGGACCCATAGTCCTTCACAAACCTCCTATAGTCCCCAGTCAAGTCAAGGAATGCCCTGACTGGGGTCTGGGTTGTTGGAGCTACCCACTGCAGAATTGTCTGGATCTTGGGTTGCAGTGGTCAACTTGGCCTTCACCTACCAGATGACCCAAGTACACAACCTTTCCCTGCCTTATCTGGCATTTGCTTGCCTTCATAGTCAGGCCTGCACTTCTCAGAGCCTCAAGGACCTTGCCAAGGTGGATCAGGTGATCCTGCCAAGTGGATCTGCACAGCAATATCGAGATAAGCTGCACTAAAGGATTCTAACCCAGCAAGGACTTTGTTCACCAACCATTGGAGGGTGGCAGGGTCATTCTTTAATCCGAAGGGCATCACAGTAAACTGGAAGTGCCCATTAGGAGTGCAGAATGCTGATTTTTCTTTTGCTCCAGGGTTCAGACCTATCTGCCAGTACCCAGATGTGAGATCAAAGGTACTGAGATATTTGGCTGCCCCTAACCTGTCAATTAGCTCATCAGCCCTAGGATTTGGGTGAAAATTAGTTTTTGTCACAGCATTGAGGCCCCTACACAAAACCTCATTTCTTTCTTTACACCCTTGGAGTGAGGTTTGAGGACTAAGACAACTGGACTGGCCCAGGGAATCTCTGAGGCTTCTATGACACCCAAGTTCAGCATCTTGCTGATTCTGCCTGGATGCTTTCTCTGATATTATCAGACTGCCTGTAGATTTTTATTTTTGACAGGTAGACTGTCACCAGTGTCCATATCATGGGTACACCAGCTAGCATGACCAGAGGGCAAGAGAAGAGCTCAGCATACTGACTTAGGACTAGCCTGCAGTCAGCTTGCTGGTTGTCAGTGAGGGAGTCTGAAAAGATCACTCCATCAACAGACTCATCTTGTGGATTCCTGCAGAGGAGATCAGGGAGAGGTTCACTCTCATTTTCCTGCCCCTCATCAGTCACCATGAGCATGGTCATGTCAGCTTTGTCATAATAACATGTATTACCCATTCGGGGTGTTTGCAACTGCCAAGGTCCACCAGATAGGTGACCTCCGCTTTTCTTTCAAGAACAGGGTATGACCCACTCCACTTGTCTTGGAAGGCTCTGGGGGCCACAAGTTCCTATACCCATACCTTCTATCCTGGTATCAATTCTAACAAAGCAGCCTTTTGGTCATTGCACTGCTTATGCAGTTCTTGGCTGGCCTGAAGGTTTTGGCTTGCTTTCTCCATGTACTCAGCCATCCTGGAACAAAGGCCAAGCACATAGTCTGCTATGTCTTGTTTTGGTTCTTTGAGAGGTTTTTTCCAACATATTCTTACCAGACTTAGAGGACCGCTCACAGGGTGCCCAAACAAATGTCCAAAGGGGAAAACCCCTCTCCCTTCTGTGGCACTTCCCTGTAGGCAAAAAGCAGGCTTGGAAGTAGGATATCCCATCTCCTTCTGAGTTTTTCAGGGAGCCCACTAATCATGACTTTCAATGTCTGGTTGAATCTCTCCACCAGGCCATTGGTTTGTGGGTGTTAGGTGGTGGTGAATCTGTAGTTCACTCCACACTAATCCCACATGTGTTTTAGATATGCAGACATGAAGTTTGGATCTCTGTCTGATACCACCATCTCTGGAAAACCAACCCCGTTGAATACACCAAGGAGGGCTTTTACCACTACTGGGAAGTGGTGGCCCTTAGGGGAATAGCTTCAGGATATGTGGTGGCATGATCCACTACCACCAGAATATATTTGTTCCCTGAGGCTGTTGGAGGGTCCAGAGGGCCAGCAATATCAACCCCTACCCTTTCAAAGGGTACCCCAACCACTGGAAGTGGAATTAAGGGTGCCTTTTGGTGGCCTCCTGCCTTACCACTGTCTTGGCAGGTGACACAGGACAGACAAAAGTCCTTCACCTTCTGCCTTCTGAGACATCCCTGGCCAGTAGAAGTGGTTGACTAACCTACTCCAAATTTTATCCTCGCCAAGGTGCCCAACTAAAGGGATATCATGGACCAAAGTAAGGAGGAACTCTCTAAAACTCTGAGGCACTACCACTCTCCTGGTTGTACCATGTTTGGGGTCTCTGGCCTCAGATTATAGGAGCCCATCCTCCCAATAAACCATGTGGGTGCCACTGATATCACCCTTTTCCTGTGCAGCAGCTTGCTGCCTCAGTCTTTCAAGAGTGGGACAGGTTTTTGTCCCTGGCATCGATCCATCCTAGAGGGTCCCCCAGGGCCCAAAAGATCTGCCTGGTAAGGGCCAATCTCTTCCGGCTCAGTTCCCTCTGAGAATACCAAGTTCTCTTCCTAAGAAGAGGGGTTCTGACTTGGGTTCTGTGCAGAAGCTGGTCACCTTGTCTTCTTGCCCTTTCTCTTGGAGGGCTGGTCCATTCTTCCAGGATCCAGCTCCTCTTTTTTGCTCAGAGCTCTGCTCTGTGCTCAGGTTGTAACACAACCCCATCCTGAGAGACCAACCATGCTGGCATGGGTCCTCAGTTCGACCTCAGTCCCCGGAGAAATCTCCAAGTCATTTTCAAGCAGACAATCTACAGGAACATCAGGGGACACCACCACCTCTTTCTATCTAACTACTACCCCCCAGTCCAAAGTGACCATAGCCATGGGATGGACTGTGGTGATATTGTTAGCATTGGTGACTGCATAGGACCTTCCAATCAGGTACTGATCTGAGTGAACTAGATGCTGGGCCACCATTGTGACACTAGCCCCAGTATCCCTCAAGGCTTCTATCCTGGACCCATTAATCTTAGGAAACTGCCTGTATTTTTTCAAGTTATCTGGCCAGGTAGCACAGACTAAGTCTATAGCTCCCTCAAAGACTAATGTTGCCTCACTGGAGTGGGGTTACTGACATGGTCAGGCCACACCTGGGATCCCATCTGGATGTTAGCAACTGCAGGTAATGCAGGCGGACTAGACGTATTTTTCTTATTTTTACAGCTAGGGTCTCCAGTTTGGTGTCCTAGTGCTTTACAATCTTGACACTGAGCCTTGTTGGGAAACCAATGCTTGCCCTGGTACCCACCCTCAGACTGTGAAGAGACTCTGGGCCCACCCTCCTGAGCAGATTTTTGGGGGCCATTAGAAGACTCGTGATTATTTTTAGGGCTACCCTCTTTTCCTTGGGGGAGGGGTTTGGCCCCTTTCTTTTGGTATCCCCCACCAGTGTTAGTTTTGGTGACCATTGTTTTGACCCAGTGTTCTGCCTTCTTCCCCAATAATTGACCTAGGTCTACCAGGAATTTATGTAGTTTTTCTTGGTGACAATTACTTAAAAAGTCTTCCTTCATAGCCAAGTTATGTAGCACTTCATAGTCATGTACATTGTTACCACTCAACCAACCTCCCCGTGTTTTCACTGAGTAATCTACAAAATTTACCCAGGTTTGGCCCAATTCAGTATTGAATTCAAAGCTCTCAATCAGGGTACCCTTCATGAGGTCATCGGATGTAGCATCTTTCTCACTGAGTGTCAGGCGTCTATCTCTGAACTTTCCAGAGAACATTTCCCACAGGATAGCACTCCACAGCTTCCTGTGGGCCTGTCGACTAAGACAGGCTCTCTCAAAAGCAATGAACCACTTGGTGATGTCATCACCCTCAAAATATTTAGGGACAAATGCTTTGGGGATTTTGAAGTCTGCAGAATCTGCCTCCCTATTTATTATTTTGCTGCCACCAGAGATGGGTCCTAAGCCCATCTCAACTCTTTCTTTTTCTATGGCAAGGAGTTTAACTTCTAGAGCTATTCTCCTGGCCAGTTTCTGAAGATCTGCATCTTCAGTTCCTGCTTTGTCTGGGACACCACTGGGGTCACTCCTCCCAAAAGTGTTGCTATCTGATGGGGTAGCTACTGAGTCAACATCTTCGCCATCAACTTCATCATCTTCATCTACTTCTTCCCCAGTGGGGTGAGTTTTACTTGCCAGGGCCTTATCATATTCTGCTAGCAACTGCTGGAGATGGCCTTTATTGGGTTCAGGACCCATGCCAAGGTTCCATGCTTTGCACAGATCTTTAAGTTGGGCAACTTTAGGATGCGCAAAGGGAACCAGGCTGAGTTCCTGGCTGGTCCCTGCAGTATCAGTCATGATGTTTATTGCACACACATGATCAATAAAGGACACACGACTCACGAAGGAGATCCAGACCAATTTTATAAAATTATACTTAATTTATATATTTTATTTTTAAGACCAAGACTTTGTAATAAGGTAAGTAAATTTCAAGTAAAGCTACCTTTCTTGTTCAAAAATCGACAGTGCAATATTGGAATAGTTCAAGATTCCTGTAGAGGGACTCTACTGAGTATACAACTTACAGTTCCAGTCCTTGGGTGGTCAGACCCACACGGGGTGCAGGGTCGGTCGTGAGGAACTAGGGCACCCTGCGGTGCAGATTTCAGTACTTTCGCGGTCAGTGAAGGCAAGATGCAGGATAGGTTTCAGCCTCACTGGCTTCACTGGCACTTACAATATTAGGAAATGGTGCCAAATATTGTAGGAGCATATCTGCTCATGCCGATATGCCCTCCCCTGTAGTACAGTGCACCCTGCCTTTAGGCTGTGAAGCCTGCTAGAGTGGTGATTTACCTATGCTGCCAGGCAGTGTTAGCTTGCATGGCACTCAGTCAGGGCGCCATGTCGACTTTGTCGTTTTCTCCCTCAAGGGACCCTCTTTAGCTCTCAGGCTCTAGTTACCCAGGGTACCAGTTACTAGAGACTTACAGGGAGCAGAATTACCAATTGAGAGTTTGTTTTAGGGAAGTAGCACTGGCACAGGGCACCTGGTTGGCAGGGACCCTGTGCACTACATTCAAAACCACATCAAATCCAGACAAAAAATGGGAGTCTAACCATGCAAAAGAGGCACTTCTCACAGTAAACCATATCAATGCATAATAACTTCAATTCTAATGCATGCACATTGCCTTTCATGGGCAATTATTCTTTCTTTGTTCAACCTTAATGAATGGCACACATGAAACACAAATGGCAACTGTAAAATGAAAAAGTATATTTGTACAATAATCATTCATCAACTTTATTTCGGTTCGATGGACCATAAAAGTGCACAGAGCAAAAATATTATATATACATAGTATCATATTAAATACAAATCACAGCTCATAGCAGTGTAAATTTATAAAGCAATTGTAATCATGATACATCGATTATCAAAGAGCTAACACAATACTAAGATAAAAGCCAAAAGAACAAAAACCTCAGAAAAGTCCTTAGGAGTGGACCCATTAAGGGTCCACTATGTCACCTGGATTTTCTATATTATTTTCTAGTATGGGCAGTTCAGGAATACTCCCTGGGATAGATGAAATACAAATGTGCACTACAATGGTTTAGAGAATATAATTTTAAAACAATAAAACTGGATAAATATCATACTGATGCATTTATCCCAGCACTACTTTCTCTAGTATTCTTTACTTTACTTTGTTCAGCAGAATTCAATCAAAGTGCAGAATCAATGCAGATAAAACAATTATAATCATGGTAAAATGAATAAATACAGTTACGCATTAATACATCATTAAAACCCATATAAGAGGTATAAAACAATAAGACAGCAATAAGCATTTCAATTTGGTAAATTCTTTTCATGTAATTTTCCCTAGTTCTCCACATAGCCAGTAAAAACCGTGAAACTGTGAATACTACATAATGGATGGAATCACACTTCAAGATTCTCAGGGCTTCCCTCATGGCCTGTACCCAAAGTTACAATACAATGGTCAGATATACAAATTCCTAGGGCCTTGATATGCAGGACAAAATAATAAAACATGCTCTACTATTTCACTTGCTGAGAGGCAGAGGGCACACTGGTGGGGAGAAGACCTCGGATCAGTACCCCATCTGGCTGTAAAGGAAAAGAGGGGTAGAGATCCGGACCTGAACTGCAGATAAAGTTTCCTCGCAGCTACCGGCTCAATATTATCCAGGAAACGCTCCAGCCCATAACTATCTTTCCATTGAGGAAGGCCAGATTTAAAGTTCCTGCTTGTGACTGAGCATGCAAAAGATTTAGCTTATATTGTCAATAGGCATTCTTAATTTGGAACTTCGATATTTCACTGCAGTCCGTGGGGCATCCCAAAGTTGCCCATGCCCAGTGTTTGTGAGTGTAACCTTGACATATTTAAGCCATGGAATCTCTTTTGAACCCGTACTATATAAGATCTCCTGCAGACCTGATTGATAAGAAGCAAGCTCCAGGGTAGACCAGAGCCTCTTCCAATATAATAGGGGCTTTAAGCCTGCCACATCAGTCAGGCTTTTTTGCCCTGTATCTAGCCTTAGGGGAAGCAACCAGGTACTAATGGGAAGCCCCCTCAACTCTCGCAAAAACTGATTTTCAACAAGCCCAAGGAAAGACACATCCTTGTGCCCCCAGAGCTCTGCACCGCAAAGAGCCGAACCGAGTGCTTGGTGATTAAAAACTTGTAGTGCCGGGGAAATGGGGTGAAAGGGAGAATACTTTTGCAATTTCACTATACCCCCTATGGTTTGCTCAAGCCTTAATCTGCTCCTAGTTATTTGCAGGTGCCAATTAAAGTGCTCCACTGAATGACTAGATTCAATACTTGCTTAGTTGTCAAGACCATGGACCATGAGAATTAGCAATGATTAAGCTTAGTAATTCATTCGGTTAGTCCTAGTTTCAATTAATGAATATTCCACTAAGGAAAAGGTTGAAAGGGGTGTTCACCTCTTTGGATATTCTGTCTTGTACATGCAGAGATTGTCCCTTCTTTGATTACTACTCTTTCATAGTTGTCTGCATGTTCAATGCCTTTGGAACAACATACATGGTAGTGTCTGCATCTGGAAATAGAAATCCCTCTCACCTTTAGTCAATGCCTGATTCATTAAGATAGCAAAAATGGTTTGCATGATTAGTTCAACAATGTTGTGATGCTAATCACCTATAGTTGTGTGGCTTTGAATGAGTAAGATACAAGCAAAGAAACAGTGAACAAAACAGATAAAATTATAAGCATAATCATGTCTGTATAAATACAGACACTACAATCTAGTGATAATATCTGAGACCAGGTGAAATTTGCATTATACCAGTGTAATTCATGTAATTTTGGTAATATCATATTTCTCTTGTTAAATAAAATTACAGAAATTATGCTATTACTTGACATACCTTGAATACTCTGTTCGCTCCAAAATGTACAGTGAATGTATGGGAACAAAGCTAACAACAGAGCTCTAGCAGCTGTTGTTTGTGGTTCTTTTGTGTTTTTTGCCCAATTGTTTGGGCCAAAAAGGATCCTTCTGTCCATAATGGACTCAAAGATGCATTTTGCAGCAGCAAATGAGAGTTTTGCATTGTGCATAGTTACGTGTAATTTTGCATAATGTTGCCAAAATTTCACATAATTACTCAAAAGAAAGTTATGCAAATTTCACACACCTTACGTCACCAACGTAAGATATTTTTGGCTATTTAGCTTTTACATAGATGATCTCACTCTAGTTCCCAAGGGGGGTGTCTTGCTTTTACCCCTGACCTTTGAAACTATGAATGAAAAGGAGGAAATTATCAAAGTTGAACTTGCTGGTAATCTCCACTAATGAAGCCGCTGGTTGCTCAGTCTATGATGCTAGGGTGGCCTCTGAGCCTCTAAGACATCTACATAGCTAAAGGAAAGCAGGCAAGGTTTCGTTCAAAAGAAATTGTATGATGATTATTCACGGTCAAGATGTGAATGTTAACCCAGGGCCATGTACAGCAAAAATGGAAGATAAATATTAAAAAATAAACAATCAAATTCACAATGAAAATGTAATGCAGTAATACACCTGGGCACCTGAAAGTACACACAATAAATTGTTTTTGATCACTAAATTATCACAGATATCAGAGTAATTCTGAAAGAAACATAAATGTTACATGGCCCTGTCACTGCTTTGATGCTTAAGTAGAACAATAGAACCCTACTATGTTTGTGATCACTACTAAAGCATGAACTCTTTTTAAAATAGAGGACTGCAATTCACCAGCCAAAATTCTAGCTATATTGTATTAGGTTTACAAACCTTAACAGTTTGTGATCCAATTGGTCTTGAACAGCTGGTAAAACAAACTGGTAAAACCTGCAAAAAATGGCTAAAACAAGATACACGTCCATAAACTGCAAATATGTGACACAGTAACAAGGCAAAGTGATATCAACATATCTCAGAGTATTAGGTCAAAAGACACCAGGAGGATCTGGTCAGCTCTCAGTTTAGGATTAATGACTGTTGGACTCCTAAAAAAGTAATTAAGCCATGGCCAAGGGGTTCTAATGATTCCAAGTCACCCATTCTGCACACATGGAGGACCAACCTTGTTGGTGAAAATGGCAAGCTACTGTCTGACCCACAGAAACAAAGCACATTCAATCTCACAGGTAAAAAGGCCCACTTTTGGACCCTTCAAGCCCTTCTGAGGGTCTTCACATTTTTACTGGTGCAGAGGCAAATTGGGTGTTCCTCTCTGCACAAGTGGGTAGGGTGTGAGACACAAAAACAATCAAGATGATGCAGGGAAGTATCATAGTCAATCAACCCACCTGAACTTACTGATGTTGGTTCTGGATGTGCACTATGGTCTCTTGTGCTCAGAAGAGAGGGCTTCTAGACACTGCGACTATGACTCTGGATTCCTTGGGCTAGTGTAGGATTCCTTAGGCTGGAGAAATAATTTGCCATCTGATCTTAATGGTGAATCCCATTTAAAGGATGTCAACAGGAGCATGTGAATCTTATCATGAATAGACTTGTTTACTAAGAACAAGGATGTGAATACAATCTGTTGCTAAATAGACACCCGTATACGCTAGTGATGGGGACTATTCCTAATACAGCATTCCAGATCAGCTTCAGTCTTTGCATAGTAGTGTTTTGCACCTCATGGTGGATTGCATTGCAAAAGACAAACAAGGATGGTACAAATGTGTTAGGGATCATTACTGTGAAGAAGTGATGCTTGACTTGCTTAATCCTCTAGATTTTTTAATTTGGGGCTGACAGGTTTTGGATCTCTGTTGTCACTGAAGCACCATATTAAAGTCAAGTCTCACCCGCTGTAAGCTTCTGCTAAACTGAATTTGAGTGATAGCCACTAGTGTCCACCTTTAAAAATAAGGTCTGCTGCTACACTGCAGAAGGAGGGAGGGTATGCCCTGGTTACACACAAACAGGTGTGTGCACACAAATGTGCACATGTGCACGATAAGTGAGGAAACCTACTGTCTGACTCAGCCTGCTATCAGTGCACAGATAGCCTTCTCATATAACACCCAGGACAAACCTCCCTTTGACTAAAGCATACGTCTACAGTGCTTTAATGTATTTCCACTTTGGGTGAAAACTGTGCCAAATATACATTTGGATTGGCTCAAAATAAAAAAAGTAATTGGCATAATTATTTTTATATTTAAAAATGTTCCCAAGTGAAAATAAAATAATAATTTGCCCATATTTTCACTCTTTAATATACTTTATTTGTTGCAATATTTCTCTGCATGAATGCTAACAATTTTGGATTTTGAACTGTCCTGCTCGGCCAAGTTAATTATTCTGCTGGCCATGTGGCAGTTAAGGACCCTCCCATAGACATAAGGTGGGATTAACCATTTGGTAGAGGAAGGGGGCAAGAGAGGAGTCACCCTAGAACTATTAACTCACACTCACCGATAAGCCTGCACATGAGCTTCTTATGGGGGCAAAGAGGGAACAGGCAGAGCTCTAGAACCAGGCGTTTTCTTTGAAGTCCCAGAAGGAAGGATCCAGATTTTCAGTGTCAGTAATGGTTGGAGGGAAGCCAGAGAGAGAGAGAGGTCTTTCAGTCCACACCTTGATTTTGCCCTCTTGGAAAATTCCAGGATGCTTTTCAGGGGGTGGGCCAGCTGGTCGGCTGCTCCCAGGAAATATCTATCCGAAGTGGAGGGGATATGTGGCATCTCTGGAATAGACAGAGATGCACAAGCCCTTGAACTCTCCTCCTCTGCTTTGAAAAAAAGAGTGGACCACAGGAGAGGAAAGCCAAGCGGACACAGTCTCCAAGGCCAGCAGGAGTGGCTTCCCTACAGCCTCTGGAGAAAAAACAGGTGGTCTTTCTGCGGACCGTGAAGAAGAATCTGCCCTTGAACTTCTTAACGGTGATATTGTGTTGGGTAACCCTTGCAGGGGTCCACCTGGCGCCTACTAGACCCACCAGTACTATGTAAGTGGCAAGGAGGCCGAGTAGACCTGTTAAAGGCAGGCAGTGTAATGTGTCTTGAGGACTATCGGTGCTGTGTCACACATTCAGTACTCCGAGCATGATGAAGTCAAGGCCAGTACCTCCACCTCGCCTTAAAGGCCGACTAACCTCCTTGGATAGGCCAAGGATAGTAACAAAGTCACAGAGTAATTGTAAAAGGAGGTGAGAAGTGGGAGAAAGAGACACTCCTGTAGTTTGGTATTCGGAAGATCCAGACTGTATTTCGTAGGCACAGCATCTCCAGTCCAAACGTATGAAGGTTAGGTTTTCACATGGTGCAAGCAATTGGTACACTGTAACTAACTCCTGGTGCACCACAAAAGCAACTCAGAAGTAGGGGAGGGCGGAATTTGCGTAGTCGCGCTACGCAAAGCTCCGCGAAATGGTAAAAAATCTCCACGAGCACGCAAAAGTTACGCGAACACGCGGAATTGCTTGTTCCGCCCGTTCGCGATGCTTTTTTCCTGTTCGCGAACGCTGTTTGCGTGCTCGGGGAGAAATATCTCGCGAACACGCATTTTGAAAGCGCGAACAAGCAAACAATTCCGCGAAGCTGCGGATCGTGGAATTTTTGCCAATTCCGCGTTCTCCGCGGAACGCAAAATTACCCAAATTCCGCAAATTCCGCGAGCGGAACGGAATTAACCGCCCAGGCCTACTCAGAAGCTGAAGATGAAGAACATTGCAGCACTGGGATGGAGAAAGTCTAGATGGGTGTTAGAAATGGGGCTCTCTAGTTGGCAAGGGTTTGCACCTTTGTCCAAGTAGGGACCCTTCCATCTAGTCAGGATAAGGGAGTTACACTCCTAAAATAACCCCTGCTTACCCCCTTGGTAGCTTGGCACGAGCAGTCAGGCTTATCTTAGAGGCAGTGTGTAAAGCATTTGCACATAACCAACAGTAATACAGTGAAAATACTACAAACGGACACCACACCAGTTTTAGAAAAATATCCAATATTTTATATACTTAAAACAAGACCAAAACGATAAAAAAATCTACAATACAGTACTTAGAAATCTTCAGTCATCAAAATAGACTTGAAATATAGTTCCTTGAAGTCGATGGCTCTGTCTGGGGCTATCATGGCATCGTGAACAACAAATCCAAACAGTTCTGGCTGACCGCGGCATCGCAGGCCAGCTATGGTGTCGGGAAGACCGGCAAAACAGTACCTTTAGAAATGCAGGGCATCGGCGGCCTCTCGATGAGCTCCGAAAGAGCCGGTGTCCGCAGGCGTCCATTCTGGAGATCGATGCAGGAGTCGTCGGGCCCTTGAAGTCACACGCCTTGCAGATCGAACTACTCGTGGTTGAAGTCGGGAGCGCCGGCGTCGGCAGGTGTCGGTGCAGCGGTGCGAAGTGCAGCGGTGCGGCGTGTGGTGCCCTCAGGTCACGGTGCAGGCAGCGGCTCGGAAATGGTCGCCCAGCGGCATCAGTAAGACCGGGCTGCGGTGCGAAGTGATGCGGTGCTCATCGCGGTGCTGGAAGGTCACGTGCAAGCAGCGGAGTCGTTGCTGAAGCGCTGTCGTCGGCTGACAAACTGGAGTTGATGTCACCAGCGTCGGTAGGCCAAGGCTGCAGTGCGGGATGAGGACGGTGCGTCGTGTAACCTACGAGCGGTGCCCTCGAACCATGGTGCAAGCAGCGGCGTCGATGTCGGCGTGGAGCGTCGTCGTCAGGGATACCAGGGCGACGGCATGAAGCGAGGCGGTGTGGAGTGCGTTGCCCACTGGTCGCGGTGCAAGCAGCGGCTCGGTGGTGGCATCAGGTGGAGTCATCGGTGAGACCAGGGTTGCGGTGCAGTGTTGCGGCTGTGCCTTCTGCGGTGCCTTCAGGAAACGGAGTCGGCAGTGGCGTTGTAGACGGCGTCGGGTTGCTTTTCTTCTGTTGCAGCACAAAACACACAGTCCCCAGTGCTGATGCAGAAGAAATTGAAGTCTTTGCTGTTCCTGAGACTTCTTGAACAGGGGGCAAGCTCTACCTCAAGCTCTTGGAGAAACTTACAACAAGGAATTGCAGAAAGTTCAGTCCAGTCCTTTCACTGCCCAAGATAGAAGCAGCCACTGCAGGCCAACACAGCAAAGCACACAGCAAAGTGGTAGTCCCTCCTCACAGCTTCTCAAGCTCTTCTTCTAGGTAGTCTTCTTGGTTCCAAAAGAGTTTTAAAATTTAGGGGTTTGGACCCCACTTTTTATAGCCCAAAATCCTTTGTTCTCTGGGGCAAAGAGTGTCTGTGCCCAGCCAGAACCAGTTCTGTCCTCTCTGGTGCAGCTTCCTGGCAGGAGGTGGAGACTGCATTGTCAGAAGCAGACCAGGCTCATTCAGGTGAAAGGAAATCTCCTCCCCCTACTCTAAATGCAGCCCGGGTCTATTCAGCCCATCCCTGACCCATCTAGACTCTCTGGAGCCACTGCTCCTCCCCAGCCCCTGTCATCCCAAAGCCAGACAGTCGATCCACAAACCCAGCAGAGGCACACTGGAGGGTTAAGCAAGAAAATACCTACTTACTAAAAGTGGTATTTTCAAACACAGAATGTAAAAATCACCTTTACTAAAAGATGCATCTTTATATTCTGACATACTAAACTTTATTTTTCTACCTTGTGCCCAGGGAAAGTTATGTTTATAAGATGTTATAAACAAACTCCCCATTCTGTCCTATGGTAACAGGTAGCCTTGCAATAGTGAAAGACGAAATTGGCAGTAATTCACTATCAGGACATGCCACACACACCAGGGCTTGTCCTACCTTTCACATACACTGCACCCTGCCCACAGGGGTATCTTGGGCCTACCATAGGGGTGACTGATATGTGAGAAAAGGGAAGGATAGGGCCTGGCAAGTGGGTACACTTGCCAAGTCGACATGGCAGTACCAGACTGCACACAGGCTCTGCAATGGCAGGCCAGAGTTACATTTACAGGCTGCTTGTGTGGGTGGCACAATCAGTGCTGCAAGCCCACTAGCAGCATTTGATTTTCGGGCCCTGGGCACACACAGTGCACTGTACTAGGGACTGACTAGTAAACCAAATCAGCCAATCATGGAAACACCAATCCATAACAACAATTTACAACAGGAGCACTTGTACTTTAACACTGAACAGCAGTGAGAAATTGCGCAGAGACACTAAACCAGCAAAAACTGAGTCAAAACCGGGAGGCCAGAAAGCAAAACGTCAGGGGAAACACGCCAAAAGATGCCAAGTCTAACAATGGGGTAAACAAGTTAACAATATATGAGAGAGAGGAGTAACTAATCACAACAGATGAGGAGTCAGAGGACCATGGGGATCCGAGCAGGACAAAAACAACAAACTTGAAAGAACAAGTCCAGCACTCGGATTTTGTGAATAGCCTAAATTAGTAAAATTACTACAAGGTGTAACAGTAAACTTACATATGTAAATTACTCATAAGTGTAATCTACCTGGGTGAATAGCCCCCTCAATGTCAGGAGGGAGTACTTGAACTCAAATGCTAAAGCTTCAACATTAAAGCTAAATGATCAGATTCATATCCTTTTTGTATAGTACTGCCACACCTCCCCAATTTTATTTAGTCTGTCCCACCATAGGATAGCATAACTTTCCAAAACTAGATGATCTAAAATGTAATCTGTGACCTCATTGAACTAGGTTTCTTCTGTACAACAGATGTCAAGGTCACCCTCTTTGTATGGATCTATGATTTATTGGTAATGTTCCACAGCAGATTAGGTGTTGCACATAGTGGCCAACAGAACAACAGTAGTGTCAGGATGAGGAGCAGAAAATGAAGAGATTTTGGTTGATGTTACACTGTGATATAAATGTTCTTCCCCCAGAGTTTAAATGAATGAATGGACTGTGTAGTACAGATGAGCTTGCTTTAAGCTTTTGGCATGCCCTATGCACACGTCTGCTGCACATTCTCAGCACAGCTGTAAATAAATAGTACTCAAAGGTACTTTTTCCAAAGAAAAATCAATTTTCAAAGTAATTGTCTAAGCAACTGACTGCAAAATATTGCAAAAGAGTAGCTGCATAGACTGAAGTATGTGCTCTCGGTGTGCGGTCACGGTCCAGCTGAGATTAAATAGCCACCAGCTGCCCTGCACATTGTCTTGAAGAAGAATACCACACCCTGAACCTTCAAAGATGGTACCTGAGAAATGGACCAATGGGCCTTACAGCCAATGTGGCACCCATGACTAGTACACTGAACAAAAGTAATGAGTAAATATCTGAAGTCACAATCCACGCAAAAAGATGCCAATTTTCTAAGCAACTGACCGCAAGAAAATACAGCAGAGTAGCAGCATGCATAGTAAAGAGAATCCTACATTTCAGGTCCTTGAAGGATTTTTACATGCACTTATGATACAGATATTGGATAATCTCTGCCCTTCCTGCAAATCAAGTGCAGAATCTTTAGTCCACTTGCTCTTCTTTTGTCCTCACTATCAAAATCTGAGGGCCAAGTTGATTATTCCTCTGTGCAGACTGGTTGGTCCCGGCCATTACTTGGAGGTGCTAAGAATTTTTTCTACCGATACAAGCAGGTTTATTGTTTTTCCCTGGCTAAATTCTGGTATGCTCTTTGGATAAAGCGCGCCAAATGCATTGTATGAAATACTCCTATATTTTTATTGTATACTGTATTTTATGATTCCTATGCCTTTTGCTGTATCATTTTTATGAGGTGCTATGTACTTTTTAAGATCTATATATGATCGAAATAAAGTTTTTATGACTGAATGATACAGATATTGATGGAGGGGCAGGATTTGCAGCATCAGCAGGCCCACATTTCTCTTCATTCATGGGTAATGTGGGCTGTGCATACTGTAATTATCTAATGTACTTCAGAGATTCAAATGTGCATGGAGGGTGGACTAGTGCAGATTTTGGGCTAACTGACCAGCCCTCTTTTGACATTTCGAAAATATGCATGGCTACTTTGTGAAACCAGTGCTTAAGTTGAACGAAGAGTAAACATTTATGGTATGCACTTTGAGCACCACAGATTTCACTTGCAGATTTACAAATAGTGATATTTAGTTGTCCCTAAAAATGTTTTACCTTAAAGCCCTCTTCTTGTTTTTTCTAGGCAAATCTATACTCAAGTTGACACGCTCTATATTTTCCAGCCCACAAGCATTGCTGAGGAAATACAAAGTCACTCTCATTTGAGCCTCCCAACATTCTACAGGCATAAGAATACCCTGGCCAGGTTGGTGAAAGCAGCAATTGAAGTGAAAATCATCCGTTTACAGAAAAGCCGTTGTACAAGCCAAACTTATTTTTTTTTTAAAAAGCCGCAAAAACGTTTTAATCTTTTAATAAGGTTAATGTGTTTGTTAAATTGTAGATTATTTAACAATCAAATATATTTAAGTTATATAAAAATTACGTAGCTGTCTAAACTTACAATTCCAACTTGGTAAAAAAGATTGTTTAAGGTTTTTGTAGGACAAACACCATTTTGAAGACATAATACAAGTTATTGGGAAGCTGGCAGTGAGCAGGGTCAGACTGGTCTATATAGACCTATGGGCTGGCCTGGTAGATCAATGAGTGGGCTGTTTTTTTAGCAATTTGTGGGCCTATTTTATGGCCAGGTAGCCTGGTTTTTCCTGTTGGTTTCTATGATATCACCACAAACATTGCCTGCAGCAAACACAGATGCATGCAGTCTTCCTGACTCTGCAAAATGCCCATACAGTATATCGTTACAAGTTCCAAAATGGCCTGATTTGGAAATGTGGGCTACTTTCTTAGCTATCTGGCTAATGGGGTCATTTTTATTTTGGAGCCCGCCCTATTTTCTTGTCCATATCCAACCCTGGCAGCGAGCACGGCTGGCTCTTTGTACCTCTAATATAACTAGTAAATTTGTAATGGCACTGGGCTTTTGGTAAATCATAATAATAAAGATATATAATGTAAAATAAACATGACTTTTTAATAAGCTATGTACGTTATATAGGGTGATTTGAAAAATAAATCGCAAATTGAGAAACACATGAATGCTCATAATCTCCCAATGCATTTGAGTTTGTCCTCTATCTGTCACTCATAGGTTTCTAGCAAAATGCAGAGCGAGGATATGTGGGTTGTTTAGAGGTGGGCTTAACTGCAATTCTGTGTAGCATAATCATGCAGAATTTCCCAAGAATTCTGCAAAATTAAATTTGAATTACCCCCTCACAACCAAAATGGACGTGAGGACGCATTTTGAACTAACAAACACCGCTACATGCACCAGAATGTGCTCTTGGGGTAGGATTGCTCCCCAACATACTCTCAGGATTTTGCCTTATTTTCTCGCATAGAGGCTCCATTTTGTCCTAAGAAACAGCATTAAATGCAGCAAAATATGAATAGCCTGCACTCACTAGGGGGCATATTAACAAGGCCCGGCGATAAATATCGCAAAGCGCGCTTAGCGCATGCATATTTATCGCCGGCTATCTCTGTAATTTATCGCCCGGTTAGCGCGTTATCAACAACGCGCATCGCCGAGGCGATAAAATTCCAGAGATAGCGTGGATATCGCCGTTTTCCATGGTGGAAAACGGCGATATCCTAGATGATAGGGCCTGTGGTCTTAGCCACAGAATCCACCCCCCATGTTAAGTATGCCTTAGTCAGGAATTTAACGGACGTTAAATTCCTGCGTTAAGGCATACTTAACGCGATTTAAAAAATCGCTAACCCTCCTTGATAATATCGCGAAGCTGCCTTCGCGATATTATCCCTGTTTGCTTTCACAGCCACGCCTACTTTGCATCTCATTAGCGATGCAAAGTTAGGTATGCTGGGAACGGGCACTAAGTTAGCAAAACACGCAATAGCGTGTCTTTGCTGATAAGGCGATGAAATTATCGCCGCTTTTCGCCCGAAAACGGACGCAAAAGCGGCGATAATTTCATATCGCCGCCTTGTTAATATGCCCCTAAATGTGCTCCTGCAGTAGGATTTTTCCCCAAAATTTCTCTTAATTACAGGGGGGAGGAGTAATCGAGTAATTATCAGTAATTTCCCGTCAAAGAATAACATGGAGCTACCAAAATTGCTCTGATTACTCTGCCATCATCGAAATTCTGCCCAGGCCTAAAAATGCTGCAACCAACACTAGGCATTGGGTTATGGCCTGCTCTCGATCTTTCACGAAGACGTGGTTCCCTCAGCTCAGGGTGCTGAGTGTTCCAAAACAATCAACTGTATGGAACGATTTATTTCTAGAAATTCATCAGTGAATCCAATAAATTACATTTCCTTCTCGCACATGATAAAGTCACAAACCCAGCCAATTACATAAATACATTTTCTACTTTAACCTGTTTTTAAATGCAATTAAAATCTGCCATTTAAAAATTAATCTAAACATTAGTATTTTCAGAAAAGCGGGGGTGACCTTGACCTTTGCACTGCAAGCCTACATAGGTACTTTGGAACGTACATTAATTTCTTGCTGAATGTATACATTCTCTACAAGTCATTTATAATGATAAGCGATAATAATTAGTGAATAATAATAAACGAATGTTCACTTTTCTAGATTAAAGAGGTGACTAAGGGGCATATCTACAAGGGCAGGCGATACAATTATCGCCGCTTTAGCGTCCGTTTTCGGACGAAAAGCGGCGATAATTTTAACGCCTTATTAGCAAGGACACGCTAACGCGTGAATCCATGCTTTTCGCCCTTTCTCTTATCGCCCAGCTTTGCATCTCTAATGAGATGCAAAGTGGGCGATTACTGGGCGTACCCCAGATGAGCTACGTTGTAAATATCGCCGATGTGCACATCGCGATATTTACAAGGCAGCCCACAGGATGATAGCAGACGTTAGATTTTGGGCGAAAACGGCCGTTTTCGCCAAATTCTAACGTCTGCTATTATCCCGACTTAGCCATCCCTAACATAGGGGTGGATTGTGCTGATACGACCACAGGGTCGTATCAGCAAGGACATCGCTGTTTGCAGGGAACATCGCTGGAAACCAGCGATGTTCCCTGCAAAACGGCGATAACCTCGCTATCTCTGGAATTTTATCGCCCTGGAGAAGCGTGTTGTTAATAACGCGCTACCAGGGCGATAATTCCGGAGATAGCCAGCGATAAGTAATCTATCGCTAGCACGGCCAGCGATAATTATCGCTGGCCGTTGATAATATGCCCCCAAATGCTTAATCACATTTGTTTCGCAACTCAAGATGCCTGAGTGGGAGTGCATCTTGCACAACACGTTGCTGCTTAAGAGTTATTCAATAAGATATTCTATCCATTTATGAAATATTAATTGATATAATGCATCAATTAAATCACCCCGATGCTCAGAATTCAATATTCTTCATTGGCAATATTACATCATCTTAGTTGCACTGCACTCAAACTGTCTCTTTTCAAGCATTTATTAGAGGAATGCTCCTTAGAGATACTTAATAAGTATTCATTCTGCTGACATTTTCTGTCTTTCTCGCTTCAGCTTTGCCCATTTCTTCCTTGGCTTGTTTACACCGCTCCCCGGCATCTCAAAACTAAAAAGAAAATCCTGTTTGGGATACAGCTTGTTGACGGTGATTCACTGCTATTCAGGTGTAGAGCAAGTGACTTCACAACACCCTTTAACCATGGTAATATCACAGAGTTAAACTCTCACATCTCCCATATGCTGTCATATTCGCCGTTTCTGAGGGCTATACGAAGAACAAGAAATGTAAACTGCATTTAGCCCTCTCAAGTTCAGTTCCTGCCAGTGCCTTTGTGACCCAGGAAGCCAGAGGTAGAAATGTCAGTGTAATTTGTACCTAGGGAAGGCAGTGTTAACCATGCTCTGATTTTTGTTAGGTGTTTTTATTGTTGGTTTTCTATAGAGCAAACAAAACCTGGAGATAACCAATGAAGAAAAATAAACTGAGGGAATTAATTAAGCTCCTTGAAAAGTATTGGTTTGTCCAGCGAGAATGCATGGAGTGAATGGAAAGGACCTAGCCATGATTGAAGAGTACACCTACACAGGCAGTACTATCAGACATGGTGGAGGGGCAGGAAGAGATATCAATAGTAGACTGAACAAGACCAGGAACACCTTTAGAATGCTGAAACAAGTGTGGAGGTTCTCTAAGTACAGCAGCAATGCAAAGTGGGGATTTCACAGAGCTGCATTCTGTCCACACTTTAGTATGGATTAGAATGCTTGCAGATGACAAAAAGTGACATCACCAAACTGTCAGTTTTCCACACCAGTAACCTGGGAAGAATCTTGCACATTTTCTGACCATGCATCATCTCCAATCCTGAACTGCTCGTCAGATGCATGCAAGAGAGCATAAACACCATCATTATGAGAAAAAGTTAGAGGTGGGTAGGGCACACCATTAGAAGAGTACAACGTACAGAAACTTGCCAGAGACAGACAGAAGTGGAGGTCCATCATTGCAAGTTGACTAAATACATGACAATAGGAGAAAAAAAAGTATTTAAATAATCTACAAACATTTCTACATCAATCTAAAGATCAATATATATGTATATACATATATACATACATACATATACATATATACATACATATATATATACCCACACACACATATGTATATCCATCGTATTGGTGACCTTCATTCACCAACCACCGCTGCACCACATTCAGGAATTGTAGTATGAGACACCGGACCCAGTAAAGTGGACCAAATCTTCTTTATTTAATTCATCTCGTGCACCAATTCGTAAACAGGACATCTATGCGCTTCGGCTTACGTCTTCAACTTGAGTGGTCATGAGTGATGTCATGAGTGATGACGCTGACCATGTCATGAGTGAAGTAATTTGTGAGGTCATAAGTAGTGCATTGTGGGGGCGTAAGTTATAGTTAGCTCAGGTAACTATAATTGCTGAATTTCACTGGTTTTGTACGAGTGAAATATGAGCCTAGCTATAACATCCCTACAAACTTTGGTTTTCTCAGTGAATTTCTAAGGTTTTTTAATTTCTATTTCCTAACTATAGCGTCCCTGTAACCTTTCGTTTTTTCTGTGAATTTCCAGGGTTCTTATAACGTTAAGAAGGATGTCCATCACAATGCATGGCGCAGATGCAAACCCTGGCCTGGCATTGTGCTGCCCCCACCCAAGCATGCTGCTCCTGCCCCCCTCCTCCTGGCCATCCATTGTCCAAGTCCATGCCCATGCACCCTCATTACAACCCTGTGTGGGTGGCTGTTGATCTGCCACTGCCCTTCGCGCCAGCCCTGAACAGTTAGCTTGCTGCCTCATCAACCTCCTCCCTACCCTCTGTTGTCTGAGTTCATGCACCAACCTCCTCCGCCCTCCCTTGCATGCTTTGATGTATTGCCACTGCACTCCATTTAGCTTGATGTCCCCGCCCACTCCTCCTCCCTCCATTGCCCAATTCTATGCCTCATCATTTCCCTCCTGCTTAGCCTCTGTGCTTAGCTTGCTGCCCTAACTGTCCTTCCCCCTGCCCTCCGATGCCCCTGCTCCCTCCTTTTTGCCCACCATGTTAAATGGACCTGCCACTGCACCTCCTATCTACTCTGAGTGTTCTGTTGAGCAGCCACCGCCCCTCCCACCTGCCTAGCATAGTCAGATGGCTGCCAGCTGTCTCTGCCACTTCCACCCTGCCTGTCCGAGTTCCATGCCCCTATCCCCTCCCTCCTGTCCTCCATGGTCCATTTTTCTCCCATACCCTTCTGCCCTCCATGCTCTGTTGTACTGTAACTTCTCCTACCTGCCCTGAGTGGTCTGTTGTGAAGCCCCTTCCCCTGTCCTCTCTTGTCTGTGTCCAGTCCCTACAGCTCCCTTCTGTTCTCCATGGTACTTTGTGCATGCCCCTGTCCCTACCTCTTGCCCTCCCGCTTGCCATGTATGGTCTTCTGTGCTGCCACAGCCCCTCCCACCTGCCCAAGTGGTCAGCTTGCTGCCCCTGATCCCCTCCCACTTTCCCTCTGTTGTCTCTGTGTATGCTATTATACTCTCACTATTGCCCTCCATGGTGTGTTGTGCTTCCAGTGCCCATCCCACCTGCCCCTCATGGTCAGCTTTCTGCTCCTGCCCTGGGCCTTTGTCCTCTGCCCTCTGTTTTCCATGTGCAGACCACTATTCTCTCCCTCCTGCCTTGTCTGGTTCGTTGTCATGCCCCTGTCCCCTCCCACCGGCCCTTCATTTTCCGTTATGCTGCAACTGTACCTCCTGTCTGTCTGGTATGGTCAACTTGCTTCCCTTGTTTCTTTCCCCTCTGCTCTCTGTTGTCCATGTGCATGGACCTGTCCCCTTCCTTTTGCTTTCCATGGTCCGTTGTGCTGCACTGCCATCCTGCTTGCCCTGTGTGGTGTATTCTACTGCTGCAACCCCTGACGCCTGCACTGTAAGGTCAGTTTGGTGCCTCTGCCCATCTCTCTCCTGTCCTCCGTGATCCAATGTACCACACTTGCCACAATTTTGATCCTGGTAAGAGGGAGATTTTGAGAAAAAAATCCTGGAGAATTGATTTTCCCCATTGACTTACATTGAAAAAGAGATTTTAGGCAGCAAACAGAAAACAGATAAAATAAAACCCTTTTGGGCTTAAAACCATTGGGAGTCTCCTGCATGAATTGGGTCTGTTGGCATGAATGGTTGTACGGCCACTGCCTCTTCCTTCTGCCCTCACTGGCCTGTTATTTTGCCACAGCCTCTCTTCCCTGTCCTGCTTGGTTGGTTTGTTGCCCCTGCCCTCCTTTCCTTTGCCCGCCATGGTCCGTTGTGCTGCCACTGCCCCTCCCTATACCCAGCATAGTCAAAATGTTGCCTCTAGCCCTCCACCCAGCCTCAGTTATCTGAGTCCGTGCCCCTGAGCTCTGCCTCCCAACAGTATTCTAATGAACAACTAGATTGCTAACATTCTGTATTTATTACAAAAGTGTGGCACGACTGACATCCCCTTGATGCAATCAAAACTGTAATGCCTAAAGCATTTCCTTTAGAAATTATAAAAATGAGAGGGTCTTATTCCCATAGAAATCATGGTTAGTGCTCCAAAAAACTAAAATGAGAACATATTTTCTGAGTTCTAAAGCGACAAAGTACTTTTAAATTATTTGCCCTCTTTATGTTTTTATATCCAGTTGATTACTTGATTATATGTTACACTTAGGGGAGAGGATGTGGCGTTACGGCCAGAGCTGCAGACTTTGCAACTGGGGAACCAGGTTCAAGTTTCGGCATCAGCTCGACATCCTGCGATTCTGGGCAAATCATTTAATCTCCCCATGCCTAAAACCAAAATGAATGTGTCCTTGTTTAATGTAACTGATGCTTGTGTATAGCACCCCAATACCTTCTAGTCAAATCAGCGCTATATACAACTGCAAAAAAAACCACAAATGAAGTGTTTTGCACACGTCTGTCTTTGAGCGATTCTTGGGCTACATTTATTTTCTGTGGTGGCCATCTTAGGAGACTTATTTGCTATGAAGCTCCCTAATTTCCTCATTTACTGCAGTATCTTCAGTAGAAAATGCTTTCAGTCTTCCACTTGATTCCATCAAGATGGCGTTCAGATGTGCAACACGTTTGGCATAAATTCAGAATGTTAGCACTTTAGTTGCTTATTAGCACACTGTAGTAAAGCTGCTGATCACCAGGAAGATAACTGCTTGTCTGCTGCTGTGTTGAAAGTGCATGTTTCCACTCTACATGTCTGAATTTTTAAATGAAATAGAAGAGGACGATATTTGAGAACTCACTTAAAATGTGTCCTAAAAATTTTTTCTACAGCACGAACCATAATTTCTATAACAAAATGAACCCCCTCGGGGGCGTGGCTTGAGCCGCCGTAGGATGGCCGCGAGTCTGTGAGGCTCTGCACCGCGACTCGGTCCGTTTTTCTCCCGGAGCGGCAGTCTTCATCTATTTTCATCATGGAGTGAAGGTTTTTGTAGCGCTGACGCGGGGGCACAGGTAGATATTATTTTTTTTAATCCACAAGAAGTTTTTAGCCCTGTTTTCCCCCGCGTCGTATCTGCCTCAGGTGTGGTGGTTCCCGGCCGCCATTTTGTAAGCAGCGGGATGCAGCTGTGATCGGCAGCATTTATATAACTCCTGACTTTTGGCAACGCCTCAACCTTCGTGGAAATATGGTCCTTTTTACTTATTGGGCATATTTTGGCCATATTTAATCTAATTTCTACGCCTCTCAGCCACACTAGACTGTCATTTTCTCTGAGCTTTAACTAGTTCTCTTCTGCCTCTTATTTGTTCTATTTTTTAAAGAGGGGAGAAGTGTGAAAACGAAAGTAACAGTAAGTGGCAGTTATACACTTCTGGCTCCTTGCTGAATTTAATATGGTTTTTGTTTTTGCTCCTGTTAACTAAGCGTTTTCACAGGTTGTGGTACATCAGTGGTATATCCTCTTTGCGCATTTATGGAGCCTCCTTCCCTCCTCAGCCAGAAG
The DNA here is from genome assembly GCA_963921515.1 of Calotriton arnoldi. Lineage (NCBI taxonomy): Eukaryota > Metazoa > Chordata > Amphibia > Caudata > Salamandridae > Calotriton > Calotriton arnoldi. Next base: position 160,101 of record CAWUFW010013302.1, read on the forward strand.
GGTGCCTCCGCAGCTATGTCTTCCCTCCGCAAAGAATCCACTACTGCTGCCTCAAAACGCCAAAAGAAGGAGCCCTGTTCCCCCACTAAGTCTCCACTGCCCATCACGTTAGAAGACCTCATGGAGGAAATAAAGCTTATGAAGCCTTTTGTTATTGAGACCAAGGAGACCTTCAGAGACTCGAGGAGAAATGGTCAAATCTAGAGTCAGGGGTATCAGTGGTGGAGCAGAGGATCAGTGATGCTCAGGATGTGCTCCCTAAAGTTGAAGCTATGTCTAAAGAAATAGCTCTTCTCAAACAACAGACGGAGGACTTGGAAAACCGCAATAGGCGCAACAACCTTAGAATTTATGGTATTCCTGAAGGAGAGGAGGGGCCTGACATGCTTGCCTTTCTTAAAATTCATATCCCTAAAATAGTTGGCCTCAAGGAAGGTACCACTCTGTTGCGGGGTAGTAAGAACGGGACGGAAACCAAGTCGGGGTAATGAGGGTTTTATTGTTCCTAACACACGCCTCCTCCTGGAAGCCAGTCCCACGGAGAGGAGAGGGGTTTGTTCTGTCTTGCGGCTTGTGGTCTGTCCTATCCGGGGCACAGTCCGGTCTTCTTCCCACCGTCGAGGTCATCGGGTTCCTGGGGACTCCGTGGTGGTGAAGAGAAAAGAGGAAAGGAGAACGGGTATAAGGGTATGGCTGATCACAAAAACACGGGGAGGGAAGTGAAGGGACACCGCACACCGTGATACACGTCTAAATGAAAGTGATGGTGTTAAGGGTAGGGTGAAGATGGGCAGAATAGAGAGGGACTCGGCTAGTAATCCGTACACCTATCCCTCCTCCCAATCCAGCCCGTGAATCGCTCCCGTACCTTAGAAAGCCACGCTCCTCCTGGAACGTGGCTTGGCGAATCGCGGTGCCGTTGGCCTCCTGGCACTCCCGGGGCTCTTGATGGTATGGCCGCACTGTTTGGTCTCTCCTCGGATACTTCTTTCCCTCTGTAACACACAACGTTCAGCTCACCAACGCCTTCCTCCTCTCTGGTGTTAGCACACACCGACTTCCTGGGAGCGCCTCTCCTTATCGCGCTGAACGCGGTGACGTCATCCGGGGGCGGAGTCTCGTAGTGAGAGATTCCCCAGTTAAAGGAGCCCTCTCCGTATTCTTCTGAGGTGTCCAGCAGTGGGAGGGATGGTGAACTCCACTCGTCCTGTTGGGAGAGACAAGAGAGGGAGAGAGGGATGTTGCAGTCCACCAGCCCACATCATTGGGGCATCCCTCTGCCGTTGACCCCACCTTGTCACACACTCTTAACCTACAACGCGCTCATCGTATTGGACCCAGGTTTGGTGGGTCCTCTTCTACATCATCAGTCAGTCGCCCCAGAGGGATAATTGTTTTGTTTTTGGAATATACTGAACTGTTAATGGTTTTGTCTGCAGCCAAGCAGAGAAAGCAGATGTTGTGGTCAGGCCAAAGAATTTTTCTTTCTCAGGACATGGCGCGTGCCACTGTCGCTCGTCACAAGGAGTTCCTTTCATTTTGCCCTGCACTTCATTTTATGAACGCAAGATATGGTCTTGTACATCCTTGTTTTTTTAAAGTCACCTACAAGGAAAGGACTCATTCACAGTGGCGTAACACAGGCCCCCGCATCCCCCGCGGTGCGGGGGGGCCCGAGCTGCAGGGGGCCCCCTCTGCACAGTAGTCAGGCCTTAAAGCTCCGGATTCAATCCGGAGGGGGGCCCCTCCATGTACCTTGCAGGGGGGCCCCCTCAACTTTCGTTACGCCAGTGCTCATTCATTTGACTGCCCGGAAGACTTACGACGCTTTATTGTTCGCCACAAAGGAGAGGCAATGGAACTTGGGAAAACATGAATATTGACTCTTCTTCCATGTCTTAGCCCCCTCTTTTTGCTCAACTTCCCTTAATCTACAGGCTCTGTTGGTTTTTGCCTTTTTCGCATTTATCCGCTTGCTGAATTTGTGGTTGTTATCTGTATGTCCTTTCATGGTAATATTTCTTATTAATTATGTGGTTTCCTTTCACAAATGTCTCTTGTCTTGCTCGGACACCCCTCCACGATGTCTCTTCCTTCCTGTTACTCCCTTCCCGCTCCTAGTGTGTATAGTTCTTCCCCGCGTGGTGGTAAGTGTTACCCTCTTCATTAAGTATGTCCGTATCTTATATTTGTTCTTTGTAGTTTTTATGTCGCTAAGTTAATTCTGTCCTCCTTATTTCCCTTGCTGCTGCTCCCCACTATACTCTTTTTTTAAATTCTTCTATTTAACGGTCTTTGTCGTTTCTCTTTGACTTCATTGACTCTGTCGTCTGTCTTTTTTCGCGGTTCCCCGCTTCCTCATGCTGTTCTTTTCAGTCTGGTTCTTTACTCTGCTCTTCCTGACTGAAGTCTTTCGGCTTCTTGTCAACTTCTCTTTCCATATCTTTTTTACCTTCTTTTCTTTTTTCTTTCTCTTGCTAATCTTTTCCCGTTTTTTCTCTTTTATTCTTTTTTTCTTGATTTTTGGTTCTTCCTCCTTTTCTTCTTTTTCTAAACTATTATCTCAGATTACCTTCTTCTACCTCTCCTACCTTGTTTTTTCTTCTTTTAACGTCTTTTTCCTCCATTTATTCTCATTGCACAGTGTTTTGCTAGTTGGTTTTAAAATTTTGCATACTGAATTCTTAGCTTTACAAATTTTAGAATGCTCATGGCTGTATTTATTGTTTCTCCTTTCTCTTTATGACTGATAACATTCATATTGTGTCCTAGAATGTGAAGGGTCTGCGTAACCCCATCAAGAAACAAAGGGTCCTTACGCATTTATCTAGATTACATTGTAAAATCGCCATGCTACAAGAAACTCATTTAAATGAAAATTATATTAGTTCTCTCAAGAAGCAATGGGTGGGTCATGTGTACTGTTCCCAGCTAGAGACAGAAAAAACTGAGTGGTGACTTTATTTCATAAGTCTCTTTCCCTTATTATAGAGAAAGAAGAGAGAGATGCCGATGGCAGATGGCTTCTTCTACACCTGGCTATAAATGGGTCCCCTTTGTCTCTCCTTAACATATATGGTCCCACTGGTATTGATACACAGTTTTGGCAGTCCATGTCCTCTGTTCTCCAATCTTGTTCGAATTCCAACCTCCTTGTGGGCGGGGATTGCAATCAGGTCATGGACCCCTTCATTGATAGGAAATCCACTTTTAGCTATATCCCCAATAAAATGCAAAAAACATTCACGGGTGCTCTTCATTCCAGAGGTTTGGTAGATGCTTGGAGAATATACAATCCAGATAGTTTGGAATTCTCCTACACATAATTCTAAATCCAGAATTGATTAAATTTGTCTAAGTCCTCACGTTCTCTCTAATTTAACTCATGCCGAAATTGGATCCATACTTATTTCTGATCATGCCCCTGTTTTTATTAATTTAGATCTCCCCTCTGAACCCTCTAAACCCCGTAGATGGCGTTTTAATAATTATTTACTCAAAGATCCCATCTTCATTGAGCGCTTTAAGGATTTCCTATCAGAATTTTTTCTCATTAACACCAATCCTGATATTCTTTTCCACACAACTTGGGACGCGTTTAAAGTGACAGCCAGAGGATTTATTATCGAATATGTAGCTACTAAGAAGAAACTTCTTCTCAAGGAATCATCTTCCTTACTATCTTCTATTAAACAACTTGAACACACCTATTTTTCCTCCATGATGATGTTACTCTCAAACAATTAATACAAGCCAAATTAAATTTCAATAGGAAATCAACGGAGGAAGCCTCTGGGTTGTTATTGAAAATTAATTCTAAATTCTATGGCTGGCATAATAGAGCTGGTAAACTGCTAGCGAACTATTTGAAGCTCAAATCTCAAAAATCTAAAATAGTGAATATCATTGACGATAATGGCGTTAACCATTTTAAAGATGAGGAAATATTAAAGTGTTTTACAGATTTCTACAAGAACCTATATACTCCTGAATCTTCTCCCTCTGACACTGCCTTGGATTCTTTTTTTGATTTATTACCTCCTCGCTCACCTCCTTCTCATGATTGCTCTTTTTTTAGATAAAGATCTGTCTCTCTCTGAAATCAAGTTAGCTTTAACTCAGTTACCCAAAAATAAGGCCCCAGGCCCCGATGGCTTTACTGCCGAATTCTATTCCTGCTTCTCACAGATTCTTCTTCCTCATCTTTTATCTCTTTTTCAGTACTTCACCTGCCATCATGCGGCTCGTGGCTCCTTTTTAGAAGCCATGATATGTTTAATCCCAAAGAATGATAAAGACCTTTCATCTTGTGCCAATTATCGCCCTTTCTCTTTAATAAATTTAGATTGGCCCTTCGTATTAATCAGGTAATTCCAGATCTGATTGGTTCTGAACAGACAGGGTTTGTCAAGGGAAGAACACTGGCAGATAATTCAAGAACTTTTTAAAATAATATTGATCTTGCATCTAAGAGTTCCTTACCCGTTGCAGCCATTACCCTAGACGCCGAGAAAGCCTTTGATCGCATTCACTGGCTCTTTATGATGCGGGCGCTTAAATGGCATGGTTTTGGTCCTGTTATTCTGTCTCTTATTAGTTTGCTATATTCTTCCCCTACCACTTCGGTTTTTGTTAATGGTTCTCAATCCTCTTACTTTACCCTCCAAAGGGGCACTCAACAAGGCTGCCCTCTTTCACCTTTACTTTTTATATTATCTCTTGAACCTTTTCTTCATTTTCTGCGACATTCTTCTCTATTTCGGGGTTTTATTTACAAAACTATTGAAATCAAGTTCACTGCTTATGCCGATGATATTTTGTTATATATTTCCGATCCCATTACCTCTTTACCCATCTTTATCGACATCATATCTTCATACGCTGCCCTGTAGGGTTATTAGATAAACTTTTCTAAATCCGAGGTACTTCCACTTAACAAGTATTGCCTAAAAAACATGTTTGAAGGAACAGGTTTCAAATGGACTACCAATTGCATTACTTGTCTGGGGATCAAGTATTCTTCCTCAGTTGTTAAAACGGTCCAACTTAATTTGGAGGAAGTTTTATTAAAAGTGAAACGTATGGCTGAGAAATGGTCTTCTTTATTTTTATCTTGGTGGGGTAGATTGGACACTGTTAAAATGATGATGCTCCCTGTTATTAATTTTTATTTGTCCATGTTACCAGTGAGGCTTCCTTTAACGTTCTTTAAAACTCTCAATAGTATTTTAAGTAAATTTCTTTGGAACAATCGGAAGGCTCGTATCTCTCTGACTTCTTTGTCCGCTCCTAAGGATCGGGGTGGTGTCAACTTTCCCAATTTCCGCACAGTCTCAATCCTCTTTTCTAATTCGTCAAGTCTTACCATATTTATCTCCTTCTGAAGCACCCTTTTTATCGGTCTGGCATAGTTTGGAAGAATTTTTGATTCATCCCTTTCCCTTCTAGCCGCTTGCCAATTTCTCTCATTCTTCACGCTCGTATTCAAGTCCCCAACCATCTAACAATTTATATAAATTTTTAATCCGATCCTTAACAAATCTCTTTCCCCTTTGCAAGTGTTCATGGATTCCCCCTTATAGCATAATAGGTCCATTAACATTTCCAATCATACTATTTTTTGGAGAGATTGGATAGCCAAAGGGATAATTCAAGTTAAACATCTATTCCATGGTTCACACTTCCTATCCCCTCAGGAAGTACAATCTAAATGTTGCATGCCTGCCTCCTCCCTTCCTCTTTATCATTCTTTAAGAGTACTCTTAACCCAACAGTTCTCTCTTCTCTCTAGTTCCCCATCTTCTTCATTAGATCCTCCATTGGAACCACTATCTACTTCCCTTTCCGTTCGGGCTTCCCATATCTACAAATATCTTCATTTTTCTCTTCCCACTCGTCCCAAGACTAGGAATGAACTTCTATGGGAATCTGATTTGCAGCATATTCTTTCGGTACACACATGGAACTCCATATGGACGCGAATACATCACACCTCATGCAATGCTAGCACTACCCAAACACTCTATTACTTTTATCAGAGGTTGTATTTAACCCCGGTATCTATCTCCAAGTATAGTTCTGAGATTTCTCCTAATTGGTCCTGTACAAACACTCCTGGTACATATTTACATTCTTTCTTTCTTTGTCCTAGTATTTCTTCTTTTTGGTTAAAGGTATGCAATCAATCTCCTCTATTTGCTCCATTAATTTTTCTTTTGATATTTATTCCATATTTTTGGGCAGTAACTCTGCTAAATGGTTTGGTACCCACAAGCTGGGCTTGTTTGTGGACTTGCTGCTTGCCATTGCATTACAGGTTATTACCTCTAATTGGAAGGACGCTACTGTAGGAAGGTAGGATCTGACTGCATGGTTACCCCCACTTTTTGCCTGGTGTTTTGCTGGTTATTGACTAGTCTGACTGGGATCCTGCTAATCAGGACCCCAGTCTATCTGCTTTCTCCCTTAAATTGACATACATGTACTTTGATACACTCCAGATTGGATAATGGGGTACCCTTATAAGTCCCTAGTATATGGTACCCATGTACCCAGGGCATAGGTACCCCAGAGGCCTCCCATGGGCTGAAGCATGTATTATGCCACCCATGAGAGGCCATGCAAAATGGAACTCCAGGTCTGCTACAGCAGCCTGTGTAAGATGGTGCTGGCACCACTTACTTTAGATATAGGTTCACTATATCTATAGGTCACTACACTTAAAACTTTTAAGTCACCCCAATACCAGGCCTTATCAATCCTGAAGGCAGGGTGCTGGGTTTTTAGTGAGAGGGTGCCCCTGCATGAGCAGAGCCTCTCTGCAGCCTTTGGAGACCCTTCTCCCGGGTTGTCTGTGTCTCAGCCGGACATATAGGTAGAGGTGCATTATAACCTCGCGGTAAATGCTACCTCGAAAACGGCTGCATAGAAACATATCGTGTTTGGTATCAAACACCTTGGAATCATACCTCCATACCAGTAACTGGTGTGGGAGGTAGGATTCCACCCTTCAGAAGTGAGCTTCGTGGGGTCACTGGTCTAACCGGTGCCAGCCTTCTCGACCCGGACAGCACAAAATGGATGCTGCCGACCAGAGACACATTTCTGCCCTCCTGCTGCTGAGCCAAGCTCGAGCAGAGGAAGGCAGCACAATAGGCATCCTGTCACAGGGAGGTGTGACCACCTCCCAGACAGGGTTTAGTGTATTGGGGCTGGGTGGGTTCACTCTGAGAGTGCCTGAAAGTCGGCATCTGGGGCACATTTGGTGTCCCTGTGCATAGTCCAGCTCAAACCAGTTCTGGGAGCCATTGGCTCCTGCTCTGGCACGAAACTGGACAAAGGACATGAGTGTAACCACCCCTCTGTCCTGCCCCTCCCCTAGGAGGGTCCCCTGAATCTGTCCAACCCTCTCCCTTGGGTACAAAAGGGCTTACCTGGCTGTAAGACTTTAGATTTTACGTGGACAAGATTCTACAAGAAGAAACCACTGACCTTCGACCGTCTGGACACTCTGGACTTCGCTGGACCTCGACTGGGCTCGACTTCGTCCCCCTTTCCGTCCGAAGCTTAGTTTGTGCCTGTGCTCCATACAGGCTCCGTGTAGGACCTGTGGTGCACTAAAGACAACTGAAGAATCTCCCTTGGAGTGATGGAGTCACTCCCTGCATTCGCAGGTACCTAACCGCAACTAACCAGTCTGCTGCTCCTGAGCTCCTGCAGACTCCGAAGATTTCAGCAACACAGGAGGTGGGTTTCCGAAGGTCCCTGAGGTCAGTCTGCCCTCTCACTGAGGTGGAGGCCAATATCCCTCGTGGGGAATGCATAACCCTAACCCCTGTACAGCGCATCTATTTGCAAGTGCATATGCTTGTTGCCGATTCCCGAGCTTGTGCATTGGACTCCGTGTAGTCCTAACCCTGAGCAGCATTTGCACCAAAGACCTCCGGCCTCCTCGCACTGAGTGCTTCATGGGCTGGTACTTTGCAATCTTGCCCGAGGTCCCCTCGCAACTCCTGGTCCTTCAGCCTGTGGGTCCCTCTGCGGGTCATCTTGATTTATGCTGGGCTTTCCTGGTTGCTCCAGACGTGCCCTGACTCCCCAGTGCTTGGTGAGTCCCCTGGACCTTGCTGGTCCACACCGTAACCTGTTTGACCTTCCTGCGTGGGTTGCTTTTGCCAAGGCTTGTTGGTGCTCCAGCCGGACACTGACCCCTCAGCACTCAACATCCTTTGTGGGTCAGATCACCTCCAGCTCCTGGTTGTCCTTGACATTTCCTGGTCCTCGTGGCTGCAGAGTCAAGCATCCCTTCTTCGCACCTGAAGCAACCGACATCGGTGGGCATTCATCTACCGAGCCCCTGGTCACTATGAAGTGACCCAGACTCTGTCCCCTCTGCTTTCAGGTTCCATCTTCCTCAAATCCAGGCTTGGATTCCACCGGACCCTTTTCACCTTCACGGCAGCAGTACTTCTTTGCAGCTCTCCTTTGAGAACGACCCCAGTTTCCGATGCCACTTCAGACCTATGCACCCAGCTCCTCTGGGATAGGTAACTTGGGTACTTCGGTATCCACGGGTGGGGTGGCTCTTCAAACTCTTAAGTTCCAACAGGCTTGCTCGAAGTCCTCCTAGAAGGGTCCTTAAACTTTAAAAGTGTAACCGTGACTTCCCCATAGAATTGTACGGAGCCCGCGGTCGTGTTCCCACACTGCACCCGGCCCCCGTGGGGTCCCTGTCTACTCACCTTGGGTGGTTCCTTGGGGTCCCATCAATTCTACGTGCTCCAGACCTTGTCTTGACCTCAGTCGTGACTGTTATACCAGTATTTTAGTATATGGTTTGGTCTCCCCCTGGAGCCCACTGTGTATTGTGCTACTTACAACTTTTCTATTGATCTCGTATTGTGTGCTTTGTGTTCTATCCTCGTGTAGAGGATAGTAGAGAGTGTTGTATTAATAAATACATATTTTGTATATAACTACTTTGTGGTTTCCCTTCATTTAGTCATTCAGGAGGTGATATTCTGGTAAAACAAGCTGCTTTACATTCCTTCAAGATTAATCCTGAAGGCTGCTCTCCACAGCTACCACTAGGATAGCTTTCTAAAGGTTATCTTTGACCTCGTACATCATAAGGGTCGTTTGGACTGGTGCAAGGTGCCCACTTTAATTAGTGGACAGCATATACCAGGCCAACTTCTCACGGCTACTAAGGTTTCTTTTTCTGGCTGGTGGAACCTTCTTTGCTACCATCATAGGTTGGACAGAGCTTCTGCTAATACCACTCAGCAACTCCTTTGAAAAGAAGCTTTTTGTTCTCCACTTACTAACTATTTATCTTCCCAGTTAGCGCATAACAAGGACAGTACTTTTGTTTTTCAGCCGCCATGAGCTTTATGTTGTGCTCTTACTACATTGTTCATACAGAGATACTATATTACTATAATTTTGTTATTTGAAAGCTTAATGTGCTCGCTACCGGATGTACTTATTTACAGTATTTGGTAAGGATGTTGACTTTATGTTGACTACCTTTTTTTTTTTCTTCCTTTTTCTCTCTCTCTATCTTTTCTATCCTTATTTACAAAATCTTAAAAATGCTAATTTGCTATGGTACATAATTCATCATTATTGCTTCTAGTTTTTGGTTTTTACTTTAGACGTTAGTAGCATTATTAAAGTTTTCATCTTACCATGTTTATGTATACTATCTCTCGCAACTTTTACTATCATTGTTGTGATGTTGTACCCATGTTTTTACTTGCTTCAATAAAGCTCTTTAAACTAAAAAAAAATGAACCCCCTCATTTTGTTCTTTACTAAAATAAATGTTTTTAAGTTTTACCAGTGTGAATCAATCAAAATGGCTTCAGGTGTGCCATACTTTTGTCATAAGTAAGACTGTTAGCAGCACTCTAGTTGCTCTTTAGAACACTGTGGGAGGCTGCAGTAGAACACAAGGGAATCAACTGACTGGCTGCTCCTGTTGGAAGTACATGTTTTACTGAGCACGTCAGACTTCATTCTCATATGGCTGATAAAGACAGTGTGAATTTACAGAAAAGATGCTCTCATTTTAACCTTAATGGAAAATCATGAGAAAACAGTTTCCGCTCAAACCTGATTCACAAAATGCCAGCAGAAGGCTTTTCCACAGGGTAAAATCAGAATCACCTTAGAACAGACCATAGCTCTTAAAATTAGTATGCTACCATCAACCAAATGATTTATATTGTAACTAAAATCTCTTTTCCCCCTTATATGTATCCTTTTTGTGACCATCAAATACTGCCATTCACTACAATGCATTTTAATGGGGTGCTGTCATGTACATTGGTCCAAAGATAGCTGCCAGCACTTCCTGATTGAAGTGCTGACAGCCAATTAGATCTCACATGACATCTGTGCTTGGGCTCCACCCAGATGTACAAATTTATTTTTTCTTCAATATCTCAAAAACTACTGAATGAATTTACACAAAATAACAAAAAGATCACTTTCTGAACCAAGACCTAACTTTCTGCCAAAATTGGTGTAATTCCATTCAGAGGTAGTCATGTTCAAAATCTTATCGGAATTAACATGTGAAAAACACTTTTTTGACCCCCCCCTTTTTCTCAGACTCCGCCTGATGGATCATCCTGCAGCACTTTCCATGAACAATAAGACACAGCAGTGCACTTTTTGGGGAACAGTTTGTGAAGATTCGTCAAACGGCGTCAAAGTTATAGGCAAGTCAAAAAACCCTTTTCCTATGGAAACTAGGTCCTAACTATAACTACCTACTGGCAACCGCCAGTATATATATATCCGCTGAGAATTGCCATCGAACTCAGGGAAAGCACGTCGCACTTTAACCTCTCTGGGCACTGACAATCTGTTTTACCATCTGTTTTTTTATCGGGAGAACACTGTCTCTTGCATCGTTGTCCCTGGCCCCTGCACGCAGCACTTTTATCCCGCCCCCAAGCACCACGGACTACAACTACCACAGCGCGTTGCGGCAGGAGCCGCACGCGTCGTAGAACTCGCGCCAGGAGGCGCATAAGGTGGGGCTGATCGACCGCATATGCGGGATCCGCTGAGAATTGCCATCGAACTCAGGGAAAGCACGTCGCACTTTAACCTCTCTGGGCACTGACAATCTGTTTTACCATCTGTTTTTTATCGGGAGAACACTGTCTCTTGCATCGTTGTCCCTGGCCCCTGCACGCAGCACTTTTATCCCGCCCCCAAGCACCACGGACTACAACTACCACAGCGCGTTGCGGCAGGAGCCGCACGCGTCGTAGAACTCGCGCCAGGAGGCGCATAAGGTGGGGCTGATCGACCGCATATGCGGGATCCGCTGAGAATTGCCATCGAACTCAGGGAAAGCACGTCGCACTTTAACCTCTCTGGGCACTGACAATCTGTTTTACCATCTGTTTTTTTATCGGGAGAACACTGTCTCTTGCATCGTTGTCCCTGGCCCCTGCACGCAGCACTTTTATCCCGCCCCCAAGCACCACGGACTACAACTACCACAGCGCGTTGCGGCAGGAGCCGCACGCGTCGTAGAACTCTCGCCAGGAGGCGCATAAAGTGAGCCTAACCTTCCGCGACGCGGGACGCGCGCGGACTAAGCCCGGGCCAAGGGCGGGCCCGTCTGAGCCCGTCTGAGACTGGAGGAGGCTGGGCTGGGCCAGGTCTCTTGGACCTTTATATTTTCTGTAGTGTGTTGTGTCGGTAAAACCATTGGCATTAATATTGTTGTAGTTATTTGCTAGTACTAACGACCTGTTTTTCTCTCAGGTAGTTAAGGTTGAGTGACTATATTTAATATTGAAATATACTGGGTCTATAGCGGGGTTGTTAAAAAGTAGGAGGAGCTTATATCATACAATTGACCGATAGATATAGGCACGTTTGGGGTACTGCTTAGTAAAGGGTGTGTTTTCTTCTCTGTCGTAAGTGTGGGTAATATTTAAAATGGGTAAGAGAAAATTGCAAAGCATTAATTCTGGGCAACGAGGTAGCATACCCAAACATGCAAATATGACCCTCCTGAATTACCTTACAGGAGCGGTTGGAGCACTGGACAAACAAATAACCACGGTAGAGGAGTCCATGAATAAAGAACCGTTGGGCTCCCTAATAACTAACAAGGGCATTGTGCTATACCAAACGGAGACAGGGGAATCAGGATCTACTATTTATACAGATGCCGAATGTCTAAATGGTTGTGTTCAGGCTATTAGTGATGAGATTTCTATTAGCGACCAAGAAATAGAGCCGCTCCCACCAACTAAAAGATGTTGTAAGCCTAAGTCCAAGGTTACCCTTGGAAACTTGTCGCCTTTAATACATCAGGCTTCTTCTGAGCCTGATATTATGAAATCTTTAGTTTTCAACAAATCGGGAAAAGGTATCCTGTCAAATCATAAAGTTAAAGGAGCGGCAAGAAGAAGTAAAAGTAAGGCTAATGGCCCCCCAACTTTTGAAATAAATAAAATATTGAGTCTATTAACCGACTTAATGAAATATATTAAACAATCTATCGGGACCATGGAAATACGATTAGCTAAGATAGAATCGGGCCTAGAAATAATAGTTGAGAATCAAAATAGGTGTCTCAACATGGAAGGTAAAACTAACAAAAATGTAGATGGTAGTGCTGGTGAGGTATCTAAATCCCATAGCCAGATCGCTTTGGTTAACTCTGTGTCTTCCGGTAATCAGAGGAATAGGGGTGATAAGATAAATACAGTTGTAGCCTCTAAGAAGCCTAATGAAACCCCGTCTACCAGTGGCCTATCTAATGGGCCAGAATCCATTGAGAAAGAAAATGGTAAGGACAAAATACAACAGGGTGGAAAGCAATTAAGGGAAGTGTGTTCTAATGTAGGATCATCTAATATTAAAACATACGAACATCCACCAAAAAATCATATTTTAAATTTACCTCCTGCCGCGTTACCATACACAGTTGTGCTGGCAAATGTTCCCCCATCTTTAGAGGTGGGAAAGGAAATGTGGTACACCTTGAGGAACAGGGCAATTCATTGCTTGGGGATTAGAACAGGGTTAACAACGGAGATGTTCTCAGCCTTTAAGATGGTAAGACGTGTCCCGTGGGTGGGAACGACCAGGAAATCCTTTCGAGGGGACTGTGTTGTCCTCTCCTTAGGGATTCCATCTTTGGTTCATGAAATTTTTCACCGAATAGGCGATAATAACATGAACATGGAAGTAGGTATAAAGGTTTTGCCCTGAGCTATTTTTACCAGCCAAGCTCTTCCAATAGGCATATGGGTATGTATTCCCCAATACAAACCAGTAATAAGTCGATTTACAATGTAGAGGTAACAAACAGATTTAGGCCACTTCAGTCCTTAGATGAGAATGATTGACTCCTGATAGTAGTGACAATCACATCTGTGTAGATAATGGTGTAGATCGAAATCGTAGGGAGAATGTGCCAATGTTTAATGTTGGGGAACATAATTCCGCTCAAAGAGAGATAAGGGATATTAGGGATGAAATGGTAGAACCATTAATTGTAGAAATTGGTGATGTATGTATAACTAATGTAACAGAAGGGGTTGAAATGATTGGACAGGTACAGAATGATCATGTTGCTGACACTGTAAATGCATCTGTATCGGGGAGAATTAAGGTTCTTTTTTGGAATATCGCCGGTTTACAATCGAAAGTAAATAACTCTATCTGGACTGATTTTATATGTAATTTTGATATTTTATGTTTCCAGGAGACATGGTTATTGGATAAAGTAAATATAGATGGCTATAAGACCTTTCATACACCAGCAGTACAGTCAGTATATGGAAGACATAAAGGTGGGATTTGTGTATATATATCGAATCTGATAGAGGTTATAAAAACTGAAATGATAAAAACAACAATTTATTACCAAATTTTGACCATCCACCTGAATTTAGATGTAGTAGTGTGTGTAGTTAATTTCTATAACAATATTGAAAAGGGACAAATGGGTGATATTATAAACACACTTAGTGATGAATTAAGTAAAATAAGGGTCCCAAATGGTACCGATATGATTACTCTTTGGGGTGGTGATTTTAATGTTAGTATTTGTTCTCATGCTGAATGTGAGTTGTGTGGTGTAGATGAGGAAGAAAAGGATCCTATACTGCATTTTGTGCACTCCGAGAGGGGGGAGAAGTTTAATGATCTAATGGCCTCACACGATCTGGGCTTTGCAAATATGCTGTGCTCTCCCCCTGTTGATTTTACCCATACGTTTATTGGCAGAGGATTTGAATCCTTAATAGATTTTATAATTGTCCCCAACCGTTATGCAACATGGGTTGATAATTTCAAGATCCATTCTAACGTTTTGAGTGACCATTTGCCCCTGAGTATTAATTTAGTAATCCCCAAACAAGTTGTTCGACCCAATAATAATATTTTGGCATGGACGCGAAACATTGCCTTAGTTCGTCAAAATGGTTATTCCCTACGTTGGGGTAAGATAAACCCCGAGGAGATTAATAAACGGATCGTAGTTAACGCCTATGATCAAATAGTAGCGTGCCTACAAGACAGTACAGATCATGATGACACTTTGAGGGCTTTTTCTCTTATTACGTTAGAGATTCAAAATTCTCTAAGAGTACAAAATAAGGCATCCCAGGTTAAGATTAATAGTTGGTTTGATTCAAAGTGTACCAAAGCTTATACTCAGTTGAAAGATGCTCTCCATAAGATAGAGAGAAATCAAGATGAGGTTAAACAATATAGGAAGGTGTATAATCTGGCCAGAAAAATAGGAAAAAAGAATTAAAAGACCAGGCATGGGACACGCTTTATGAAGCATCACTGAGGAAGGATTGCACTTCATTTTGGCAGGCAGTTAATGCCCCATTCCTTTCCAATAATGATGGACCCAAGATTGAGGTTGCAATTGATGAAAAAGTATGGATTGACTTTTTTCGAATGTATATAGTATCAAGGGGAATGAAGAATCTCCTACTGATATTAAATTACTAGAACAGGGAGACATGGTAGGATTTACACTCTATTGAGCTGCATATTACATTGGATGAAGTAATAATGGCAGTTAATGCTAGTAAAGGAGGTAAAGCCCGGGACCAGATGGTGTGCCAATGGACTTATTTAAGTCCACCCCACCATTATGGTCCCCTCTGTTGACCCGGGTGTTAGAGGCCTGCTGTGCGAAGGGTTTTATAAAGTCCTGGTCTGAATCGGTGATTATACCGATTTTTAAAAAGAGAACGTGACAATCCTGCCTGCTACCGACCTATTTCCCTTTTAGATTCTTTAGTAAAGGTAGTGGGTAGGATTGTTTTGAACAGATTACAAACATGGGCTGAGGACAATGATATTTTAAGTAAGGTACAATATGGTTTTAGACAAGGGCTAGGGACAAATGAGCAGGTTTTAAATTTTACTATTTTAATGGGAAAGTACACTCAAGCTAAGGAGGGGAAATTATATGTGGCATTCGTGGACCTTTCGGCCGCATTCGATTGCGTCATACATAATAGGCTCTGGGAAATCCTTTTGGATTTAAAGGTTGACCCACTATTAGTACAATTTTTGAGACAACTGTACGTTGGGGCTTCTGCTAAGGTGAGGCATGGATTAAAGGGCGAATGCACTGCGCCATTCCCCGTGGAGAGGGGAGTGAGGCAGGGTTGTGTCCTGGCCCCGTTCTTGTTCTCTTTATATACTAATGCTTTAGAGGAAGAACTGGTGGCCAGGACAAGAGATCCACCACAGTATAATAACAAACCTATTGTGTCCCTGCTCTATGCGGATGATGCAGTGCTTATGGCCAGAACCAAGATGGGCCTACAGAGTGCCCTTGCAGCATATATTAGATTTATGGATTGCCGGGGTTAAAACTTAATGTTAAGAAAACTTTTGTAATGACATGTGGGAAGGGAGAAATAAATGCAAAAGTTTGCCAATGGGGAACGATAGGATAGATTCAACTAATACATTTTCCTATTTGGGCATCTTATTGGAACATACTGGCTCCTGGAACCCGGCAGTTAAGAGTAGGACCCTCCTTTTTAAGAGGTCAATTGGGGCTGTGGTAAATTTTGCAAAAAAATTGGGGAAAAAGCCTCCGGGGATCCTTCTCAGTTTCTGGAGGCTTGCAGAGTAAAGTTATTTTTGGATTGAATACCCGTGAGTGCACTCGTTTTTTGGCTGACAAAGAATCTGCAACCGTGTGGTTTCATATATATATATATTCACTGAAAAAACCATAGGTTTCAGGGACGTTATAGTTAGAAATTAGCATTTAAAAAACCATTGAAATTCACTGAAAAACCATAGGTTTCAGGCACGTTATAGTTAGAAATTAGCATTTAAAAAACCTTAGAAATTCACTGAAAAACCATAGGTTTCAGGGACATTATAGTTAGTTGGGCATTTCACTCGTACAAAACCATAGAAATTCCGCTGTTATAGTTAGTTCAGCTAACTATAACTCGCGCCCCACAATGCACTGCTGATGACGTCACATATTACATCATTCATGACATGGTCAGTGACATCACTGATGACATCACTGATGACATCTCAAATGACATCACAGTGACTCTCTCTGTCAGTCAGTCTCTCTCTCAGTCAGTCAGTCTCTCTCTCAGTCAGTCTCTCTCAGTCAGTCAGTCTCTCTCAGTCAGTCAGTCTCTCTCAGTCAGTCAGTCTCTCTCAGTCAGCCAGTCTCTCTCTCTCAGTCAGTCTCTCTCTCTGTCAGTCAGTCTCTCTCTCTTTCAGTCAGTCTCTCTGAGTCAGTCAGTCAGTCTCTCAGTCAGTCAGTCTCTCAGTCAGTCTCTCTCAGTCAGTCAGTCTCTCTCTCAGTCAGTCTCTCTCTCAGTCAGTCAGTCTCTCTCTCTGTCAGTCAGTCTCTCTCTCAGTCAGTCAGTCTCTCTCAGTCTCTCTGTCAGTCAGTCTCTCTCAGTCAGTCAGTCTCTCTCTCTGTCAGTCAGTCTCTCTCAGTCAGTCAGTCTATCTCTCTGTCAGTCAGTCTCTCTCTCTGTCAGTCAGTCTCTCTCAGTCAGTCAGTCTCTCTCTCAGTCAGTCAGTCTCTCTCTCAGTCAGTCTCTCTCTCTCTGTCAGTCAGTGTCTCTCTCTCTCTGTCAGTCTCAGTCAGTCAGTCAGTCTCACTGTCAGTCAGTCTCTCTGTCAGTCAGTCTCTCTGTCAGTCAGTCTCTCTGTCAGTCAGTCAGTCTCTCTCTCAGTCAGTCAGTCTCTCTCTCTGTCAGTCAGTCAGTCTCTCTCTGTCAGTCTCTCTCAGTCAGTCTCTCTCAGTCAGTCTCTCTCAGTCAGTCAGTCTCTCTCAGTCAGTCAGTCTCTCTCAGTCAGTCTCTCTCTCTCTCAGTCAGTCTCTCTCTCTCTCAGTCAGTCTCTCTCTCTCAGTCAGTCTCTCTCTGTCAGTCAGTCTCTCTCATTCAGTCAGTCTCTCTGTCAGTCAGTCTCTCTCTCTCTCTGTCAGTCTCTCTCTCTGTCAGTCTCTCTCTGTCAGTCAGTCTCTCTCAGTCAGTCAGTCTCTCTCAGTCAGTCTCTCTCTCTCTCAGTCAGTCTCTCGCTCTCTCAGTCAGTCTCGCTCTCTCAGTCAGTCTCTCTCTGTCAGTCAGTCTCTCTCATTCAGTCAGTCTCTCAGTCAGTCAGTCTCTCTCAGTCAGTCACTCTCTCAGTCAGTCTCTCTCTCAGTCAGTCACTCTCTCAGTCAGTCTCTCTCTCTGTCAGTCAGTCTATCTCTCAGTCAGTCAGTCTCTCTCAGTCAGTCAGTCTCTCTCAGTCAGTCAGTCTCTCTCAGTCAGTCAGTCTCTCTCTCTGTCAGTCTCTCAGTCAGTCTCTCTCTCTGTCAGTCAGTCTCTCTCTGTCAGTCAGTCTCTCTCTCAGTCAATCTCTCTCTCAGTCAGTCAGTCTCTCTGTCAGTCAGTCTCTCTGTCAGTCAGTCTCTCTCTCTCAGTCACTCTCTCTCTCCCAGTCAGTCAGTCTCTCTCTCAGTCAGTCAGTCTCTCTCTCAGTCTCTCTCTCTCTCTCTCTGTCAGTCTCTAACTCTCTGTCAGTCTCTCTGTCAGTCAGTCTCTCTCTGTCAGTCAGTCTCTCTCTCAGTCTCTCTCTCTGTCAGTCTCTCTCTCTCTCTGTCAGTCAGTCTCTCTGTCAGTCAGTCTCTCTCAGTCAGTCAGTCTCTCTCTCAGTCAGTCAGTCTCTCTCTCTGTCAGTCAGTCTCTCTCTCTGTCAGTCAGTCTCTCTCTTAGTCAGTCAGTCTCTCTCAGTCAGTCAGTCTCTCTCAGTCAGTGAGTCTCTCTCTCAGTCAGTCAGTCTCTCTCTGTCAGTCTCTCTCTCTGTCAGTCAGTCTCTCTCTCTGTCAATCAGTCTCTCTGAGTCAGTCAGTCAGTCTCTCAGTCAGTCAGTCTCTCAGTCAGTCAGTCTCTCTCAGTCAGTCAGTCTCTCTCAGTCAGTCAGTCTCTCTCTCAGTCAGTCTCTCTCTCAGTCAGTCAGTCTCTCTCTCTCTCAGTCAGTCTCTCTCTCAGTCAGTCTCTCTCTCAGTCAGTCAGTCTCTCTCTCTGTCAGTCAGTCTCTCTCTCAGTCAGTCAGTCTATCTCTCTGTCAGTCAGTCTCTCTCTCTCAGTCAGTCTCTCTCTCAGTCAGTCAGTCTCTCTCTCTGTCAGTCAGTCTCTCTCTCAGTCAGTCAGTCTCAGTCTCTCTCAGTCAGTCAGTCTCTCTCAGTCAGTCAGTCTCTCTCTCTGTCAGTCAGTCTCTCTGAGTCAGTCAGTCTCTCTCTCTGTCAGTCAGTCTCTCTCTCTGTCAGTCAGTCTCTCTCAGTCAGTCAGTCTCTCTCTCAGTCAGTCAGTCTCTCTCTCAGTCAGTCTCTCTCTCTCTGTCAGTCAGTGTCTCTCTCTGTCTGTCAGTCTCAGTCAGTCAGTCTCACTGTCAGTCAGTCTCTCTGTCAGTCAGTCTCTCTGTCAGTCAGTCAGTCTCTCTCTCAGTCAGTCAGTCTCTCTCTCTGTCAGTCAGTCTCTCTCTCTGTCAGTCTCTCTCAGTCAGTCTCTCTCAGTCAGTCTCTCTCAGTCAGTCAGTCTCTCTCAGTCAGTCTCTCTCTCTCTCAGTCAGTCTCTCTCTCTCTCAGTCAGTCTCTCTCTCTCAGTCAGTCTCTCTCTGTCAGTCAGTCTCTCTCAATCAGTCAGTCTCTCTGTCAGTCAGTCTCTCTCTCTCTCTGTCAGTCTCAGTCAGTCAGTCTCTCAGTCAGTCAGTCTCTCTCAGTCAGTCACTCTCTCAGTCAGTCTCTCTCTCAGTCAGTCACTCTCTCAGTCAGTCTCTCTCTCTGTCAGTCAGTCTATCTCTCAGTCAGTCACTCTCTCTCAGTCAGTCAGTCTCTCTCAGTCAGTCAGTCTCTCTCAGTCAGTCAGTCTCTCTCTCTGTCAGTCTCTCAGTCAGTCTCTCTCTCTGTCAGTCAGTCTCTCTCTGTCAGTCAGTCTCTCTCTCAGTCAATCTCTCTCTCAGTCAGTCAGTCTCTCTGTCAGTCAGTCTCTCTGTCAGTCAGTCTCTCTCTCTCAGTCACTCTCTCTCTCCCAGTCAGTCAGTCTCTCTCTCAGTCAGTCAGTCTCTCTCTCAGTCTCTCTCTCTCTCTATCTGTCAGTCTCTAACTCTCTGTCAGTCTCTCTGTCAGTCAGTCTCTCTCTGTCAGTCAGTCTCTCTCTCAGTCTCTCTCTCTGTCAGTCTCTCTCTCTCTGTCAGTCAGTCTCTCTGTCAGTCAGTCTCTCTCAGTCAGTCTCTCTCAGTCAGTCAGTCTCTCTCTCTGTCAGTCAGTCTCTCTCTCTGTCAGTCTCTCTCAGTCAGTCTCTCTCAGTCAGTCTCTCTCAGTCAGTCAGTCTCTCTCAGTCAGTCAGTCTCTCTCAGTCAGTCTCTCTCTCTCTCAGTCAGTCTCTCTCTCTCTCAGTCAGTCTCTCTCTCTCTCAGTCAGTCTCTCTCTGTCAGTCAGTCTCTCTCATTCAGTCAGTCTCTCTGTCAGTCAGTCTCTCTCTCAGTCTCAGTCAGTCAGTCTCTCTCAGTCAGTCACTCTCTCAGTCAGTCTCTCTCTCAGTCAGTCACTCTCTCAGTCAGTCTCTCTCTCTGTCAGTCAGTCTATCTCTCAGTCAGTCAGTCTCTCTCAGTCAGTCTCTCTCAGTCAGTCAGTCTCTCTCAGTCAGTCAGTCTCTCTCTCTGTCAGTCTCTCAGTCAGTCTCTCTCTCTGTCAGTCAGTCTCTCTCTGTCAGTCAGTCTCTCTCTCAGTCAATCTCTCTCTCAGTCAGTCAGTCTCTCTGTCAGTCAGTCTCTCTGTCAGTCAGTCTCTCTCTCTCAGTCAGTCTCTCTCTCCCAGTCAGTCAGTCTCTCTCTCAGTCAGTCAGTCTCTCTCTCAGTCTCTCTCTCTCTCTCTCTGTCAGTCTCTAACTCTCTGTCAGTCTCTCTGTCAGTCAGTCTCTCTCTGTCAGTCAGTCTCTCTCTCAGTCTCTCTCTCTGTCAGTCTCTCTCTCTCTCTGTCAGTCAGTCTCTCTCAGTCAGTCAGTCTCTCTCTCAGTCAGTCAGTCTCTCTCTCTGTCAGTCAGTCTCTCTCTCTGTCAGTCAGTCTCTCTCTCAGTCAGTCAGTCTCTCTCAGTCAGTCAGTCTCTCTGTCAGTCAGTCTCTCTCTCAGTCAGTCAGTCTCTCTCTCTGTCAGTCAGTCTCTCTCTCTGTCAGTCAGTCTCTCTCTCTTTCAGTCAGTCTCTCTGAGTCAGTCAGTCAGTCTCTCAGTCAGTCAGTCTCTCAGTCAGTCAGTCTCTCTCAGTCAGTCAGTCTCTCTCAGTCAGTCAGTCTCTCTCTCAGTCAGTCAGTCTCTCTCAGTCAGTCAGTCTCTCTCTCTGTCAGTCAGTCTCTCTCTCAGTCAGTCAGTCTCTCTCAGTCAGTCAGTCTCTCTCTCTGTCAGTCAGTCTCTCTCTCAGTCAGTCAGTCTATCTCTCTGTCAGTCAGTCTCTCTCTCTGTCAGTCAGTCTCTCTCAGTCAGTCAGTCTCTCTCTCAGTCAGTCTCTCTCTCAGTCAGTCTCTCTCTCTCTGTCAGTCAGTGTCTCTCTCTGTCAGTCTCAGTCAGTCAGTCAGTCTCACTGTCAGTCAGTCTCTCTGTCAGTCAGTCTCTCTGTCAGTCAGTCAGTCTCTCTCTCAGTCAGTCAGTCTCTCTCTCTGTCAGTCAGTCTCTCTCTCTGTCAGTCTCTCTCAGTCAGTCTCTCTCAGTCAGTCTCTCTCAGTCAGTCAGTCTCTCTCAGTCAGTCTCTCTCAGTCAGTCTCTCTCAGTCAGTCTCTCTCTCAGTCAGTCAGTCTCTCTCTCTCTGTCAGTCAGTGTCTCTCTCTCTCTGTCAGTCTCAGTCAGTCAGTCTCTCTCAGTCAGTCTCTCTCTCTGTCAGTCAGTCTCTCTCTCTGTCAGTCAGTCTCTCACTCTCAGTCAGTCTCTCTCTGTCAGTCAGTCTCTCTCATTCAGTCAGTCTCTCAGTCAGTCAGTCTCTCTCAGTCAGTCACTCTCTCAGTCAGTCTCTCTCTCAGTCAGTCACTCTCTCAGTCAGTCTCTCTCTCTCTGTCAGTCAGTCTATCTCTCAGTCAGTCAGTCTCTCTCAGTCAGTCAGTCTCTCTCAGTCAGTCAGTCTCTCTCAGTCAGTCAGTCTCTCTCTCTGTCAGTCTCTCAGTCAGTCTCTCTCTCTGTCAGTCAGTCTCTCTCTGTCAGTCAGTCTCTCTCTCAGTCAATCTCTCTCTCAGTCAGTCAGTCTCTCTGTCAGTCAGTCTCTCTGTCAGTCAGTCTCTCTCTCTCAGTCACTCTCTCTCTCCCAGTCAGTCAGTCTCTCTCTCAGTCAGTCAGTCTCTCTCTCAGTCTCTCTCTCTCTCTCTCTGTCAGTCTCTAACTCTCTGTCAGTCTCTCTGTCAGTCAGTCTCTCTCTGTCAGTCAGTCTCTCTCTCAGTCTCTCTCTCTGTCAGTCTCTCTCTCTCTGTCAGTCAGTCTCTCTGTCAGTCAGTCTCTCTCAGTCAGTCAGTCTCTCTCTCAGTCAGTCAGTCTCTCTCTCTGTCAGTCAGTCTCTCTCTCTGTCAGTCAGTCTCTCTCTCAGTCAGTCAGTCTCTCTCAGTCAGTCAGTCTCTCTCAGTCAGTCAGTCTCTCTCTCAGTCAGTCAGTCTCTCTCTCTGTCAGTCAGTCTCTCTCTCTGTCAGTCAGTCTCTCTCTCTGTCAGTCAGTCTCTCTCTCTTTCAGTCAGTCTCTCTGAGTCAGTCAGTCAGTCTCTCAGTCAGTCAGTCTCTCAGTCAGTCAGTCTCTCTCAGTCAGTCAGTCTCTATCAGCCAGTCAGTCTCTCTCTCAGTCAGTCTCTCTCTCAGTCAGTCAGTCTCTCTCTCTGTCAGTCAGTCTCTCTCTCAGTCAGTCAGTCTCTCTCAGTCAGTCAGTCTCTCTCTCTGTCAGTCAGTCTCTCTCTCAGTCAGTCAGTCTATCTCTCTGTCAGTCAGTCTCTCTCTCTCAGTCAGTCTCTCTCTCAGTCAGTCAGTCTCTCTCTCTGTCAGTCAGTCTCTCTCTCAGTCAGTCAGTCTCTCTCAGTCTCTCTGTCAGTCAGTCTCTCTCAGTCAGTCAGTCTCTCTCTCTGTCAGTCAGTCTCTCTCTCTGTCAGTCAGTCTCTCTCAGTCAGTCAGTCTCTCTCTCAGTCAGTCAGTCTCTCTCTCAGTCAGTCTCTCTCTCTCTGTCAGTCAGTGTCTCTCTCTCTCTGTCAGTCTCAGTCAGTCAGTCAGTCTCACTGTCAGTCAGTCTCTCTGTCAGTCAGTCTCTCTGTCAGTCAGTCAGTCTCTCTCTCAGTCAGTCAGTCTCTCTCTCTGTCAGTCAGTCTCTCTGTCAGTCAGTCTCTCTCAGTCAGTCTCTCTCAGTCAGTCTCTCTCAGTCAGTCTCTCTCAGTCAGTCTCTCTCAGTCAGTCAGTCTCTCTCAGTCAGTCAGTCTCTCTCAGTCAGTCTCTCTCTCTCTCAGTCAGTCTCTCTCTCTCTCAGTCAGTCTCTCTCTCTCAGTCAGTCTCTCTCTGTCAGTCAGTCTCTCTCATTCAGTCAGTCTCTCTGTCAGTCAGTCTCTCTCTCTGTCAGTCTCAGTCAGTCAGTCTCTCAGTCAGTCAGTCTCTCTCAGTCAGTCACTCTCTCAGTCAGTCTCTCTCTCAGTCAGTCACTCTCTCAGTCAGTCTCTCTCTCTGTCAGTCAGTCTCTCTCTGTCAGTCAGTCTCTCTCAGTCAGTCAGTCTCTCTCAGTCAGTCCGTCTCTCTCAGTCAGTCAGTCTCTCTCTCTGTCAGCCTCTCAGTCAGTCTCTCTCTCTGTCAGTCAGTCTCTCTCTGTCAGTCAGTCTCTCTCTCAGTCAATCTCTCTCTCAGTCAGTCAGTCTCTCTGTCAGTCAGTCTCTCTGTCAGTCAGTCTCTCTCTCTCAGTCACTCTCTCTCTCCCAGTCAGTCAGTCTCTCTCTCAGTCAGTCAGTCTCTCTCTCAGTCTCTCTCTCTCTCTCTGTCAGTCTCTAACTCTCTGTCAGTCTCTCTGTCAGTCAGTCTCTCTCTGTCAGTCAGTCTCTCTCTCTGTCTCTCTCTCTGTCAGTCTCTCTCTCTCTCTGTCAGTCAGTCTCTCTGTCAGTCAGTCTCTCTCAGTCAGTCAGTCTCTCTCTCTGTCAGTCAGTCTCTCTCTCTGTCAGTCTCTCTCAGTCAGTCTCTCTCAGTCAGTCTCTCTCAGTCAGTCAGTCTCTCTCAGTCAGTCAGTCTCTCTCAGTCAGTCTCTCTCTCTCTCAGTCAGTCTCTCTCTCTCTCAGTCAGTCTCTCTCTGTCAGTCAGTCTCTCTCATTCAGTCAGTCTCTCTGTCAGTCAGTCTCTCTCTCTCTCTGTCAGTCTCAGTCAGTCAGTCTCTCAGTCAGTCAGTCTCTCTCAGTCAGTCACTCTCTCAGTCAGTCTCTCTCTCAGTCAGTCACTCTCTCAGTCAGTCTCTCTCTCTGTCAGTCAGTCTATCTCTCAGTCAGTCAGTCTCTCTCAGTCAGTCAGTCTCTCTCAGTCAGTCAGTCTCTCTCAGTCAGTCAGTCTCTCTCTCTGTCAGTCTCTCAGTCAGTCTCTCTCTCTCAGTCAGTCTCTCTCTGTCAGTCAGTCTCTCTCTCAGTCAATCTCTCTCTCAGTCAGTCAGTCTCTCTGTCAGTCAGTCTCTCTGTCAGTCAGTCTCTCTCTCTCAGTCACTCTCTCTCTCCCAGTCAGTCAGTCTCTCTCTCAGTCAGTCAGTCTCTCTCTCAGTCTCTCTCTCTCTCTCTCTGTCAGTCTCTAACTCTCTGTCAGTCTCTCTGTCAGTCAGTCTCTCTCTGTCAGTCAGTCTCTCTCTCAGTCTCTCTCTCTGTCAGTCTCTCTCTCTCTCTGTCAGTCAGTCTCTCTGTCAGTCAGTCTCTCTCAGTCAGTCAGTCTCTCTCTCAGTCAGCCAGTCTCTCTCTCTGTCAGTCAGTCTCTCTCTCTGTCAGTCAGTCTCTCTCAGTCAGTCAGTCTCTCTCAGTCAGTCAGTCTCTCTCAGTCAGTCAGTCTCTCTCTCAGTCAGTCAGTCTCTCTCTCTGTCAGTCAGTCTCTCTCTCTTTCAGTCAGTCTCTCTGAGTCAGTCAGTCAGTCTCTCAGTCAGTCAGTCTCTCAGTCAGTCAGTCTCTCTCAGTCAGTCAGTCTCTCTCAGTCAGTCAGTCTCTCTCTCAGTCAGTCTCTCTCTCAGTCAGTCAGTCTCTCTCTCTGTCAGTCAGTCTCTCTCTCAGTCAGTCAGTCTCTCTCAGTCAGTCAGTCTCTCTCTCTGTCAGTCAGTCTCTCTCTCAGTCAGTCAGTCTATCTCTCTGTCAGTCAGTCTCTCTCTCTGTCAGTCAGTCTCTCTCAGTCAGTCAGTCTCTCTCTCAGTCAGTCTCTCTCTCAGTCAGTCTCTCTCTCTCAGTCAGTCAGTCTATCTCTCTGTCAGTCAGTCTCTCTCTCTGTCAGTCAGTCTCAGTCAGTCAGTCAGTCTCACTGTCAGTCAGTCTCTCTGTCAGTCAGTCTCGCTGTCAGTCAGTCAGTCTCTCTCTCAGTCAGTCAGTCTCTCTCTCTGTCAGTCAGTCTCTCTCTCTGTCAGTCTCTCTCAGTCAGTCTCTCTCAGTCAGTCTCTCTCAGTCAGTCAGTCTCTCTCAGTCAGTCTCTCTCTCTCAGTCAGTCTCTCTCAGTCAGTCTCTCTCTCAGTCAGTCAGTCTCTCTCTCAGTCAGTCTCTCTCTCTCTGTCAGTCAGTGTCTCTCTCTCTCTGTCAGTCTCAGTCAGTCAGTCTCTCTCAGTCAGTCTCTCTCTCTGTCAGTCAGTCTCTCTCTCTGTCAGTCAGTCTCTCTCAGTCAGTCAGTCTCTCTCTCAGTCAGTCAGTCTCTCTCTCAGTCAGTCTCTCTCTCTCTGTCAGTCAGTGTCTCTCTCTCTCTGTCAGTCTCAGTCAGTCAGTCAGTCTCACTGTCAGTCAGTCTCTCTGTCAGTCAGTCTCTCTGTCAGTCAGTCAGTCTCTCTCTCAGTCAGTCAGTCTCTCTCTCTGTCAGTCAGTCTCTCTCTCTGTCAGTCTCTCTCAGTCAGTCTCTCTCAGTCAGTCTCTCTCAGTCAGTCAGTCTCTCTCAGTCAGTCAGTCTCTCTCAGTCAGTCTCTCTCTCTCTCAGTCAGTCTCTCTCTCTCAGTCAGTCTCTCTCTCTCAGTCAGTCTCTCTCTGTCTGTCAGTCTCTCTCATTCAGTCAGTCTCTCTGTCAGTCAGTCTCTCTCTCAGTCAGTCAGTCTCTCAGTCAGTCAGTCTCTCTCAGTCAGTCACTCTCTCAGTCAGTCTCTCTCTCAGTCAGTCTCTCTCTCAGTCAGTCACTCTCTCAGTCAGTCTCTCTCTCTGTCAGTCAGTCTATCTCTCAGTCAGTCAGTCTCTCTCAGTCAGTCAGTCTCTCTCAGTCAGTCAGTCTCTCTCTCTGTCAGTCTCTCAGTCAGTCTCTCTCTCTGTCAGTCAGTCTCTCTCTGTCAGTCAGTCTCTCTCTCAGTCAATCTCTCTCTCAGTCAGTCAGTCTCTCTGTCAGTCAGTCTCTCTGTCAGTCAGTCTCTCTCTCTCAGTCACTCTCTCTCTCCCAGTCAGTCAGTCTCTCTCTCAGTCAGTCAGTCTCTCTCTCAGTCTCTCTCTCTCAGTCTCTAACTCTCTGTCAGTCTCTCTGTCAGTCAGTCTCTCTCTGTCAGTCAGTCTCTCTCTCAGTCTCTCTCTCTGTCAGTCTCTCTCTCTCTCTGTCAGTCAGTCTCTCTGTCAGTCATCTCTCTCAGTCAGTCAGTCTCTCTCTCAGTCAGTCAGTCTCTCTCTCTGTCAGTCAGTCTCTCTCTCAGTCAGTCAGTCTCTCTCAGTCAGTCAATCTCTCTAGGTCAGTCAGTCTCTCTCTCAGTCAGTCAGTCTCTCTCTCTGTCAGTCAGTCTCTCTCTCTGTCAGTCAGTCTCTCTCTCTTTCAGTCAGTCTCTCTGAGTCAGTCAGTCAGTCTCTCAGTCAGTCAGTCTCTCAGTCAGTCAGTCTCTCTCAGTCAGTCAGTCTCTCTCAGTCAGTCAGTCTCTCTCTCAGTCAGTCTCTCTCTCAGTCAGTCTCTCTCTCAGTCAGTCAGTCTCTCTCTCTGTCAGTCAGTCTCTCTCTCAGTCAGTCAGTCTCTCTCAGTCAGTCAGTCTCTCTCTCTGTCAGTCAGTCTCTCTCTCAGTCAGTCAGTCTATCTCTCTGTCAGTCAGTCTCTCTCTCTCAGTCAGTCTCTCTCTCAGTCAGTCAGTCTCTCTCTCTGTCAGTCAGTCTCTCTCTCAGTCAGTCAGTCTCTCTCAGTCTCTCTGTCAGTCAGTCTCTCTCAGTCAGTCAGTCTCTCTCTCTGTCAGTCAGTCTCTCTCAGTCAGTCAGTCTCTCTCTCTGTCAGTCAGTCTCTCTCTCAGTCAGTCTCTCTCTCTCTGTCAGTCAGTGTCTCTCTCTCTCTGTCAGTCTCAGTCAGTCCGTCAGTCTCACTGTCAGTCAGTCTCTCTGTCAGTCAGTCTCTCTGTCAGTCAGTCAGTCTCTCTCTCAGTCAGTCAGTCTCTCTCTCTGTCAGTCAGTCTCTCTCTCTGTCAGTCTCTCTCAGTCAGTCTCTCTCAGTCAGTCTCTCTCAGTCAGTCAGTCTCTCTCAGTCAGTCAGTCTCTCTCAGTCAGTCTCTCAGTCAGTCTCTCTCTCTCTCAGTCAGTCTCTCTCTCTCTCAGTCAGTCTCTCTCTCTCAGTCAGTCTCTCTCTGTCAGTCAGTCTCTCTCATTCAGTCAGTCTCTCTGTCAGTCAGTCTCTCTCTCTCTGTCAGTCTCAGTCAGTCAGTCTCTCAGTCAGTCAGTCTCTCTCAGTCAGTCACTCTCTCAGTCAGTCTCTCTCTCAGTCAGTCACTCTCTCAGTCAGTCTCTCTCTCTGTCAGTCAGTCTATCTCTCAGTCAGTCAGTCTCTTTCAGTCAGTCAGTCTCTCTCAGTCAGTCAGTCTCTCTCAGTCAGTCAGTCTCTCTCTCTGTCAGTCTCTCAGTCAGTCTCTCTCTCTGTCAGTCAGTCTCTCTCTGTCAGTCAGTCTCTCTCTCAGTCAATCTCTCTCTCAGTCAGTCAGTCTCTCTGTCAGTCAGTCTCTCTGTCAGTCAGTCTCTCTCTCTCAGTCACTCTCTCTCTCCCAGTCAGTCAGTCTCTCTCTCAGTCAGTCAGTCTCTCTCTCAGTCTCTCTCTCTCTGTCAGTCTCTAACTCTCTGTCAGTCTCTCTGTCAGTCAGTCTCTCTCTGTCAGTCAGTCTCTCTCTCAGTCTCTCTCTCTGTCAGTCTCTCTCTCTCTCTGTCAGTCAGTCTCTCTGTCAGTCAGTCTCTCTCAGTCAGTCAGTCTCTCTCTCAGTCAGTCAGTCTCTCTCTCTGTCAGTCAGTCTCTCTCTCTGTCAGTCAGTCTCTCTCTCAGTTAGTCAGTCTCTCTCAGTCAGTCAGTCTCTCTCAGTCAGTCAGTCTCTCTCTCAGTCAGTCAGTCTCTCTCTCTGTCAGTCAGTCTCTCTCTCTGTCAGTCAGTCTCTCTCTCTTTCAGTCAGTCTCTCTGAGTCAGTCAGTCAGTCTCTCAGTCAGTCAGTCTCTTAGTCAGTCAGTCTCTCTCAGTCAGTCAGTCTCTCTCAGTCAGTCAGTCTCTCTCTCAGTCAGTCTCTCTCTCAGTCAGTCAGTCTCTCTCTCTGTCAGTCAGTCTCTCTCTCAGTCAGTCAGTCTCTCTCAGTCAGTCAGTCTCTCTCTCTGTCAGTCAGTCTCTCTCTCAGTCAGTCAGTCTATCTCTCTGTCAGTCAGTCTCTCTCTCTGTCAGTCAGTCTCTCTCAGTCAGTCAGTCTCTCTCTCAGTCAGTCTCTCTCTCTCTGTCAGTCAGTGTCTCTCTCTCTCTGTCAGTCTCAGTCAGTCAGTCAGTCTCACTGTCAGTCAGTCTCTCTGTCAGTCAGTCTCTCTGTCAGTCAGTCAGTCTCTCTCTCAGTCAGTCAGTCTCTCTCTCTGTCAGTCAGTCTCTCTCTCTGTCAGTCTCTCTCAGTCAGTCTCTCTCAGTCAGTCAGTCTCTCTCAGTCAGTCTCTCTCTCTCAGTCAGTCTCTCTCAGTCAGTCTCTCTCTCAGTCAGTCAGTCTCTCTCTCAGTCAGTCTCTCTCTCTCTGTCAGTCAGTCAGTGTCTCTCTCTCTCTGTCAGTCTCAGTCAGTCAGTCTCTCTCAGTCAGTCAGTCTCACTGTCAGTCAGTCTCTCTGTCAGTCAGTCTCTCTGTCAGTCAGTCAGTCTCTCTCTCAGTCAGTCAGTCTCTCTCTCTGTCAGTCAGTCTCTCTCTCTGTCAGTCTCTCTCAGTCAGTCTCTCTCAGTCAGTCAGTCTCTCTCAGTCAGTCTCTCTCTCTCAGTCAGTCTCTCTCAGTCAGTCTCTCTCTCTCAGTCAGTCTCTCTCAGTCAGTCTCTCTCTCTCTCAGTCAGTCTCTCTCAGTCATCCCCCGGGGCTTGGCCACATTTTTTTTTTTTTTAAGGAGGGGGGCTGCGTTGCCCCTCTCCGTAGGCTTCTATTGGCCCCGGGGACCCCATCCCCCGGGGCTGTGCCTCTTTATTTTTAAAATTTTAATATTGAAGGGGGGATGTGTGGCCCCCCTCCTGGGCCACTTCTGGCCCCGGGGACCCCATCCCCCGGGGCCGGCCCTTTGAGTTGGGGACCGTGGGGGGAGCCCCAATGCCCCCACAGTCCCGCCGGCTGCCCGCCTCCTGCGGGAGCCGGCATTGCTTTTGAGCAAGGGGAGCTGTTGACATGCAATCCTGCTTTGCTTCATTGAAGCGAGAGCAGGTTTTCCTCTCTCTCTGTCAGTCAGTCAGTATCTCTCTCAGTCAGTCAGTATCTCTCTCTGTCAGTCAGTCTCTCTCTCAGTCAGTCAGTCTCTCTCTCAGTCAGTCAGTCTCTCTCTCAGTCAGTCTCTCTCAGTCAGTCAGTCTCTCTCAGCCAGTCAGTCTCTCTCTCAGTCAGTCAGTCTCTCTCTCTCAGTCAATCTCTCTCTCAGTCAGTCAGTCTCTCTGTCAGTCAGTCTCTCTGTCAGTCAGTCTCTCTCTCTCAGTCACTCTCTCTCTCCCAGTCAGTCAGTCTCTCTCTCAGTCAGTCAGTCTCTCTCTCAGTCTCTCTCTCTCAGTCTCTAACTCTCTGTCAGTCTCTCTGTCAGTCAGTCTCTCTCTGTCAGTCAGTCTCTCTCTCAGTCTCTCTCTCTGTCAGTCTCTCTCTCTCTCTGTCAGTCAGTCTCTCTGTCAGTCATCTCTCTCAGTCAGTCAGTCTCTCTCTCAGTCAGTCAGTCTCTCTCTCTGTCAGTCAGTCTCTCTCTCAGTCAGTCAGTCTCTCTCAGTCAGTCAGTCTCTCTAGGTCAGTCAGTCTCTCTCTCAGTCAGTCAGTCTCTCTCTCTGTCAGTCAGTCTCTCTCTCTGTCAGTCAGTCTCTCTCTCTTTCAGTCAGTCTCTCTGAGTCAGTCAGTCAGTCTCTCAGTCAGTCAGTCTCTCAGTCAGTCAGTCTCTCTCAGTCAGTCAGTCTCTCTCAGTCAGTCAGTCTCTCTCTCAGTCAGTCTCTCTCTCAGTCAGTCTCTCTCTCAGTCAGTCAGTCTCTCTCTCTGTCAGTCAGTCTCTCTCTCAGTCAGTCAGTCTCTCTCAGTCAGTCAGTCTCTCTCTCTGTCAGTCAGTCTCTCTCTCAGTCAGTCAGTCTATCTCTCTGTCAGTCAGTCTCTCTCTCTCAGTCAGTCTCTCTCTCAGTCAGTCAGTCTCTCTCTCTGTCAGTCAGTCTCTCTCTCAGTCAGTCAGTCTCTCTCAGTCTCTCTGTCAGTCAGTCTCTCTCAGTCAGTCAGTCTCTCTCTCTGTCAGTCAGTCTCTCTCAGTCAGTCAGTCTCTCTCTCTGTCAGTCAGTCTCTCTCTCAGTCAGTCAGTCTCTCTCTCAGTCAGTCTCTCTCTCTCTGTCAGTCAGTGTCTCTCTCTCTCTGTCAGTCTCAGTCAGTCCGTCAGTCTCACTGTCAGTCAGTCTCTCTGTCAGTCAGTCTCTCTGTCAGTCAGTCAGTCTCTCTCTCAGTCAGTCAGTCTCTCTCTCTGTCAGTCAGTCTCTCTCTCTGTCAGTCTCTCTCAGTCAGTCTCTCTCAGTCAGTCTCTCTCAGTCAGTCAGTCTCTCTCAGTCAGTCAGTCTCTCTCAGTCAGTCTCTCTCAGTCAGTCTCTCTCTCTCTCAGTCAGTCTCTCTCTCTCTCAGTCAGTCTCTCTCTCTCTCAGTCAGTCTCTCTCTCTCAGTCAGTCTCTCTCTGTCAGTCAGTCTCTCTCATTCAGTCAGTCTCTCTGTCAGTCAGTCTCTCTCTCTCTCTGTCAGTCTCAGTTAGTCAGTCTCTCAGTCAGTCAGTCTCTCTCAGTCAGTCACTCTCTCAGTCAGTCTCTCTCTCAGTCAGTCACTCTCTCAGTCAGTCTCTCTCTCTGTCAGTCAGTCTATCTCTCAGTCAGTCAGTCTCTTTCAGTCAGTCAGTCTCTCTCAGTCAGTCAGTCTCTCTCAGTCAGTCAGTCTCTCTCTCTGTCAGTCTCTCAGTCAGTCTCTCTCTCTGTCAGTCAGTCTCTCTCTGTCAGTCAGTCTCTCTCTAGTCAATCTCTCTCTCAGTCAGTCAGTCTCTCTGTCAGTCAGTCACTCTGTCAGTCAGTCTCTCTCTCTCAGTCACTCTCTCTCTCCCAGTCAGTCAGTCTCTCTCTCAGTCAGTCAGTCTCTCTCTCAGTCTCTCTCTCTCTGTCAGTCTCTAACTCTCTGTCAGTCTCTCTGTCAGTCAGTCTCTCTCTGTCAGTCAGTCTCTCTCTCAGTCTCTCTCTCTGTCAGTCTCTCTCTCTCTCTGTCAGTCAGTCTCTCTGTCAGTCAGTCTCTCTCAGTCAGTCAGTCTCTCTCTCTGTCAGTCAGTCTCTCTCTCTGTCAGTCAGTCTCTCTCTCTGTCAGTCAGTCTCTCTCTCAGTTAGTCAGTCTCTCTTAGTCAGTCAGTCTCTCTCAGTTAGTCAGCCTCTCTCTCAGTCAGTCAGTCTCTCTCTCTGTCAGTCAGTCTCTCTCTCTGTCAGTCAGTCTCTCTCTGTCAGTCAGTCTCTCTGAGTCAGTCAGTCAGTCTCTCAGTCAGTCAGTCTCTTTCAGTCAGTCTCTCTCAGTCAGTCAGTCTCTCTCAGTCAGTCAGTCTCTCTCTCAGTCAGTCTCTCTCTCAGTCAGTCAGTCTCTCTCTCTGTCAGTCAGTCTCTCTCTCAGTCAGTCAGTCTCTCTCAGTCAGTCAGTCTCTCTCTCTGTCAGTCAGTCTCTCTCTCAGTCAGTCAGTCTATCTCTCTGTCAGTCAGTCTCTCTCTCTGTCAGTCAGTCTCTCTCAGTCAGTCAGTCTCTCTCTCAGTCAGTCTCTCTCTCTCTGTCAGTCAGTGTCTCTCTCTCTCTGTCAGTCTCAGTCAGTCAGTCAGTCTCACTGTCAGTCAGTCTCTCTGTCAGTCAGTCTCTCTGTCAGTCAGTCAGTCTCTCTCTCAGTCAGTCAGTCTCTCTCTCTGTCAGTCAGTCTCTCTCTCTGTCAGTCTCTCTCAGTCAGTCTCTCTCAGTCAGTCAGTCTCTCTCAGTCAGTCTCTCTCTCTCAGTCAGTCTCTCTCAGTCAGTCTCTCTCTCAGTCAGTCAGTCTCTCTCTCAGTCAGTCTCTCTCTCTCTGTCAGTCAGTCAGTGTCTCTCTCTCTCTGTCAGTCTCAGTCAGTCAGTCTCTCTCAGTCAGTCAGTCTCACTGTCAGTCAGTCTCTCTGTCAGTCAGTCTCTCTGTCAGTCAGTCAGTCTCTCTCTCAGTCAGTCAGTCTCTCTCTCTGTCAGTCAGTCTCTCTCTCTGTCAGTCTCTCTCAGTCAGTCTCTCTCAGTCAGTCAGTCTCTCTCAGTCAGTCTCTCTCTCTCAGTCAGTCTCTCTCAGTCAGTCTCTCTCTCTCAGTCAGTCTCTCTCAGTCAGTCTCTCTCTCTCTCAGTCAGTCTCTCTCAGTCATCCCCCGGGGCTTGGCCACATTTTTTTTTTTTTAAGGAGGGGGGCTGCGTTGCCCCTCTCCGTAGGCTTCTATTGGCCCCGGGGACCCCATCCCCCGGGGCTGTGCCTCTTTATTTTTAAAATTTTAATATTGAAGGGGGATGTGTGGCCCCCTCCTGGGCCACTTCTGGCCCCGGGACCCCATCCCCGGGGCCGGCCCTTTGAGTTGGGGACCGTGGGGGAGCCCCAATGCCCCCACAGTCCCGCCGGCTGCCCGCCTCCTGCGGGAGCCGGCATTGCTTTTGAGCAAGGGGAGCTGTTGACATGCAATCCTGCTTTGCTTCATTGAAGCGAGAGCAGGTTTCCTCTCTCTCTGTCAGTCAGTCAGTATCTCTCTCAGTCAGTCAGTATCTCTCTCTGTCAGTCAGTCTCTCTCTCAGTCAGTCAGTCTCTCTCTCAGTCAGTCAGTCTCTCTCTCAGTCAGTCTCTCTCAGTCAGTCAGTCTCTCTCAGCCAGTCAGTCTCTCTCTCAGTCAGTCAGTCTCTCTCTCTCAGTCAATCTCTCTCTCAGTCAGTCAGTCTCTCTGTCAGTCAGTCTCTCTGTCAGTCAGTCTCTCTCTCTCAGTCACTCTCTCTCTCCCAGTCAGTCAGTCTCTCTCTCAGTCAGTCAGTCTCTCTCTCAGTCTCTCTCTCTCAGTCTCTAACTCTCTGTCAGTCTCTCTGTCAGTCAGTCTCTCTCTGTCAGTCAGTCTCTCTCTCAGTCTCTCTCTCTGTCAGTCTCTCTCTCTCTCTGTCAGTCAGTCTCTCTGTCAGTCATCTCTCTCAGTCAGTCAGTCTCTCTCTCAGTCAGTCAGTCTCTCTCTCTGTCAGTCAGTCTCTCTCTCAGTCAGTCAGTCTCTCTCAGTCAGTCAGTCTCTCTAGGTCAGTCAGTCTCTCTCTCAGTCAGTCAGTCTCTCTCTCTGTCAGTCAGTCTCTCTCTCTGTCAGTCAGTCTCTCTCTCTTTCAGTCAGTCTCTCTGAGTCAGTCAGTCAGTCTCTCAGTCAGTCAGTCTCTCAGTCAGTCAGTCTCTCTCAGTCAGTCAGTCTCTCTCAGTCAGTCAGTCTCTCTCTCAGTCAGTCTCTCTCTCAGTCAGTCTCTCTCTCAGTCAGTCAGTCTCTCTCTCTGTCAGTCAGTCTCTCTCTCAGTCAGTCAGTCTCTCTCAGTCAGTCAGTCTCTCTCTCTGTCAGTCAGTCTCTCTCTCAGTCAGTCAGTCTATCTCTCTGTCAGTCAGTCTCTCTCTCTCAGTCAGTCTCTCTCTCAGTCAGTCAGTCTCTCTCTCTGTCAGTCAGTCTCTCTCTCAGTCAGTCAGTCTCTCTCAGTCTCTCTGTCAGTCAGTCTCTCTCAGTCAGTCAGTCTCTCTCTCTGTCAGTCAGTCTCTCTCAGTCAGTCAGTCTCTCTCTCTGTCAGTCAGTCTCTCTCTCAGTCAGTCAGTCTCTCTCTCAGTCAGTCTCTCTCTCTCTGTCAGTCAGTGTCTCTCTCTCTCTGTCAGTCTCAGTCAGTCCGTCAGTCTCACTGTCAGTCAGTCTCTCTGTCAGTCAGTCTCTCTGTCAGTCAGTCAGTCTCTCTCTCAGTCAGTCAGTCTCTCTCTCTGTCAGTCAGTCTCTCTCTCTGTCAGTCTCTCTCAGTCAGTCTCTCTCAGTCAGTCTCTCTCAGTCAGTCAGTCTCTCTCAGTCAGTCAGTCTCTCTCAGTCAGTCTCTCTCAGTCAGTCTCTCTCTCTCTCAGTCAGTCTCTCTCTCTCTCAGTCAGTCTCTCTCTCTCTCAGTCAGTCTCTCTCTCTCAGTCAGTCTCTCTCTGTCAGTCAGTCTCTCTCATTCAGTCAGTCTCTCTGTCAGTCAGTCTCTCTCTCTCTCTGTCAGTCTCAGTTAGTCAGTCTCTCAGTCAGTCAGTCTCTCTCAGTCAGTCACTCTCTCAGTCAGTCTCTCTCTCAGTCAGTCACTCTCTCAGTCAGTCTCTCTCTCTGTCAGTCAGTCTATCTCTCAGTCAGTCAGTCTCTTTCAGTCAGTCAGTCTCTCTCAGTCAGTCAGTCTCTCTCAGTCAGTCAGTCTCTCTCTCTGTCAGTCTCTCAGTCAGTCTCTCTCTCTGTCAGTCAGTCTCTCTCTGTCAGTCAGTCTCTCTCTCAGTCAATCTCTCTCTCAGTCAGTCAGTCTCTCTGTCAGTCAGTCACTCTGTCAGTCAGTCTCTCTCTCTCAGTCACTCTCTCTCTCCCAGTCAGTCAGTCTCTCTCTCAGTCAGTCAGTCTCTCTCTCAGTCTCTCTCTCTCTGTCAGTCTCTAACTCTCTGTCAGTCTCTCTGTCAGTCAGTCTCTCTCTGTCAGTCAGTCTCTCTCTCAGTCTCTCTCTCTGTCAGTCTCTCTCTCTCTCTGTCAGTCAGTCTCTCTGTCAGTCAGTCTCTCTCAGTCAGTCAGTCTCTCTCTCAGTCAGTCAGTCTCTCTCTCTGTCAGTCAGTCTCTCTCTCTGTCAGTCAGTCTCTCTCTCAGTTAGTCAGTCTCTCTCAGTCAGTCAGTCTCTCTCAGTCAGTCAGTCTCTCTCTCAGTCAGTCAGTCTCTCTCTCTGTCAGTCAGTCTCTCTCTCTGTCAGTCAGTCTCTCTCTCTTTCAGTCAGTCTCTCTGAGTCAGTCAGTCAGTCTCTCAGTCAGTCAGTCTCTTAGTCAGTCAGTCTCTCTCAGTCAGTCAGTCTCTCTCAGTCAGTCAGTCTCTCTCTCAGTCAGTCTCTCTCTCAGTCAGTCAGTCTCTCTCTCTGTCAGTCAGTCTCTCTCTCAGTCAGTCAGTCTCTCTCAGTCAGTCAGTCTCTCTCTCTGTCAGTCAGTCTCTCTCTCAGTCAGTCAGTCTATCTCTCTGTCAGTCAGTCTCTCTCTCTGTCAGTCAGTCTCTCTCAGTCAGTCAGTCTCTCTCTCAGTCAGTCTCTCTCTCTCTGTCAGTCAGTGTCTCTCTCTCTCTGTCAGTCTCAGTCAGTCAGTCAGTCTCACTGTCAGTCAGTCTCTCTGTCAGTCAGTCTCTCTGTCAGTCAGTCAGTCTCTCTCTCAGTCAGTCAGTCTCTCTCTCTGTCAGTCAGTCTCTCTCTCTGTCAGTCTCTCTCAGTCAGTCTCTCTCAGTCAGTCAGTCTCTCTCAGTCAGTCTCTCTCTCTCAGTCAGTCTCTCTCAGTCAGTCTCTCTCTCAGTCAGTCAGTCTCTCTCTCAGTCAGTCTCTCTCTCTCTGTCAGTCAGTCAGTGTCTCTCTCTCTCTGTCAGTCTCAGTCAGTCAGTCTCTCTCAGTCAGTCAGTCTCACTGTCAGTCAGTCTCTCTGTCAGTCAGTCTCTCTGTCAGTCAGTCAGTCTCTCTCTCAGTCAGTCAGTCTCTCTCTCTGTCAGTCAGTCTCTCTCTCTGTCAGTCTCTCTCAGTCAGTCTCTCTCAGTCAGTCAGTCTCTCTCAGTCAGTCTCTCTCTCTCAGTCAGTCTCTCTCAGTCAGTCTCTCTCTCTCAGTCAGTCTCTCTCAGTCAGTCTCTCTCTCTCTCAGTCAGTCTCTCTCAGTCATCCCCCGGGGCTTGGCCACATTTTTTTTTTTTTTAGGGAGGGGGGCTGCGTTGCCCCTCTCCGTAGGCTTCTATTGGCCCCGGGGACCCCATCCCCCGGGGCTGTGCCTCTTTATTTTTAAAATTTTAATATTGAAGGGGGGATGTGTGGCCCCCCTCCTGGGCCACTTCTGGCCCCGGGGACCCCATCCCCCGGGGCCGGCCCTTTGAGTTGGGGACCGTGGGGGGAGCCCCAATGCCCCCACAGTCCCGCCGGCTGCCCGCCTCCTGCGGGAGCCGGCATTGCTTTTGAGCAAGGGGAGCTGTTGACTTGCAATCCTGCTTTGCTTCATTGAAGCGAGAGCAGGTTTTCCTCTCTCTCTGTCAGTCAGTCAGTATCTCTCTCAGTCAGTCAGTATCTCTCTCTGTCAGTCAGTCTCTCTCTCAGTCAGTCAGTCTCTCTCTCAGTCAGTCAGTCTCTCTCTCAGTCAGTCTCTCTCAGTCAGTCAGTCTCTCTCAGTCAGTCAGTCTCTCTCTCAGTCAGTCAGTCTCTCTCTCTGTCAGTCAGTCTCTCTCTCTGTCAGTCAGTCTCTCTCTCTTTCAGTCAGTCTCTCTGAGTCAGTCAGTCAGTCTCTCAGTCAGTCAGTCTCTCAGTCAGTCAGTCTCTCTCAGTCAGTCAGTCTCTCTCAGTCAGTCTCTCTCTCAGTCAGTCAGTCTCTCTCAGTCAGTCAGTCTCTCTCTCTGTCAGTCAGTCTCTCTCTCAGTCAGTCAGTCTCTCTCTCTGTCAGTCAGTCTCTCTCTCTGTCAGTCAGTCTCTCTCAGTCAGTCAGTCTCTCTCTCAGTCAGTCTCTCTCTGCCAGTCTCTCTCTCAGTCAGTCAGTCTCTCTGTCAGTCAGTCTCTCTCTCTCTGTCAGTCAGTGTCTCTCTCTCTCTGTCAGTCCCCAGTCAGTCAGTCTCTCTCAGTCAGTCAGTCTCACTGTCAGTCAGTCAGTCTC
This sequence comes from Calotriton arnoldi, assembly GCA_963921515.1. Taxonomy (NCBI): domain Eukaryota; kingdom Metazoa; phylum Chordata; class Amphibia; order Caudata; family Salamandridae; genus Calotriton; species Calotriton arnoldi. Next base: position 197,108 of record CAWUFW010013302.1, read on the forward strand.
TCTGTCAGTCAGTCAGTCTCTCTCTCAGTCAGTCAGTCTCTCTCAGTCAGTCTCTCTCTCAGTCAGTCAGTCTCTCTCAGTCAGTCAGTCTCTCTCTCTGTCAGTCAGTCTCTCTCTCAGTCAGTCAGTCTCTCTCTCTGTCAGTCAGTCTCTCTCTCTCTGTCAGTCAGTCTCTCTCAGTCAGTCAGTCTCTCTCTCAGTCAGTCTCTCTCTCAGTCAGTCTCTCTCTCAGTCAGTCAGTCTCTCTCTCAGTCAGTCTCTCTCTCTCTGTCAGTCAGTGTCTCTCTCTCTCTGTCAGTCTCAGTCAGTCAGTCTCTCTCTGTCAGCCAGTCTCTCTGTCAGTCAGTCAGTCTCTCTGTCAGTCAGTCAGTCTCTCTCTCAGTCAGTCAGTCTCTCTCTCTCTGTCAGTCAGTCTCTCTCTCTGTCAGTCTCTCTCAGTCAGTCTCTCTCAGTCAGTCTCTCTCAGTCAGTCAGTCTCTCTCAGTCAGTCTCTCTCTCTCAGTCAGTCTCTCTCAGTCAGTCTCTCTCTCAGTCAGTCTCTCTCTCAGTCAGACTCTCTCTGTCAGTCAGTCTCTCTCTCATTCAGTCAGTCTCTCTGTCAGTCAGTCTCTCTCTCTCTCTGTCAGTCTCAGTCAGTCAGTCTCTCAGTCTGTCAGTCTCTCTCAGTCAGTCACTCTCTCAGTCAGTCTCTCTCTCAGTCAGTCACTCTCTCAGTCAGTCTCTCTCTCTGTCAGTCAGTCTCTCTCTCAGTCAGTCAGTCTCTCTCAGTCAGTCAGTCTCTCTCAGTCAGTTAGTCTCTCTGTCAGTCTCTCTCTCAGTCAGTCTCTCTCTCTGTCAGTCAGTCTCTCTATGTCAGTCAGTCTCTCTCTCAGTCAATCTCTCTCTCAGTCAGTCAGTCTCTCTGTCAGTCAGTCTCTCTGTCAGTCAGTCTCTCTCTCAGTCACTCTCTCTCTCCCAGTCAGTCAGTCTCTCTGTCAGTCAGTCTCTCTGTCAGTCAGTCTCTCTGTCAGTCAGTCTCTCTCATTCAGTCAGTCTCTCTCAGTCAGTCAGTCTCTCTCTACCTCAGTCAGTCAGTATCTCTCTCTCTCAGTCAGTCAGTCTCTCTCTGTCTGTCAGTCTCTCTCTCTCTGTCAGTCAGTCTCTCTCTCAGTCAGTCAGTCTCTCTCTCAGTCAGTCAGTCTCTCTCTCAGTCAGTCAGTCTCTCTCTCTCAGTCAGTCTCTCTCTCTCTGTCAGTCTCTCTCTCAGTCAGTCAGTCTCTCTGTTAGTCAGTCTCTCTCTGTCGTTCAGTCTCTCTCTCAGTCAGTCTCTCTCTCTCAGTCAGTCTCTCTCTCTGTCAGTCTCTCTCTCTCTCTCTCTCTCTGTCAGTCTCTCTCTGTCAGTCAGTCTCTCTCTCAGTCAGTCAGTCTCTCTCTCAGTCAGTCAGTCTCTCTCTCTCTCTACAACATACCTTAGAAACATTGCCAATATCTCTGGCTAAACACTTATAAGGTCCCAACGGCGAGACCTATTGGCGATGCCAATGCTTGTTTTTTATTCCGGATTCGCGCACCCAGCGCGAATTCGGACGTTTCTTAAAATGTTTTTGGGCTGGGGGTCCTTGTGGGACCCCCTGAGCAGGCCTAGGGGGTCAGGGTGTTCCTACCTTGCCCCCTTTTCTTGTTTTTCATCTTTGTTTAACTGTTTTCTTATGACTCTGGTTCAACCTAGTCCCAAGATGGCTGCCAGCATTGCCTGGATGAAGTGCTGACAGCCAATCAGGTTTCACGATGACATGTGTGGTTAGGCTCCGCCCAGATATCGATATTTCTTTTTCCTTTCTTTTTCCTTTAATATTTCAAAAACTACTGAACGGATTTACACCATTTAACAAAAAGGACTCTTTCTGAATGAAGACCTACCTTTTTGCTAAATTTGGTGTAATTCCGTTCAGCAGTTCGAGCTGTAGCTTTGTCTAAAGTTTCCTATGGAAAATAACACGGGGAAAACGCGTTTTGGGACCCCCCTTTTTTCCCGGCCCCCGCTTGGCGAATCACCCCAAAACTTTCAAGACAGGAGCTGACCGGAGCTGATCACTAGTTTTGAAAATTTCGCGAAGATTCTTCAACCGGCGCCAAAGTTATTGGGAAAACAAAAAACGCTTTTCCTATGGAAACTAGGTCCTAACTATAACTACCTACTGGCAACCGCCAGTAGGTAATATATATATATATATATATATATCACTGAAAAAACCATAGGTTTTAGGGACAGTTATAGTTAGTTGGACATTGCACTCGTACAAAACCCGTGAAATTCCCCTGTTATAGTTAGTTCAGCTAACTATAACTCGCGCCCGCAATGCACTGCTGATGACGTCACATATTACATCACTCATGACATGGTCAGTGACATCACTGATGACATCACTGATGACATCTCAAATGACATCACTGATGACATCACTGATGACATCATCCAGTGACTGTGTGTTTCTGTAAAGTTTAAATATGTTTAATATATATAGGGAAAGGCGTATTGAAGAATGAGTGGGTGTATAAGTGTCTGAATGGATGATTTAGTACGTGAGTGACTGACTCTACAAGTGAGTGATTAAACGTATCTTACTGAATGCATGGGTTAGTGACTAAACTGTGTGAATGTCTGTATCCGTCTGTTTGTTGGTGTGTAAGTGGATGCATGGATTTGCGAATAGCTACATGAGTGTCTATATGGGTTATTGATTGGTTCTCTGAGTATCTGTATGGCTGCCTGAGTGTTTGTGTGGGTGGGGTGTGTGTGACTCTATACATAGATGTGTGAGTGGGTGATTCACTGGGTGCATGATTTCAAGAGTGCATCTGTGATGGACTGCTTGGGTGGGTGAGTGTGTGTATGGGTGTGTTAGTGAGTGAATGTATATCTCAGTGGTACATGTGCAAGTAACTACATATGTAAAAGGCAGTATATATGTGTGTTAGAGTATTTAAATGGCTATAAGTGAGAGTGTGTTATTGTGAGAGTGGCTGTATGGATGCGTGTGTGCTTGTATCAGTTATTGTATAAGAGCGTAAGAATGTGCTAGTATTTGTATGAGTAAGTGAGCTGGTGTGTGTATAACTGTATAGGTGAGTAAATGGGTGTGTGATTAATTTTTTGCATGACTGACTAGGTGTGTGAGTACCTCTATGGATGAGTGGCGGTGTGTGAGTGTTTATATAGGTGTATGAGTGCATATGATACTCCTGTACTGAGTGACTGTAAGTATGAGTGACTGTACAGGTGAGTGAGTGGATGTGTGTGTAGACCTAAGAATCAGTGAGTGGGTATGTAGTTTTTGGTGTTGGAGTGTCTATGGTTTTGAGAATGGCAGTCTGTAATTTAGAGTGGGTGTATCAAAAGTTATATTAGGGTGTGAGAAGATGCATGAAATTATCACATGGATGATGTCATCAGTGATGTCATTTGAGATGTCATCAGTGATGTCATCAGTGATGTCACTGACCATGTCATGAGTGATGTAATATGTGACGTCATCAGCAGTGCATTGCGGGGCGCGAGTTATAGTTAGCTGAACTAACTATAACAGGGGAATTTCACGGGTTTTGTACGAGTGCAATGTCCAACTAACTATAACTGTCCCTAAAACCTATGGTTTTTTCAGTGAATTTCAAAGGTTTTTAAATGCTAATTTCTACCTATAACGTGTCTGAAACCTATGGTTTTTTCAGTGAATTTCAAAGGTTTTTTAAATGCTAATTTCTAACTATAACGTGCCTGAAACCTATGGTTTTTTCAGTGAATTTCAAAGGTTTTTAAATGCTAATTTCTAAGTATAACGTGCCTGAAACCTATGGTTTTTTCAGTGAATTTCAAAGGTTTTTAAATGCTAATTTCTAACTATAACGTGCCTGAAACCTATGATTTTTAAGTGAATTTCAAAGGTTTTTAAATGCTAGTTTCTAACTATGCCAACAGAGGTAGGACATGTGAAGAAAGAAGAAAAAACGCACATAAAGAAGCAAAAGATGTGCAGAAAGAACCAACAGAGGAGCAGAAAGAGGCCTTGTTGCAAAATCATCCTGTGCCCACAACTTTTTCAGACGGGTACTGGTGGTAACTGACTCTGACTAACCAGAGTGAAGGGAGGGGGGGCCTGAGGTGACATGTGTGCAAACGCGCCCCGTGGCGCGTTTTAAGTTGCGGGATTAAGTCCCTTTGAATCCTGAGGGTCCCTGGGGCCCAACTAGCCCCCAGGTACCTACAGTTAGGACCACAGAGCTGAGTTGCAGAGAGGCGTTCCGAGGCCACGCACCTTTTTCACCTCTCTGCAACGCAACTCTGTTGTGCTTACTGAAGGTACCTGGTGGGCTAGTTGGCCCCCAGGATTCAAAGGAATTAACTCCCCAACTTAAAACGCACCACAGGGCGTGTTTGCGCACATGTCACCTGAGGCCCCGCTCCCTCCCTTCACCACTGTGCAAACGCGCCCCGTGGCGCATTTTAAGTTGGGGGATTAGGTCACCTTGAATCCTGAGAGTCCCTGGGGCCCAACTAGCCCACCAGGTACTTCCAGTAAGCACCACAGGCCTGCGTTGCAACGCCTGTAACAAATTGTGCAGTTGTGTTTAGGTAGTGAAGAGGGTCGTGCTGGGGGTAGTGTTTTAGGGTTTAGGGTAGTGCAGTGGTGTTTGTGTAGTGTAGGGGGTCATGCTGGGGGTAGATTTAGGGTTTAGGGTAGTGCAGTGGTGTTTGGGTAGTCTAGGGAGTCGTGCTGGGGGAGTGTTTTAGGGTTTAGGGTAGTACAGTGGTGTTTGGGTAGTATAGGGGGTCGTGCTGGGGTTAGTGTTTTAGGGTTTTAGGGTTTAGGGTAGTGCAGTGGTGTTTGGGTAGTGTAGGGGATACTGCTGGGGGTAGTGTTTTAGGGTTTAGGGTAGTGCAATGGTGTTTGGGTAGTGTAGGGGGTACTGCTGGGGGTAGTGTTTTAGGGTTTAGGGTAGTGCAGTGGTGTTTGGGTAGCGTAGGGGTACTGCTGGGGGTAGTGTTTTATGGTTTAGGGTAGTGCAGTGGTGTTTGGGTAGTGTAGGGGTTCGTGCTGGGGGTAGTTTTTTAGGGTTTAGGGTAGTGCAGTGGTGTTTGTGTAGTGTAGGAGGTCGTGTTTTAGGGTTTAGGGTAGTGCAGTGGTCTTTGGGTAGTGTAGGGAGTCGTGCGGGGGTATTGTTTTAGAGTTTAGGGTAGTGCAGTGGTCTTTGGGTAGTGTAGGGGGTTGTGCGGGGGTAGTGTTTTAGGGATTAGGGTAGTGCATTGGTATTTGGGTAGTGTAGGGGGTCATGCGGGGGTAGTGTTTTAGGGTTTAGGACAGTGCAGTGGTGTTTAGGTAGTGTAGGGGGTCGTGCTGGGGGAGTGTTTTAGGGTTTAGGGCAGTGCAGTGGTGTTCGGGTAGTGTAGGGGGTCGTGCTGGGGGAGTGTTTTAGGGTTTAGGGCAGTGCAGTCGTGTTCGGGTAGTGTAGGGGGTCGTGCTGGGGGAGTATTTTAGGGTTTAGGGTAGTGCAGTGGTATTCGGGTAGTGTAGGGGGTCATGCTGGGGGTAGTGTTCTAGGGTTTAGGTCAGTGCAGTGGTGTTTGGGCAGTGTAGGGGTCGTGCTGGGGGTGGTGTTTTAGGGTTTAGGGCAGTGCAGTGGTGTTCGGGCAGTGTAGGGGGTCGTGCTGGGGGTGGTGTTTCAGGGTTTAGGGCAGTGCAGTTGTGTTCGGGCAGTGTAGGGGGTCGTGCAGGGGGTGGTGTTTCAGGGTTTAGGGCAGTGCAGTGGTCGGGCAGTGTAGGGGGTCATGCAGGGGTGGTGTTTCAGGGTTTAGGGCAGTGGTGTTCGGGCAGTGTAGGGGGTCATGCTGGGGGTGGTGTTTCAGGGTTTGGGGCAGTGCAGTGGTGTTCGAGCAGTAAAGGGGGTCATGCTGGGGGTGGTGTTTCAGGGTTTAGGGCAGTGCAGTGGTGTTCGGGCAGTGTAGGGGGCGGTGCAGGGGTGGTGTTTCAGGGTTTATCGCAGTGCAGTGGTGTTCGGGCAGTGTAGGGGGTGGTGCAGGGGGTGGTGTTTCAGGGTTTAGGGCAGTGCAGTGGTGTTCGGGCAGTGTCGGGGGTCGTGCAGGGGGGGGTGTTGTAGGGTTTAGGGCAGTGCAGTGGTGTTCGGGCAGTGTAGGGGGCGGTGCAGGGGTGGTGTTTCAGGGTTTAGGGCAGTACAGTGGTGTTCGGGCATTGTAGGGGGTGGTGCTGGGGCTGGTGTTTCAGGGTTTAGGGCAGTGCAGTGGTGTTCGGGCAGTGTAGGGGGTCGTGCTGGGGCTGGTGTTTCAGGGTTTAGGGCAGTGCAGTGGTGTTCAGGCAGTGTAGGGGGTCGTGCTGGGGCTAGTGTTTCAGGGTTTAGGGCAGAGCAATGGTGCTCAGGCAGTGTAGGGGGTTGTGCTGGGGGTGATGTTTCAGGGTTCAGTGCAGTGGTGTTCCGGCAGTGTAGGGGTCGTGCAGGGGTGGTGTTTCAGGGTTTAGTGCAGTGGTGTTCGGGCAGTGTAGGGGGTCGTGCTGGGGTGGTGTTTCAGGGTTTAGGGCAGTGCAGTGGTGTTCGGGCAGTGTAGGGTGTCGTGCTGAGGGGTGGTGTTTCAGGGTTCAGGGCAGTGCAGTAGTGTTTGGGTAGTGTAGGGGGTCGTGCAGGGGTGGTGTTTCAGGGTTTAGGGCAGTGCAGTGGTGTTCGGCCAGTGTAGGTAGTCTTGCTGGGGGTGGTGTTTCAGGGTTTAGGGCAGTGCAGTAGTTTTCGGGCAGTGTAGGCGGTCGTGCTGGGGCTGGTGTTTCAGGGTTTAGGGCAGTGCAGTGGTGTTCGGGCAGTGTACGGGGTTGTGCTGGGGCTGGTGTTTCAGGGTTTAGGGCAGTGCAGTGGTGTGCGGGCAGTGTACGGGGTTGTGCTGGGGCTGGTGTTTCAGGGTTTAGGGCAGTGCAGTGGTGTTCGGGCAGTGTAGGGGGTCGTGCTGGGGCTGGTGTTTCAGGGTTTTGGGCAGAGCAGTGGTGTTCGGGCAGTGTAGGGGGTCGTGCTGGGGGTGGTGTTCAGGGTTTAGGGCAGTGCAGTGGTGTTCTGGCAGTGTAGGGGTCTTGCTGGGGGTGGTGTTTCAGGGTTTAGGGCAGTGCAGTGGTGTTCGGGCAGTGTAGGGGTCTTGCTGGGAGTGGTGTTTCAGGGTTTAGGGCAGTGGTGTTTGGGCAGTGTAGGGGGTCTTGCTGGGGGTGATGTTTCAGGGTTTAGGGCAGTGCAGTGGTGTTCGGGCAGTGTAGGGGGTCTTGCTGGGGGTAGTGTTTCAGGGTTTAGGGCGGTGCAGTGGTGTTCGTGCAGTGTAGGGGGTCGTGCTGGGGGTGGTGTTTCAGGGTTTAGGGCAGTGCAGTGGTGTTCGGGCAGTGTAGGGGGTCTTGCTGGGGGTAGTGTTTCAGGGTTTAGGGCGGTGCAGTGGTGTTCGTGCAGTGTAGGGGGTCGTGCTGGGGGTGGTGTTTCAGGGTTTAGGGCAGTGCAGTGGTGTTCGGGCAGTGTAGGGGGTCTTGCTGGGGGTAGTGTTTCAGGGTTTAGGGCGGTGCAGTGGTGTTCGTGCAGTGTACGGGGTCGTGCTGGGGGTAGTGTTTTAGGGTTTAGGGTAGTGCAGTGGTGCTTGTGTAGTGTAGGGGGTCGTGCTGGGGGTAGTGTTTTAGGGTTTAGGGTAGTGCAGTGGTGTTTGTGTAGTGTAGGGGTCATGTTTTAGGGTAGTGCAGTGGTGTTTGGGTAGTGTAGGGGGTCGTGCTGGGGGTAGTGTTTTAGGATTTAGGTTAGTGCAGTGGTGTTTGGGTAGTGTAGGGGGTCGTGCTGGGGGTAGTGTTTTAGGGTTTAGGGTAGTGCAGTGGTGTTTGTGTAGTGTAGGGGGTCATGCTGGGGGTAGTGTTTTAGGGTTTAGGGTAGTGCAGTGGTGCTTGTGTAGTGTAGGGGGTCGTGCTGGGGGTAGTGTTTTAGGGTTTAGGGTAGTGCAGTGGTGTTTGTGTAGTGTAGGGGTCATGTTTTAGGGTAGTGCAGTGGTGTTTGGGTAGTGTAGGGGTCGTGCTGGTGGTAGTGTTTTAGGATTTAGGTTAGTGCAGTGGTGTTTGGGTAGTGTAGGGGGTCGTGCTGGGGGTAGTGTTTTAGGGTTTAGGATAGTGCAGTGGTGCTTGTGTAGTGTAGGGGGTCGTGCTGGGGGTAGTGTTTTAGGGTTTAAGGTAGTGCAGTGGTGTTTTTGTAGTGTAGGGGGTCATGTTTTAAGATGCAATGCTCCAATACCTGACCAGTCTGCACTACATAAAACTGCAAAAAACTAAAAATAAAAAGTGTTTTGCACACTTTTGTCATTGGGCTATATGTGGGCTACATCTGGGTAATATTTGTGCTACATTTGGGCTCTTTTTTCACTGGTGGCCATCTTGGAAGACTTCTTTGTTATGAAGTTTCCTAATTTCTTCATTTACTGCAGTCTCCTCAGTAGGAAATGCTTTCAGTTTTTACTTTGATTCCATCAAGAAGGCATTCAGATGTGTCTCACATCTGCCATAAATTCAGAATGTTAGCACTCTAGTTGCTCATTCGATCACTGGAGTAAAGCTACTGCTCACCAGGGAGTTAACTGGTAGTCTGCTGCTGGTATTGAAAGTGATTGTTTCAGTCTGCATGTCAGAATTTTCTAATGAAATAGAAGAGGATTTGAGATCTCACTTAAAACATGCCCTAATTTTTCTTTCTGCAGCACTAACCATAATTTCTATTTCAAAAAGAACCCCTCATTTTGTTCCTTTTTAAATTAAATGTTTTAAGTGTTACCGGTTTATTCCAATCAAGATGGCTTCAGGTGTGCCATACTTTTGTCATAAGTAAGGCTGTTAGCGCTCTAGTTGTTCTTTAGAACACTCTGGGAAGCTGCAGTAGAACACAAAGGCATCAACTGGCAGGCTGCTCCTGTTGAAATATAACAGGAAGATATTTGAGATCACACTTGAAATATGTCCTAATTTTTCTTTCTACAGCACTAACCATAATTTCTATGACAAAAAGAACCCCTCATTTTGTTCCTTTTTAAATTAAATGTTTTAAGTGTTACCGGTTTATTCCAATCAAGATGGCTTCAGGTGTGCCATACTTTTGTCATAAGTAAGGCTGTTAGCGCTCTAGTTGTTCTTTAGAACACTCTGGGAAGCTGCAGTAGAACACAAAGGAATCAACTGACAGTCTCTGCCCTTGTTGGATGTACATGTTTTACTGAGAATGTCAGACTTCATTCTCACATGAGTGAGAAAGATAATGTGAATTTACAGAAAATATGCTCTCATTTTAGCTTCTGGAGCACCTGCCAAACCTCCATGGGACAAGCATGAGAAAATAGTGTTCTCTCAAACATGATTCATGATATCTCAGCAGAAGGTTTTTCACATGGTAAAATCACCTTAGAATACACCACAATTCCTAAAATTAGTATGGTACCATCAACTAATAAATTCTAATGTAACTAAAGCCTGTTATCACCCTTTATAGTTCTCCTTTTGGTGACCCTCAAAATCTTCTATTCACTACAATGCATTTCAATGAGGTACTATCATTTATATTGGTCCCAAGATGGCTGCCAGCAATTCCAGGATGAAGTGCTGACAGCCAATCAGATCTCACGATGACATGTGTGGTTAGGCTCCGCCCAGATATATATGTGACTTTACTTTTGATTTTCCCAGGAACTACTGAACGGATTTACACCATTTAAGCAAAAGGCACGACACTGAACCAAGGGCTACCTCTTTGCCAAATTTGGTGTAATTCCGTTCAGCAGTTCGGGCTGTAGCTGCGACTAAAGGTTCCTATGGAAAAATGAATGGGGAAAACGCGTTTTGGGACCCCCTTTTTCTCGGCCCCCGCTTGACGTATCACCCCGAGACTTTCAGGATAGGAGCGGACCGGAGCGCCCCAACAAGTTGGAAACTTTCGCGAAGATTTGTCAACCGGCGCCAACGTTATTTCAAATAGAATGTCACGGATTTCCTATGGATAATAGGTTTTAACTATAACTATCTACTGGCGACCGCCAGTAGATAATATATATATATATATATATATATATATATATATATATATATATATATATATATATATATATATACATATTACCCACTGGCGGTAGTCAGTAGGTAGTTATAGTTAGGACCTTGTTTCTATTCAAAAAGTGGTTTTTCTTTTGCCAATATCTTTGGCGCTGTTTGATGAATTTTCGCGAAATTTTCAAAACTAATGGGGCACTCCGGTCAGCTCCTGTCTTGAAAGTTTCGGGGTGATTCGTCAAGCGGAGGCCGAGAAAAACGGGGGGGTTCCAAAACATGTTTTCTCCATGTTAATTTCCTTAGGAAACTTTAGACACGGCTACAGCCTGAACTGCTGAACGGAATTACACTAAATTTGACAAAAAGGTAGCTTTTGGTCCAGAAAGCACTCTTTTCATTAAATGGTGTAAATCCGTTCAGTAGTTTTTGAGAAATTTAAACATTTACAGATATCGATATTTGAGAATTGTGAGATCTGATTGGCTGAACCCTCCCGATCTCGAGCTTGTTTCTGATTGGCTGCCAACACTTCAAACCAGGAAGTGTTGGCAGCCATCTTGTGACTCAGTTGGAAGAAAAAGGATAAAAAAGAAGAAAAGGGGCAGGATAGGCACACCCTGACCCCCTAGGGCTGCTCAGGGGGTGCCACAGGGACCCCAAAGGTCAAAAAAAGCATTTTTTTAAAATATTTTCAGTGAGAGTCGCGTAGGGTCCGTAAGTGACGATGAAAAAAGCACACACAAAAACGAAGCGCGGTGTCGCGCACTTCGTTTAATTAAGCCCCTTGGTGGGCCAGTTCCCGGGAGCAATGTTTAGTTATGATGCGGGGGCTACTTCTGCCACGGGGACCGCCACCTCCCTGGGGCAAATATAATGATATGGGGGGCACGCGGCCCCCCTCTGCCCCGAAGAGCACCACCTCCCCGGAGCTATACGTAAAAGTGTGGAGGGGCTCAAGCCCGGGGACCACTACTTCCCCGGGGCATTCATCAATTAAAATGCGGGGGTCCGTTGTGGACTGCCGGCCCTGGGGAGCATGATGTTCCCGGGGCTTTAAATTTGATGGAGGCGGATCGTGCAGTGTCCCTTGAGGAGCTTTCCATGGCCCTGGGTATCGCCATCTCCGAGGGCCAGTTCCAACAATGTCCTGTGGTCTATACCCCCGGGGCATTGCAGTTTGCTATGGTAGGGCAGGAGCTCTGTTCCCACCCTGCCATAGCAAACTTCTGCTTCGCTTTATGGAAGCGAGAGGAGAAAATTTGCTCTCGCTTCCATGAAGCGAAGCAGATTTGCTTTATGGCAAAGGGAGCTGCATGTCAGCAGCTTCCTTTGACCAAAAGCAATGCCGGCTCCCGCAGGAGGCGGGGAGCCGGCAGGGACAGCGGGGGTATTGGGGCTCCCCCGCGGTCCCCAAACATTGTGGCCAGGCACCGGGGGATGGGGTCCCCGGGGCCTAAAATGGCCCTGCTGAGTTCTGGGTTATAGGGTGGCTCTAAAAAGAGCCCTTGTTTTGATCATGACTTTGGTGGAGCTACATGTAAGTGCGGATGCACAGCTTGAGGTTGTTGAGAAAAACTCTGTTTCCTTCATCTGTGAAATGAACTCCATCACTTCTGTAGATGTCATCCATATCAAAATGTAGATTGTTGTTATAGATGGACCTCATGCTATGATCTCTGAGGTAAGCAGAAACAGCTTTATTGACATTCTTCCTAGCTTTCTCAATCTGAGGACAGAATTGATTTGACCACTTCCATTTCTGTCTTTGGCCTATATTAGAGAATACAAAGACAGTTTGAGGCAAAAGCAACATCAACTGTGCAAAGGTATCTTTCATTAGCATTTCCAGCCCAACCCCGGTCAATGTGCCTAGGTCATTGCCACCACACTGCACAATCATGAGGTCAGGGGGTTGGAGATGCAAAAAGGTTTTAACCAAAGGCATCAATTGGTGCCACTTTAATCCTCTCTGTGCAAACCATTTAATGTCCACATTTTGCAAACCTAGGTCTTTGTCAATACGTCTGTGTTCAGCATACCTTTTGCATCAGAAAACATAGCTGTGCCCTACGATCCATACTGTAAGCATTTTGAAGGGATGTCTGGAAGGAATGAAAAGATGTCTGTAGCTGATGTAGTCCGTTGGTAGAATGAGAGATATGTAAAAAGGTGGAGAACAAGCTTATTTTGAGAAAACCGATATCTGATTGGCTGATGATCAACATTGTGCACTGAAAAATAGGATGCATGTTACTTTCATGGAAAAGCATGTTTCTGATTGGTTAATAAAAAATGTTTGAAAGGCACAGTACATAGGATACGATAACATGTTGCAGAAGTCAACCACACCTGCTATTTGGATGCAACTGTTCTGAACTTATAAATATGGTGAACTTGTGACCTGCACCTGCCGTTGAATGTTGCAGAAACTGTTGCTATGATATATGGTGAACTTGTGACCTGCACCTGCCGTTGAATGTTGCAGAAAATGTTGCTATGGAAACTGGCATTAAGGAGAGTGGGGGAAGGGTTGAAACAACTGTGTTATTAAAATATGAAATGCAGATGCAAATACAAGTGATAAGATATTAAAGTTAGTTTTTCTAAATCAGTAGTATGTTTAGAAGAAGTGTGTTGTTCAAAATTAGCAGTAGTATTATTGGAAATAGGTTTTTGAACTCTCGTAAGGGTTCGGGGCTCTATGGCGATGCAGCAGCGTGGTGGAGTCTCCACTCCACAAAATTACAGAACCAGTTTGGGCACTTTTAGAAGAGAGTTAGAAAGGGTTAATATGAGTAACCAATAGAAATGTGTTTTACAATTTGAAATAATGAAGGAACGAATTTGATTTGTTACTTACATCTATTTGTGTGCAGAAAGAGAGGGAAAGTTTGCCATTACTGGTTTGAGAGTGCTGCACTATATTTATTGTGTGAGAAAGAACATTTTTCATGCGTTTGTGATATTTATTTGATATTCTGCAATACTATTACATAGGTGAGTTACAAATTTGTAAGGTGTGTTATGTATTGTGTAGTAGTGGTTCAGTCTTTGGAGTGATATTTTTAAGTTTGAAAATATTTTTTTTTTAAATAACACATTATTACAGAAGTGTGCTATTTGACATATGTTACGAAATGTACAAAGACTCTGGGTAGTTGCTGAATAGTCAAGCTGCAAGAGAAAAGTGAGGTTTAAGACATGCTGGCAGAGGTATTAGTGATTAGGCTACTTTGTATGACTCTGTGGAAAGGTACGCTTGAAGTACCCCGTATACATTTAGGTGTCTTCGAGAAATGAGGAGTGCAGTCTGTCCACCGAACGCTTCCTCCCCCCCGTTTGTAAAAGGAAGGTAACAGAGGCCTATCTGCATCAAAAAATACCACTTAGACCCTCACTGGACTGCTGGCTGCATCTGAACAGCCCAATTGGCTTTAATGCTACACACAAAAGCGGCACACAGTTGCAACTTACATACCGGCACATTGTACATTGCCCGAGTGTCCGTCTTAGCAATCCGACTGTGCTGAGGTATGTCTATGCTGCTACATGTATTTTCACACGCGCTATGCATCAGAAGACCGGAACCGATAAAACAGAGGTATACATCTATTTGTATGTTTCTTTTATGTTTGATACAACTAGCAAAAGGCACAGACACATGCATGCATGCTTTCAGTAATATGGTGAGACTTACAACTGTGACATGTGAAGGGTTGCTGCTTTGCATTTGGCTACGCCCAACACTTATAGCAGTTGCTGAGTAGTGAAGCTGCAAGACAAAAGTTAGGTTAAAGACCTGCTGGCAGAGGGATTAGTGATTATGGTACTTGGCATGAGTCTCTGGAAAGGTATAGTTGAAGTACGCCGTATATATTTGGGTGTCTTCATGAAATGAGAAGTGAAGTCTGTCACGTTGAAAGGACTGCATGGTCTTGTGACTGAGGGATAGGGTTGAATTGGGATTTAAAATTGGCCCGGCCAACGTAAAAGAAATGGCCCACGTTTGCAGATTGTGCCTTGTCGGAAAATATTGGGGGGGGGGCTTTACAAGAGACATGTTTTATTAACTTTAGGGAGATAAAAAAGAAATGCAAATGTTGCCTGCACACTTTGTGTATGGATTTGTTCCCACTGGTGAACCACACCTGAAAATAAGTGAAGGTAATTGTCAGGCTGCCTGCTCTTGCTGAATCTGAGTACATTACAGGGCCGGCAGATCGAGAGACTGGGAATGACACGTCCCTTGCCCCCCCTCCTCCCCCACCGAACGCTTCCTCCCCCCGTTTGTAAAAGGAAGGTAACAGAGGCCTATCTGCGTCGAAAAATACCACTTAGACCCTCACTGAGCTGCTGGCGACATCTGAACAGCACAGATAAAATCCCAATCTGCTCCAATGCTATACAAAAAAGCTGCACACAGTTGCAACTTACATACCGGCCCATTGTACATTGTCCGAGTGTTCGTCTTAGCAGTCTGACTTTGCTGAGGTATGTGTATGCTTCTACATGTATTTTCACACGTGTTATGCATCAGAAGATCCAATACCTATAAAACACAGGTATACGTCTATTTGTCTGTTTCTTTTATGTATGATGCCACTAGCAAAAGGGACAGAAAGATGCATGCATGCTTTCAGTAATATGGTGAGACCTACAACTGTGATATGTGAAGGGTTGCTGCTTTACATTTGGCTAGGCCCAACACTCTTAGTAGTTGCTGAGTAGTGAAAATGCAAGACAAAAGTGAGATTAAAGACATGCTGGCAAAGGGATTAGTGATTATGATACTTGGTATGAGTCTCTGGGAAGGTATAGTTGAAGTACGCGGTATATATTTAGGTGTCTTCGTGAAATGAGGAGTGCAGTATGTCATGTTGAAAGGAGTGCATGGTCTTGTGACTGAGGTACAGGGTTGAATTGGGATCTAAAATCGGCCCGGCCAACGTAAAAGAAATGGCCCACGTTTGCAGATTGTGCCTTGTTGGAAAATACTGGGGGGGGCTTTACAAGAGACATGTTTTATTAACTTCAGGGAGATAAAAAAGAAATGCAAATGTTGCCTGCACACTTTGTGCATGGATTTGTTCACACTGGTTAACCACACCTGATTATAAGTGAAGGTAATTGTCAGGCTCCCTGCTCATGCTGAATCTGTGTACATTACAGGGCCAGCAGATCGAGAGACTGGGAATGACACATCCATCGAGCCCCCCCCTACTTCCCCCCAACGCTTCCTCCCCCCACCTTTGTAAAAAGAAAGGTAACAGAGGCCTATCTGTGTCGAAAAATACCACTTAGAACCTCACTGGGCTGCTGGCGGCATCTGAACAGCACAGATAAAGTCCCAATTGGCTTCCATGCTACACAAAAAAGCGGCACACAGTTGCAACTTACATACTGGCACATTGTACATTGCCCGAGTGTCTGTCTTAGCAATCCGACTTTGCTGAGGTATGTCTATATTTCTACATGTATTTTTACACGTGTTACGTATCGGAAGATCCGATACCTATAAAACACAGGTATACATCAATTTGTATGTTTCTTTTATGTATGATGGCACTAGCAAAAGGCAGAGACACATGCATGCATGGTTTCAGTAATATGGTAAGACTTACAACTGTGACATGTGAAGGGTTGATGCTTTATATTTGGCTAGGCCAAACAGTCTGAGTAGTCAGTGAAAAGTGAAGTTATAAGAGAAAACTGAGGTTTAAGACATGCTGGCAGAGGGATTAGTGATTAGGCTACTTTGTATGAGTCTTCCAATCTCCCAGGCAGTACCAATGCACTCATTCAATTAAGGAGATTCTACCTATACACACATCCAATCAATCAGATATTACCTACTCAAACATGCAACGACCCAGGCAGTAGTCTTGCATTCAACCATTCAGTAAGCCACTACCTATGCACTCATCTATTCTGTTAAGCAATACTGAAGCAGTCATCAAATGATACAGGCACTACAGTTGCACTAAACCATTCACTCAGGCACTACCAATGCACTCATCCATTTTCTGAAGCACTATTTATGCACTCATCCAATGACGAAAACATTAGCCTTGCACTCATACTTTCACTCAGGTACTTCCTATGCCCTCATACAATCACCCAGGCACTACCTTTGTACTGATGCAATCACAGAGGCACTATGCATGTACTCATGCAATCAGTAAGACACTAGTTTTGCACTTGACTGTTCACTCAGGCACTACCTATGCAGTTATCTATTCCCTCAGGCAGTACTGTGGCACTCATCCAATGACCCAGCCATTACACTCATGATTTTACTGAGGTACTATTCATCCACTGATCTAAGCATTCAGACGATACTGTTGCACTCATGAAGTTACTCAGGCACAACTTATGCATTCATGCAATAACACAGGCACTACCCCTGCACTTATGCTATCACATAGACACTAGCTATGGACTCATGCAATCAGTCAGGTACTACTCTTGCACTCAGCCATTCACTCAGGCACTACCTATGCAGTCATCCAGTCACCAATGAAGTACCCATGCAGTCATACAATCAGAGAGGCACTATCTATACAGACATCAAATTAATGAGGCATTACCTATACAGTCATGCAGTCACCTAGCCACTACTCTTGCACTCAAGCATTTATTCAGGTACTACTCATGCACTCATCCATTCACTCAGGCAGTACGTATGCACTCATCCAATGACGCAGCCATTACCCTTGCATGGATCGTTCCATTCAGGCAGCACCCATACACTCATCGAATCACACAGGCACTACTGCTGCACTCAAGCAATCACACATGCACTACTCATGCACTCATGCAATCAAGGACGCACTACCTATGCACACATTGAATTAATAAGACATTACCTACACAATCGTGCAATGAATCAGGCACTACTCTTGTACTCATCCATTCACTTAGGCACTACCCATGCACTGATCTATTCTGTGAAGCACTACCCATGCACTTATCCAATGATGCAGGCACTACAGTTGGATTAAAGCATTTACTCAGGCACTACCCATGCAGTGTTCTAAGCAGCCAGACATTACTCTTGTACTCATTAATTTACTGAGGCACTAGCCATGTATTTTCATACATGTTATGCATGTGAAGATCGTAGACCTATAAAACACAGGTATACATGCATTTGTATGCTCTTTTATGTATGATGTGACTAACAAAAAGCACAGACACATGTATGCATATTTTCAGGAAATATGATGACACTTTCAACAGTGATATGCAAAGGGTTCATGCTTTATATTTGGCTAGGCCCAACACTCTTAGTAGTTGCTGAATAGTAAAGGTGCTAGAGAAAAGTGAGGTTTAACACATGCTGGCAGAGGGATTAGTGATTAGTCTACTTTGTTGAATTGTTAGTGACATCCTACATGAAAGAAGGATACAAATACATGTGTACATGTGTTTTATAGATGTACCATCTTTAGATGGAAAACATGTGTGAAAATAGATGTACAAGTAGAGATATAACTCAGTCGCAAGACCATGCACTCTTTTCAACTAGAGAGACTGCACTTTCCATTTCAAGAACACACCAAACTTTATATGGCGTACTTCAAGTGTACCTATCCCAGACTCGTACAAACTAGCCTAATAAGTAATTCCTCTGCCAGGATATTTTTAACCTAATTTTTCTCTTGTAGCTTCACTATTCAGCGACTACTGAGACTGTTTGGACTAGCCAAATATAAAGCAGCAACCCTTCATATATCACTGTAGTAAGTCTCTGCATATTCCTGAATGCATGTATGTATATGTCTGTGCCTTTTGCTAGTGGCATCATATATAAAAAATATATACAAATAGACGTCTGGTGGCACTAGCAAAATGGCATCATATATAAAAAAATATATACAAATAGATGTCTGGTGGCACTAGCAAAAGGCACAGACACATTCATGCATGCTTTGAGGAGTATGGTGAGACTTACAATAGTAACATTGCAAAGATTGGTGTTTTGAATTTCTGGAGTTCTCTTCCTTGTTTGTGCACTTGTCTTGTTTCTTTGTGCATCCTTCTTGTGTGTTTCTGGAGCTCTGCTGCTTGTTTTTGTACTTCTCTTCTTTGTTTCTGCACCTTTTTTGGTTCTTTTTTGCAGGCCTCTTTCCCGTTTTTGAAGCTCTTTTGCCTTTTTCTACACCTCTCTTCCGTGTTTCTCCACTTTTGTTCCGTCTTTCTGCACCTCACTTTTTTTTCTGCAGATGTCTTGATTCCTACTGCACTTGTCTTACCACTTTAACCAGGGCTGTTGCTTCCTTCTGCACTTGTCTTGCCTCTGTCTGCACCTCTGTTGGTTCTTTTGGCTGTCATCTTGCCTCTTTTTGCACCCATATCGTATGTTTCTGCACCCCTTTTCTCTCTTTGAGCATGTTTGTTGCATCTTTGAGCATTTTTGTTAGCCTGTTTCTGCACCTGCGTTGCTTCTTTTTGCACCCCTCTTGCGTATTTATGTACCTGTGTTCCCTGTTTTGGAGTTGTCTTGCCTGTTTCTGCATCACTCTTGCGTCTTTGTGCACTTCTGTTGTTTCTTTGTTCACCGCTATTGTCTCTTTGTGCAGCTCTGTTGCCTCTTTCTGAATTTCTCAAATTTTTTAGTACCTGTGTTGTTTGTGTATTTCTTTTAGGTGTTTCTAAACTTTTTATTTTCTTTTTGTCCCTTTCTTTCTCGTTCAGTACAGTTTTTCTCTTTCTGCAGTTCTCTTGCTTGTTTCTACGCTTTTGTTTTTTATTTGTAATAAAGAGAATAGCAATGTAATTGTAATTAATTGTTTACTAGTTACTATCAGTATTCATATGTAATTAATTTAAAATAGTTAATTCATGTAACAAACTATTGAAACTGTTCTTTGTTTTACAGAAAATTATTTTGTTTGGATCACAAATTCAAGATGGCAAGAAAACACAAAAAGAGAAGACAACAAAAAAACAGATCTACTTAAAGAAAAGTAAAAAGATTTTGTCACAAAAAATGAAAATGTTACTAAGGATAAAGTTTGTTCTGGTAAGAGCACTAAACACTTTCTTAAAAGAGATGCAGAGAAATTAAAGAAAGTTAATAGCAATGAAAGGAAAAAGAAGAGTTTTACAACAAAGAAGAAGGAGAACGACATTTCTAATGGTAAAAAAACATTAGTTTTTGGAAAAACAGCACGTTAGAAGAAGAGAAAAACAATTTAAAGAGATACGTGGTCGACTCTTTCGAAGTAGAGTAATTCAAAATGTATTAAAAGTTTGTAAAAAGTATAAAAGAAGATCAGCAGGGTATAAGAAGAAGCAATACATTGAAAGTGTAGTAGATACTGCTTTTGATTTCAAACGAAAATTATTTATTTTAATATTGAAGAAAATGAAAACATTGGGTAAAATAGTGAAGTTTATGAAAGACAAAAGCAAAAGAAAAAGACTTGTTAATAGAAGTAACTTTTGTAAAACTTTTACTGGTGAATGGAAGCACACTTCTACTACTGAGCCTTTCTTGAATGAAGAAAGCAACTTTCAACAGAACACATTAGCGTATTCAGTTGATACTAGTGGTCAATGCTATGAGATGAAAGATGGTTGTCCCATTCCAAAAGAAGAAATGGTTGTTAGGAGTATGGAAGAAGTAGTAGCTGAAGAAGTGCAAGGGAAGTGTACACAAGCTCTTGTATATAAGTGGGATTGTAGCAGTATTCGCAGTATTTGACAGGAATCTATTGACATATTGCGAAATATTTTACGAGAGTATGCAAAAAAAAAGTGTTAAACAGGAGATTAGGATGTCACAAGGACTAGATCCATGTAATGTAAGAAAATATACTAAGTTTCACGGACATTCTCTGGCTTGTCTTTCAAGAAAAGTGTGTAAAAGTACTTTTCATCACTTAAGAATGTTAGCAGTACACCACTCAGGAATGCGGAAGTTAGTAAGGAAAGTGTACTATGTAAAAACTCCTGCATTATGTTTACGTGAAATGATCACATACATGGTTGTTTATCAGATGTACAAAAAATTTGTGATGATATACAGTTTTGTTTATTTGGTTCACAACAGCAGTGTGTAGAAAGTGAGAGCTTGATAAGTGTAGATGTTGACGAACACGGGAAAGAGATTAGTATTGATGACTTTGTAGAAGAAATTACAAAGTTTAAGACAGTGTCCTCTGAAAAACCAAACTATGTTTGTATTTGTTGTCAACGTACTCATTATAGAAGTCAAACTAGGAATGTTATTTATATTTAAAAAGTGAAAAGGAAAACAATGATAACTGGCAGCAATTTGGTGGTTACTTGTTGGTGGAAGGTCGATTTGAGTTGGGTACTGATCAACGTATTTGTAAATATTGTTACAACACATTAGAAGAGAACAAAATGCCAGCTAGAGCAGTACAAAACAACTTAGAGTTAGTAGCTATTCCAGAGGAACTGGCAGATTTGAATGCATATGAGTCAGTTCTTATTCAATCTGTACACCTATTTCAAGCCATAATTCTTATGGAGCCTAAAACAGGTAAGCTGCCACCAACAGATTTACAAAGAGGTCTGAAAGGAAGAGTTGTGTACTTACCTTTAGATTTTAAGAAAAATATTGAAACTGTTGGTGGAGACAGAGAGGAAAATGAGCCAGTAGTTATTCTAGTAAATGGTGTCCCAACGAAGAGTCGAAAAATATGGCAAGAAAAACAATGATAACTGGCAGCAATTTGGTGGTTACTTGTTGGTGGAAGGTCGATTTGAGTTGGGTACTGATCAACGTATTTGTAAATATTGTTACAACACATTAGAAGAGAACAAAATGCCAGCTAGAGCAGTACAAAACAACTTAGAGTTAGTAGCTATTCCAGAGGAACTGGCAGATTTGAATGCATATGAGTCAGTTCTTATTCAATCTGTACACCTATTTCAAGCCATAATTCTTATGGAGCCTAAAACAGGTAAGCTGCCACCAACAGATTTACAAAGAGGTCTGAAAGGAAGAGTTGTGTACTTACCTTTAGATTTTAAGAAAAATATTGAAACTGTTGGTGGAGACAGAGAGGAAAATGAGCCAGTAGTTATTCTAGTAAATGGTGTCCCAACGAAGAGTCGAAAAATATGGCAAGAGTTTGTAGATGTTAATAAACTCCAAAAGGCTACATTATATCTTGTAGAGAACAATATGTATTATAAAACTGTAAATGTTGATGAACAGGTAATATGTTTAGAAGATGAATCAGAAATTTCAAGTGGCCAAATAGAAAAAGTGGACAAGTCCAGGAGTGAAGAGATTTATGAACATTACACGATACATCCTCTACATTCCTAAGAAGTGATACGAAAAAGCATTGAATTATTTCAAATGAAAAAAGCAAAGGGAACTCCAATGAGTGTCTGGGAAAAAAGCTTAGAAGCTCGTTGTTTTCCACAGCTGTTCCCCACTGGAGAAGGTGGACAATTTGATGAGCGGCCTGTACGGATTCCAGCTTCAGAATACCGCTCGTTAAGATTGTACTCTGAAGATCCTAGATTTCACAGTGCATTCCATATTTCATCTTCTGTTTGAAAGTGATTTGTCTTCTCTTTCATATGCAGTGAACCACATATTAAAAACAGGAGTTCATCAATCACATGTTTCCGCAAAAGAATTCATGGACAAAGTTCAACAAAGAGATGAAAATTTAGAATCACAGTTAATTAATTTGATGGCATGTCAATGTGGTACCAATGAATATTGGTTTCGTCGTCACGGTGAACTTAAATGTATGTTAAGAAACTAAGGTACACCAACATGGTTTATAAAACTTAGCTGTGCTGAATATGCATGGGAAGATTTACTTGAATTTCTACAGGAAGCAAATTCAAATGTAAAATATATTGAAATGAAGACACCTGTAGAACTCTGTTCTTTGAACCCTGTAAATGTGTGCAGGTATTTTAACCATAGGTATCAAACTATGATGTCATTTATCTGCAATAAAAATAATTGTCCTCTTGGAGAAGTTACTGATTTTTTTTTGTCGAAAAGAGTACCAAACCAGAGGTGCTCCTCAGAGAACACATGCTATTATGGATAAAGAATGCTCAAAAATTTGGAACTGATACTGATGAAACTATATTGTCTTTCATCGAACAGTATGTTACCTGTGACATTCCAAGAGAAGGAGGAGAAAAGAGCTTGAGACAACAAGTTTTACGTTTTCAAAGTCACCGCTGTGGAAAATACTGTAGACGAAAATACAAGTCTAAAGGGAAATTTTATACAAAGTGTCGTTTTGGATTCCCATGTCCAATAATTTCTACAGGAAGAGTAAATTCTTTTTTGTCAGCAGTAAGGCATACAATAACTCATAAATCTCCCAAGAATACATACAACTTAAAAAGAACAGAACAGTCAAAGTATATTAATGACTAAAATCCAGTTATTTTGAAAATGTGGAATGCAAACATGGATATTCAATATGTTGCAGATAATTCAATTGCCGTTGCACGGTATGTTACATCATATATAACGAAATCAGTAAAGACAGATGAAAGAAATGTGGGAAGAAATTCCACAAGAGAAGAGTCTTAGCAAAAAATTGTACAGCTTTAGCTTGAAAATGCTTTCCCACCGAGAGATTGGATCCTATGAATGTTCGGATCGCTTGTGCTCTTCTAGTTTATATTCAAAGTCAAGAGGAATCATTTGGGTAAGTTTAGGTCTTGCCTGCACACGAAATAGAGTATTAAAAACATTAGAAGAAATCGAATACTTAGCACTGAATGAACCAGAAAGTATAGAAATTCTTAAAACTAATATGTTGGATACATACTATCCCAAAAGGAGTCCACATCTGGAAAAGCTATGTCTGTATTAAATACTTCAACATTACCTTCTTTAAAAGAAATGTTACAGAAAATATAGAATAAGGAAAATATGCAGTAATTGGATGTGACGGATGTTTAGTAAAACATGCCAAAGGAAATCTTATTAACCACAGAAAACTCAGTTGCAAAACTCCAGATAAGAGAGAATTTTTCTATTTAGCACTTCTGCAACTGTTCAAGCCATGGGGGAATGAAACAGAATTACTTGGAGATTTTGACTGCTATGAAGATTCTTTTAATGCATGTAAACATAGCATTCAATGTACAATTTTCCCTACATATCTACAAATGTTAAATGATGAGATTGAACAAGAAAACACTATTGCAGCTGAACTAGCTAAAGACAGTTCTCAAGATAGTCAAAGTGCTGGTCCACTGAGTCAAGATCCACTGGGAAAACCAATAATCAAAAATGAAGCAGCAATAGCCATGAATGAGGTCGAAATTGCAATGCAGCAAGCACAACATGATAATATTATGATGGAAAACTTAGAAGAACAACTAAGTATTGAACAAAAAGAAATATATGTACAAGTAACACAACAGATACAACATGGTTTGTTGCATGAAAAAAAGAATGCCAACGTTCATCATTTAAACCTATTCTTATGTACATCAGTGGTCAAGCTGGAACTGGTAAAAGTTTTTTAATTAAAGTTTTGACCAGTTATCTACAGAAAACTACAGATTCACATGTATCTTGTGTTGTAACAGCTCCAATTGGATTAGCAGCACACACTATTAAAGGGATTGCTTTACATAGATTACTTATGCTACCAGTTGAACATGATAATAAATTGGAATATCAGAAGCTGTCTGGAGAAGCTTGTTATGAAGTGTCAAGAGTACTGAAGAAAATGAAACTTTTAATCATTGATGAGGTGAGCATGGTCCCAAACTTAATCCTTGCCTTTGTACACTTGAGAATGCAGCAGATTTTAAAAACTGAATACAATGTGCTGTTTGGAGGAAAACATTTAATTATATTTGGAAATCTACTACAACTAACTCCTGTAAAAGGACAACCAGTTTTTAAAACACTTGTGCATGAAGACACTAGAACAACTTTGGGAAGTATTGGAAATGTGAACATTTGGTTACATTTTGAATATAAAGAACTTATAAAGAATATGCGACAAGCAAGTGATGAAGATTATGGACATATTCTTAAAGATATAAGAATTGGTGTCTTGACGAAACATGGTAAACAAGCTTTAGAAAGTTGGCTACTAAGGAACTTGTTTACAACTGAAAACACAGCGGCTGAAGTAATGTACAAGAAGATTGTAGAAAATAAGTCTATAGTTTGCCTAATGCCTACACTGCAAGAGTGTTCTACATTCAATCAAGAGCTTTTGAAACTAGAAAAACAAGAAATAGTTGAAATTGAAGCTATTGATAAAATAGAACACAAGGGAGTGACTATTCTTCTTACAGAGAAACTACAGACTAAATTGCACTCTTTAGAAAAGTCTGTATCTAAAATTGCAGGCTTAGAAAAAACTTTACATGTATGTATAAACTGTCGGGTAATTCTACGGCGTAATTTGAATGTAGAAGAAGGTTTAGTAAATGGAGCAATGGGAAAAGTTGTTGATTTTGTAAAATTTCAGAACAGAGATGGAATAGAATTTTTGAAAATAAAATGTGATCAAATTAAAGAGGTAAGACAGGTTGGGAGTTGTGTTGTATGTTTTTTGCTTGTAAAACACTTGTATGTTTGCAGAAAACAGTTTCCTCTGTCTTTAGCATATGCAGTAACTATTCATAAATCTCAAGGTTTAAGTATAGACAGTGCTTTGATAAATATTGGAAGTACAGTGTTCAAAGAGGGAAGGGCATACGTTGCATTATCTCGAGTAAGAACATTGTCTGGTTTGTATTTGATTGATTTCGATGAGAAAAAGGTTAGTGCTGATGTAAATTGTGCAAGAGAGTATAATCGTTTAAGAAGACTTTATACACCGGATTTAGGTGAATATTCCATATATGAGAAACGTGTAGTGTGTCCAAAACGGAAATATGTCAAAAATTCAAGTGAGGTTGGAAAAAAAAAAATGAAGAGAAAGTTGAAGGTGTAAAACAGAACATAGAAACTGTTGATGACATTGTAGGATACCAGTTGGAAAATAGTTCAGGTATCAACTGTTATGCTAATGTGAATCTGAATGTTGTGTTTTATCTACAAAATCATGAAAAAATATTCTGTTCTTTACTACGTCATGTATTTCAACAGTTGGTAACTTACAGAAGTAAAATCCATACTGCTTCTGGCATTCGGCATCTTTTGGATATATGTACTGGTCCAGTGACATTTACTCTCAATATACAACAAGATGCACAAGAATTTCTAATGCTTATGCTTGGAGTATTAGAAGATGAAGGAATACAGATTGAAAACTTATTTGGCCTAACTTACAGATGGGATCATAAATGTGAACAGTGTTCATTTACTTCCAGCACTGAAATAGACAAAGAACGATTCATATACTTAACAATACCAGACTGCAAATCAGTACCTTTTAACAAATTAGAAAAAACTGCCAATCATGATATGAAATGTTCGCATTGTAAATCAGAGATGTTGTCTACGTTACATATAGAAAGATATGGAAAATATCTCGTTTTAATGCTACAACGTTGTAGAGCAAATGGAAGAAAACTGGAAAGCAAAATTAAAATTTTTATTGCAAGTCAAATATCAATTTGTGGAAGAACTTTTACAACAGTGGCTATTATTTTCCATGCTGGACCTACTACCACATGCTGTGTATTTAAAGTGTAATAATGGATGTACAGATTGCAATGATGCCCACTTGGAATTTAAACCTAGATTGCCTTACGAATTACCAAATTCATATTTGATATTTTTGAAGCCAAAGTTTTGAATACATCATTCGGCCTATTGGGAAGATGTGAACAAGAATTAACGAATTCATATTGGATATTTTGGAACCATAAGTTTTGAATACATCATTCGGCCTATTGGGAAGATGTGAACAGAAAGTAGACAGCACTGGAAACAATTACTAATTATAATTAGTATTTGGAGTATTATTTGTGCTAATTGGTATTGCATTTGGAACAATTGTGTTGAAAAGCGAATAGTTTATGTATTTGTTGTGTATATTGTACCAGATGTAAATGAGAGTGTGCATTTCGGAAATGTCCTTGAGATAAATAATAGACGTACTGTACAAGAAGGATGTAATAAAGAAACTGTAGTTAAGAAAACACATAGCTACACATATTAAAATAATGCTCTAAACTGATTTTTTTTCTTTTTCTACAATCTAGTGGATTGTTTTTTTCCCTCTGTTCCATGATGATACTATGTTGAAATCACTGTATATGGTGAAGTTAAGTGGAATCTGAGAACAGCAAAAAAGGGAAACTGAAAATGTTATGTAATTCTAAAATTATATTGTACTTTTAAAAATGGGATAGTATAATTTCTGTAATACATTACATTACATACCAGTTTTCTTTTTCTTCTTTATAGTAGTTCGTGGTGAACTTTGAAAAGAGTTTTAATCCTGTTTACACAATACTACTCGAAAATAGTTCAACAGAGTCCTGTTTCTAAATTACCTAAAAAGGTAAGAATACATAAGATAATATGTATGATAACATGAAACAATGTTTGAAGTTTATTTATATGTTATTTATTTGTAATAAAAATTATTCTTGATCCGTTATACTATTTGATAATGTTGGTCGTGTTGCTGATGCCATCAGCCAGGTAGTCATTCTTTTACACAAACACTACCTATGTTCTCATGTAATCTCTGTAGCACAACTTTAGCATTAAAAGGATAACCCAGGCATTATCCTTGCATTTTTCATTTTACACAGACACAACCTATGCACTCATGATATCACCCAGACAGTACCCCTGCACTTATGCAATCACTAACGGACTACCCATGTACTCATACTATCACCAAGGACCTACCCATGTACTCCTCCATTCACTCAGGCACTACCCATGGAATAATCCATTCACTCAGGCTGTTGCAGGGATTCAGCCTAAGGTGACAACTATGCGTATGATTATGGGACCTTAGTAGGTAGGGACTGAGTCATCCTATTACCTGAGTGCCCATAAGCACCGGACCAACTTGCTATATTGTCTCATTTCCTCTCCTAATCCCTTACAAAGAAACAAGTGATTAGACAACCCAGAACACAACACTCCCACATCTCTCAGCAATTGCGGTAACAAGACACACCCTTTCACTGTCACTCTTGTACTTGTAAGATCTGAGACAGACATGAAACATTTAAAAATATTTATTTTAAGTAATGTGGCGTAACATGCAGTATATGTGCCACAACAAGAACAAAAGTGTATGATAGGAATATAATCAGTATAGCAATTAGTCCATATCTGATAAAGCGAGATGTCATCATAAAAAGACAATGGAGAAATGACTATACTGCGTATCCTCCCTCTACCTTGCTAAAACGAAGTATTATTATATAATAGAAGATCTCTGAGCTTTGTCTGCAGACCAGATAACTTTGAATATAGATGGTAAATCTAAATTATAGGTGCTGTTTCGCTGTTCTCTCTGGAAACATTTCTGTCCAAGTGTGTGTGCCACCTATTTGTGTATCCCAATTGTATCACAGTATGGGTGTTCAACAACTGCATTGGTATGTTTTATACAGGTGCTAGGGCCTGACCAGAGCAAAATAAGAAGGGACATTGTTTATCGACTTTGCCCAGATTGTTGAATTTAAAGCTCCGAAAGATGCTCAAAAGAAACACAGCAGACAGTTCTCATGTGAAAAGTACGAACGAGGTATTTTGCTAAAATAAAGCCTTGTGTTATCATGCGCAAAAGCTGGATAATGGCTGCAGGGCTCATGGTAACTCAGTGAAGTCGATGATGTCCCCAACAGCCAGGTCACCCCTCCCCTTGGGCAGCTGTGTAGCACCCAGGCAAACAGAACACAAACATAGGCAGAGCCAAACCGAATGTGTAAAAGCAAAATCATAGAAAAAGTCAATATCTGAAAGTTCGCAAGGAACAAAAAACTAAATGAGAAAAATTAAAAAAGCACAGTGTTCTTGAAGTGTAGAAATAACAGGCCATCAAATTGGGTTCCCATGCGCACTTATGGAGATCCATTGAAATGCAAGAATTCACAAGCACCGTGGAATGCAATCAGCTCCAAAAGCTCATCCACACCTCTCCAAGCAAAGAGGGTCGCCATCCAATTGAGCAAGCCGAAAGAACAGACATGGTCCTCGTAATCTCGTGCAACCAGGAGCATGTCAGGGCAACCTGTGTGATATTCGATGATACTCCGCTGAAAGAGGCGCTGCGCATGAGCACACGTACTCCAGCTCCCCCTATTGCATGATTAAACGTGGTCATGAGCCAGCAGTGGACTCACCAACAGTTCATAATCCAGGTCAGCGTGTGAAGTAGTGGAGAGGCAGACATTCAGGTCGCACTCAAAGGGGCACCGGAGACAGTAGAACACAGGTTGCACGCAGGTGAAATAGACGTAGTGGAAGTTAAGCCTATAGCTGATGCCAAGAGTCGCCAATGGCAAGCATCCAAAAAGTTGCAGCATTCGTTCATGGTACAACCGCAATTGGCCTGGATGGGGCTCAACCACAGCACGGGCAGCCATTTCGTAGTAGGAGCAGAAGAATGAGCATTGCGCAAACCAGCAAGAGCACCTGGGAAACCCGCCAAATGCGCTTGGAAAATTAGAATTAATAAAATCCGGTATTATTCCAAAAATAGTCTGAAAAGAGATAACGAGGGTGGAGTCGACTAGTTTAAAAATGTGGTAGGCCTTCTGTTTCAGACTCATTAAATATTTGGTGTATTAATTCTGCAAAATATAGTGGGAAATTGGTATTGAGCAGTGACTCAATGTCACTTGGTGGTTTAGGCAACTGCTATTTGAAGGTCTCACGAGCTGATGTGAGAGCCACTTCTTGTTGAAACAATAGCGCATTGAATCAGCGTACATTATTAAAATCTGTTTTCAAAGTGGGAATGGAAGGCCATAGCAAACTATCTACAAACACATGTGAGGGAGGACAAATGACGTTGGAGCAACCTGTAACACGTTGTGAAAGAGTTGGTATATACGGGACACCTGCTCGTAAGCCACAGCAGTTGTGGTTATTTAGGATAAGATAACTGGTGTTCGAAAACACAATGAGCGTGGGAATAACAGCAGGCAGTGGAGTTTCTTTAAAAAACATAGTACAAATTACGGGCCGAAATGTTAAAATCTCCATGTACATTAATTTGTTTACAAACTAAAGAATGTTCTACGGAACAATCACAGTGGTTCCCTGTTAGGAAAACTTATTTATTTTTATGCTGACAGCAAAATGCAAAAGCAACGAATACAAATCATGAATAAAAGTTCTTCCAAAGGACTTAAATGTACCAATGGGGTAATGTTTCATGCAATCAAGGACGCACTAGCTATACACACATCGAATCAATCAGACATTACCTACGCAATCATGCAATAATCCAGGTACTACTCTTGCACTCAATTATTCACTCAGGCAGTACCCATGCACTCATCGATTCTCTCAGGTACTACCCATGCACTCATACAATGACCCAGGAATCACTCTTGAAGTCATCCTTTTACTGAGGCAGTACCCATGCACTGTTCCAAGCTGCTCGATATTAGTCTTGCACTCATACATTCACTTAGGGAGTACCCATGCACTCATAGAATCAAGTAGGCACTACTTATACACACATTCAATCAATCATGCATTACTTATGCAGTCATGCAAACAGCCAGGCACTACTCTTGCCCTCAACCATTCACGCAGGCCCTACGTATGCACTCATGAATTCCCTGAAGCACAATCTATGCACTTATCCATTCACTGAGGACCTGCGCAAGCATTTATCAAATTAGCCAGGCAATACACTAGCACTCATAGAAACTGTCAGGCAGTACTGTTGCACTCATTCTTTCACTCCAGCAGTACGCATATATTATGAAATCTGATAGACAGTTGACATATACTCATAGAATGCCTTACACTCAAGAAATGCACTCATGCAATCATTCAACAACGCCCCCCCCCAACTTTCATACTATTAAAAGTAATTATGAAAAGTTTAATTTATCAAAAACTAGTTAAAAAATAAGTTAAACATTTTCTTCTAGATTTTCTTTTGTATTTCAAAAATCTGTAATATATTATGACACTACAAACTTGCAAACAAGAAGAGAATATTAATTGAAAAAAATAAGAATATAAATGTTAGCTCAGCTATGTTATATTTTTTTTTAAAAACTGTTTATAAATATTTGAAAACTTTTTTAAAATATTTAAAAAATGATAAAGGAACAGTAGAAAATCATACAAAAAACCATAGGTTTGAGGGACGTTACAGTTAGGAATTAGCATTTAAAAAAACCTTAGAAATTCACTGAAAAAAACCATAGGTTTCAGGGACAGTATAGTTAGGAATTAGCATTTAAAAATCCTTAGAAATTCAGTGAAAAAACCACAGTTTTCTGGGACGTTATAGTTAGGCTGACATTTCACTCGTACAAAACCAGAGAAATCTGGCCGTTATAGTTAGCTGAGCTAACTATAACTCGCACCCCCGCAATGCACTGCTGATGTCACATATTACATCACTCATGACATGGTCAGTGACATCACTGATGACATCTCAAATGACATCACTGATGACATCACTGATGACATCATCCATTTAATATCTGATGCACCCCCTCACACCCTAATATAACCTTTCATATACCCACTCTAAAATACAGACTAACATTTTTGAAACCATAGACACACTACTACCAGTTAGTACATACCCACTCACTGATTTATAAGTCTATACACATATTCACTCACTCACCCATACAGTTATTCATACATGCAGTCACTCATCAATACAGCCACTGATATATGCACCCATACAGCCACTCACACACTGCCACTCACCCATAGAGTTACTCATACACCTAATCAGTCACCCAAACAATCAATCATACTGCCATTTACTTACCTATCCAGTTATACACACACCACCTCACTTATTCATACAGATATTAACACATACTTATTCTCTTCTACTATCACTGACACAAGCACACACTCACCCATATAGCCACTCTCACACTGACTCACTCACACATACAGTCAGTTATATACTCCAACACTCACATATACTGCCTTTGACATATGGAGTTACTCACCCATGTACCACTGAGACATCCATACACTCACCGACACAGCCATACGCACACTCACTCAACCATACCGTCCCTCACAGAAGTACTCATGAACCCATACACCCAGGAATTCACCTACTCATACATCCATGCAAGGAGTCACACAGCCCCTCACCCACCCGCACAGATACTCAGCCACCCATACAGGTACTCAGACAACTATTCAATAACCCATATAGACACCTATATATCTACTCACCAACCCATGCAGCCACTTACACACCAACTGACTGACTGATACACACATTTACACAGATTAGTCACTCACCCATACATTCACTAAGACATGTTTAATATCTCACTCACTCATTCAGTCAGTCACGCACCCAACAAATCATCCATACAGACACTCATACACCCACTCATTCTTCGAATACACCTTGGCCTATATATATATAACATTCTTAATCTTTTTAGAAACACTCATACTCACAGGATGATGTCATCAGTGATTTCATCAGTGATGTAATTTGAGATTTCATCAGTGATGTCACTGACCATGTCATGAGTGATGTAATATGTGACATCATCAGCAGTGCATTGCAGGGTCGGGAGTTATAGTTAGCTAACGGCTGAATTTCTCTGGTTTTATATGAGTGAAATGTCAGCCTAACTATAACGTCCCTGAAACCTGTGGTTTTTCCACTGAATATATATATATTCAGTAAATAAATATATAAATATATATATATATATATATATATATTCACTGAAAAAACCATAGGTTTCAGGCACGTTATAGTTAGAAATTAGCATTTAAAAAACCTTACAAATTCACTGAAAAAACCATAGGTTTTAGGGACAGTTATAGTTAGTTGGACATTGCACTCGTACAAAACCCGTGAAATTCCCCCGTTATAGTTAGTTCAGTTAACTATAACTTGCGCCCCCGCAATGCACTGCTGATGACGTCAAATATTATATCACTCATGACATGGTCAGTGACATCACTGATGACATCAATGATGACATCTCAAATGACCGCCGAGGAACAAGATGGCTGCCAACACTTCCTGGTTTGGAGTGTTGACAGCCAATTAGCATGCAGCTCATGGTCGGGAGGGTGCGCGGATCCACCGCGGCCATAGATATCGAAACTTTTATTTTGGATTTTCTCAGCAACTACTGAACGGATTTACACCATTTTTAAAAAGGGTGCTTTCCAAGCACTACCTTTTTGCCAAATTTGGTTTAATTCCGTTCAGCAGTTTTTGCCGTAGCCTTGCATAAAGTTTCCTATGGGAAATTGATTTTTTCACTCTTATTTTTTGAATTTCTCCGCAACTACTGAACGGATTTACACCATTTAAAAAAAAAGGTCACTTTCTGAACCAAGCGCTACCTTTTTGCCAAATTTGGTGTAATTCCGTTCAGCAGTTCGGGCTGTAGCCGTGGCTAAAATTTCCTATGGGAATTAACATGGAGAAAACACGTTTTGGGACCCCCCTTTTTTCTCGGCCCCCGCTTGATGAATCACCCCGAAACTTTCAAGATAGGAGCGGACCGGAGCACCCCACTAGTTTTGAAAATTTCGCGATGATTCGTCAAACGACGCCAAAGTTATTGGGAATAGAATATTACGGATTTCCTATGAATAATAGGTCCTAACTATAACTATCTACTGGCGACCGCCAGTAGATAATATATATATATATATATATATATATATATATATATATATATATATATATATATATATATATATATATATATATATATATATAGATAGATATATATATAGATATATATTTATGTATTACCTACTACCTACTGGCGGTCGCCAGTAGGTAGTTATAGTTAGGACCTAGTTTCCATAGGAAAAGCATTTCTTGACTTGCCTATAACTTTAGCGTCGTTTGATCAATCTTCATGAGAATTTTCAAACAAAGTGTCAAGGTAGGTTCTGGTTGTCATGGAACTTTTGGGAGTGATCCGTGCAGTGGGGAACGAGAAATAGGAGCACAAAAAAAGGGTGTGTTTGTAATGTAAATTCCCATAGGAACGTGTTGCAGAACCTACAGAACGAACCGCTGAATAGAATTACACCAAATTTGGCAGAAAGGTAGATGTTGTTAGGCAGATTGTGCTTTTTATTATTTAGTGCAAATCCGTCCAGTAGTTTTTGAGAAATTTAAGCCGAAAATTATAGATATATCTCTGACCATGGATATTTCGCTTTAGTTTTGCGATTAATCGCGAATGCACACGCCAATGGGAATGCTCTGATTGGCTGGACACAACCTGAACAGAAAGTTGCGGCTGCCATTTTATCATCTGGGAATGGTTACAGGGGCTGAAAATTTGTGTGAAAGCTAACATAAGGGGTTAGGGTGGAGAAACTCTGACCCCATGTTTGAGAAATGGGTGTGTTAGTGACACAAGTTCTGTGTCCAATTTTTGTTTAATCGCGCACAATATTTGCGGCAATGCCACAATCGCCAGCGTAACCCCCGTGTACAGTCATGGGGACATCAAGAATATCGCAAAGTCATTGCGAACATTATTGAAAAAATAAAAATATACATATATATTCGTACACACTTACCGGTCACTGTCACTCACTCATGTATGCGCTCACAAAGTCACTAAGACACTTATACACCCATTCACATATCCACTCACACACTTATACATCCAGTCTCATACCCACTCAGATACTCATGCACCCACTCACATACCCACTCAGGTACTTATGCGCCCACTTATAGACTTGCTCAGAGAATGATGCTTCCATGTACAGACCCCCTTAGAGACTCACACACCCACTTACAGACCCACTCACACACTCACGGATATTTTCACAGACCCACTGAGATACTGATACACCCATTCACAGATCCACTGAGATACTCATACACCCACTCACACATCCATACAGTCACTCCCACACTCAGTCACAGACCGTCTCAGAGACTTATGGACTCAGTCAGTCACTCATACACTCAGAAATTTAAAAACACACTCAGAAACTCATTCAGATATACACGCAGCCACTCACTCACCCAGTCAATGCTCATGCATCCACTCACAGACCCACCCAGACACTCACCGTTCCAGTCATAGATCCACTCAGACACTCATGCATGCACCCATTCACTCACCCACTCAGAGACTTATGCTCTCACTCACAGACCCATTGAGACACTCATACACCCACTCACATATTCACTTAGACACTCATACATCTACTAATGGACCCACTCAGACACCTAGACACCCATACAGTCACTCACACAGCCGTTCATAGACACTCTCAGAGACTTATGCACCCAGTTATACACTCAGAGACTCATGGACCCACGCACAGTCGGACTCACAGACCCACACACCCACTGATAGAACCACTTAGACACTCACACTGCCAGTCATAGACCCACTGAGAGACTCATGCACTCATTCACAGATCCAGTCAGACACTCATGCACCCACTCACTCACCCATTTAGACACCCATTCAGACACTCATGTATCCACTCACAGATCCAGTTTGACATTCATATACTTACTTATAAATGCACAAAGACACTCATGCATCTACTCACAGATTGAGTGAGAGACTTACGCAACCAATCACAGACCTATTGTGACACTTATGCACCCACACATAGGTGTACTGAGGCAGTCACAGATTTCGTTACAGAAGTATTTATAGACTGATGCATCGTCTTACAGATCCCCTCAAATACTTAAACAGTGAATGAGAGAATTAGTGATACAGTGATGCATGCAGTCATAGATTACACTGAAAAAGTTAAGCACTGTGTTATAGAGATATTAAGGGAGTTGTATATACTTTTGTACAGTCTTTTAGATAGCAAAGTGTTTAGTGTGTTGGTTATAATTCATTTATGGAGTTATTAGTTTTGAATGTGGTGGTGGCTATTGAATGTCTGCATTTGTTTTGTCATTCCATGTTGTATTCGCGGTGATCGTGGCTACCGATTTCATTGCGTTACCGCAAAAACGGAAAATCGGTTTAAATGGCTGTTTTTATGCAAACTTCACATCAAACAGTGCAGTAATAAACCCCTAGTCTCTAAAAGTCTGTAAAATGTGTGCATATATGTGTTTTGCACCCCCTAAAAAAGGTGTGATCGTCGCAGTTGCCGCAGTCACCGCTACTCTCTGTGTAATCGCGAAAATGGGTAGTAGGGTTCAAACACAGTTTTTTAAAAAGTTACTACAAATATATGTGTACAAATATGTTTTTAAAGAAGTGATGTGGTTAGTAATGTGTGTACTGTAATCGTTAGAATTAATTTTTTAAGTTACAATTTTTGAATGTAGTAGTGGTCGTTGAATGTCTGCTTTTGTTTTGCAATTTCACATCGTGATTGCAATCATCGCAACATCGTCGCGGATTTTAAACATTAAAAAAAGAAATTATTTGACAAGAAAATGAACAAATGTTTGGCCTCTTGGGTGGCTCTGACAAAAGCCTTTGTGTTGAGAGTGTGGATAAGACAGCTACAGATAGGACTGTATGCAGCATTTCAGGTTGTTAGAAACACTCTGTTCCCTTCATCTGTAAATTGAACTCCATCACTTCTATACATTCCATGCATGTCAAAATGCAGATTGTTGTTATAGATAGAGCCCATATTATGGTTAAAAAAATATTGTAGACAGACAACTTTAAACAGGAGATTAGTAAACAACTAGTGTCAAACATCAATTATATATATGTGTTTTAGAGTTTCTGAACAACTTGTGATGTCCGCGACTACCGATGTCATCAGGCGTCACTGAAAAATGGAAAATAGTCTTAGAAGACGGGTTTTCTGGAAACTCATTACAAAAATATGAGTTTAAAAAGTACACTAATAATGCTTTACTGTTAAATATACTGTAGAGTGTGTCTATAGATATGTTTTACACTTTGTACAAACAACGCGCTCTTCGCAACTACTGACATCACTGCAACGACGTTGGTAGTCGCGAATATGTAAACTTTTTGTAAAGGTGGTTTTATCCTAAATTGATCACAGAAAGAAAAGTTAAAACAACAGCTTACTAAATATTTAGGCTTAAACTTTATTTAACAAATGTCTTTAAGTGTATTTTTCAGTATGTGAAATACATTTGCTGATCAAAGATTCTCCACAGTAAATGTGACAATGTTGTGCCGACTCAAAAAATTCTTAAAAATAAAACCAGTTATTAATGTACTTTCTGATAAACACATACCAAACCAAAAAATGAGTGGTATATAATATAAATATAATATATAATATCGAGTTATAGAAAGAAAACTAGAAGGCTCACTTGAAAAAAAATGAACATTACAATTAAGAAATAGAATTTAAAAAACCTTAGAAATTCTCTGAAAAAAACGTTACAACAACATTATAGTTAGGAATATGCATTTTAAAAACCTTAGAAATTCGCTGAAAAAACCAAGGGTTACAAAGACGTTATAGTTAAGAAATAGAATTTTTAAAAATCTTAGAAAGTTACTGAAAAAACCAAAGGTTACAGGGATGTTATAGTTAGTCTGATATTTCACTCGGTCAAAACCAGAGAAATTCAGCAGTTATAGTTAGCTTAGGTAACTATAACTCACGTCCCCGCAATGCACTGCTTATGACCTCACATATTGCATCACTCACGATTTGGTCAGTGACATCACAGATGACATCACTGATGACATCTCAAATGACATCACTGATGACATCATCCACAGAATCTCTGAAGCGCCCATTAACACCCCAATATAACCTTTCATACACCCACTCCAACTTCCACAATACCATTCTAAAAACCATTGACACACTCACACCATTACTTACACACCCACTCACTGGTTCATAGGTGTAGACACACATCCACTCAGTCATCCATACAGCCACTCATACACCAACTCACTCACTAATACAGCCACTGATATATCTACTCTTGCACCCATTCAGACACTGACACACTGTCAGTCACCCATAGAGCTACTCACACACCTACTCACTCACCCATGGAGCCCATCACACAGCCCTTTACTCACCTATACAGTTATACACACACCCACTCACTTATTCATACAGATACTAACACATACTCACTCACTTATACAGTGACACAAGCACACACTCACCCATACAGCCACTGTCGCAATCACTCAATCACACATATAGTCACTCATATACTCCAACACTCACCTACACTGCTTCCACATATGAGGTTACTCACTCATATACCACTGAAACATCCATTCACTCACAGACACAGCTGTACACACACTCAGTCACCCATACAGCCCCTCACATACACACTCACAAATGCATACAGCCACTGACTCACCCACACAATCATCCATGCAGGCAGTCACACACCTCCTCACCCACCCACACAGACATTCATGCACCCATACAGTTACTCAGACAACCAATCAATCACCCATACAGCCACTGATATACCCACTCACCAAGCCATACAGCTACTTAGACACCAACTGACAGACTGATACAGACATTCACACAACCTAGTCACTCACCCATACAATGGAGAAGTGTGGCTCAATGGTTAGAGCGGCAGACCCTGATGCAGAGATCTGGCCCGGGACCAGGGTTCAATTCCCGCCTCGGCGGGTCTTGGGCTCAATTTCCTCGGACCTGATAATTCTCGCCTCGGTGCCTATTCTAATCATGGGTCCCACTCTGCAACTCTGGGCAATAGCTTGCTTAATCTCCACAACGGCCCCAACAGCGCTGGGATGCTTGGCTTCACCCTGGGGGTGCCCAGGAGTAGACATTTCACAGGGAAAAGCCAGGAAGGGTTCCACAGCGGTATGCGTACAGCGCCAGGACACCTCTTTGGGGGTATAAGTGCGCTTTACAAGTACAAATTTCATTTCATTTCATTTCATTTCATACATTCACTGAGACACCTAATCACAGAGTTATACAGTCAGTCACGCACCCAATGAATCATCCAAACAGGCACTCATACACCCACTGATTCATCAATACACCTTGGTATACATAATTAACACTCAAACATTTTAAAAACACTCACAGCCACTGGATGATGTCATCAGTGATGTCATTTGAGATGTCATCAGTGATGTCATCTTCCTTCCTTCTACTTTCTTCTCTTCCCGGGCCCCCACCCAGCGCCATGGCAGAGCAGGGGAGCGGCAGCAACAGGCCCCCCAGAACCACCAACCGCCTACCTTGCGGAATGAATGAATGAATGAATAGGCATTTGTAGAGCGCATGGCTACCAGAAGGCCTCCCAGCCTACCTTGCAGAAGGCAGCGCAGAGAAGGGGTGCAGCCCCGTGTGCTATTCACAGAGGTGGAGTTGGCCGCACAAGTTTTTTTATGTGCAGTACCACCTCCCCTCCACCCTAGCTGCAGGGGGAAGCCTGATACTGGCTACTCCCTCCAGGAGTGGAAGCAACATTGGGAGAGGGTGCGCCAGGCTGTTCTCCGCTGTTCGGGGATCCAGTGCACCCAACAACAGCTGACGCACCGGTGGGCGGACATCTTGGACCGGGACCAGGACCTGTTAGACCTGCTGAGCGTGGAGGTTGCGGGGATTGGGGATTAATAATTATTTATTTATTGTGTTCTATCTATGCTAATATTTTTTCCCAATTAACAAGTATGCTGCTCACACAGTTAAGTTTATGTTACAAATATGTAATGATTCAGGTGTTACCTAATCCTACTCGTTTCGTTGATGCTCAGTCATGCAGAGACTCCTCTGTCCTGTCACTGAGATAGTGGTGTATTAGACAGTGAGCTAGCGTGTTCTTCTTTCACTTCTATGTGACTTTATTTTTTAACTAGTAACTAAGCATGCATCAGCATGCATGCATTGAAAAAAAATGGAGGCTGAGGTGACACATCAAAGGTTGAGAGATTCAAAATGAGATGAGAAGCAAAGATCAATTGTTGCAATTTATTAGTAGTTGCAATTTATTAGTAGTTCCACTGTAGTTTAAGAAATTTGGAATTGGGTTAGGAAATTAAGGAATAGGTCCATGATAGTAATAGGAGAGGAGATCTGATTTATAAATGTTAAATCAAATGTTTGCCTCTCCCAGTCAAAAATCTTTTGAGGAGATTAACTGTACCACTAATCTATTTTTAATTTTATGTTGTTTATTTCTTACACCAGCATCCAGTGGCAGGAGGGATATGGCAGCGAGTACCATCACTGCAGTGCAGGCGATTGAGGGGGCTGGAGGTGCCTCCATGAGTACAGATGGCTCTGCTGGGCCCAGTAAGGCCTCCTGTTAATGTTATTTATTTCCCTATCTTGATTCTTATTTTACCACTCCACGTTTAGAGTTATTATTTTTCCTTTTTCCTTTTCTCTAACTCCACCTTGATCTGTTTTCTTAATCCTCCTTATCCCGACATTATCCTATTTATTACTTACTTTCTCTATATTTCAAGTTTCTGTACTTGACTTCAAAACTATCTGTACTAGTCTATAGTTTCCTTTTTCTTCTGCTATGTCAGTAAGCGTTCCCTTTCCCCTTATAGGCTGGTGGTACTGTAAGACTCAGAGAACCCATTTTAGGTCAGGTACTCTACTGTGAAGATTGCATGCAGTTAAGGTATTCTATGCATGTTTTTTGAGAAGGCTTTCTTTTTCTTGCTCATGTTCAAACAGTACTGTCAAGCAAGAGAGTGGCCATGGTCATGGTGGACCCCCTAGTGTTGTGCATGTATTATTAGTATATCAGCAGTTAATGACCGTGCACCATGGCTGGAACTTGGAAATATGATGAGGAGGATGGCCCCACTGCATTTGCCATCTAAGACCATATGTCCTTCATTGACTAATTATTGACCCACTTCATTGCGCATCAATAACTCAGATTCATTATAGCTCAGCCCCTTCATAATTGCAAAATAGTTTTGTTTGGCTTGACTACCTGGCCAACCAACAAAATACCCAATGTGATGTTTTGAATTTTGATAGAAGATTAAGATACTATAACCGAACTGTAGTGATGTTTCGTTCTGTGGTTATATTTTGCTTTAAAAAAACCAGGGGAGGCATACCTGGAATCTCAAATTCTACATGTGTAATGTTTTTTCCAGCCGCACAGAACACCATTGCTGGGGCAGAGGAGGGGACACGGCTGCAGCGGTCACAAGTGAGGGGGGAGAAGCAGTGGCAGCAGGGGACGGCAATGGTAAGTCACATTGCTTACTTATTGACAAATAGTAATATACTTACAGCGACGGTGTTGACTGACTCGTTAACAACACCCCACTTTAGCAGATACAGTGGGAGTTGAGTAGTTATGTCCTCTTCTGTCTGCAACTCAGCAGACAAAGGTTCATAAATGAACTTTAAGAATGATGGGTTGATGGGAAAGACAAAACAGGATGGAAGTAGCAAGGATGGGTGACATGTATTTAATATATGAGTGAAAGGATACATATGTGAAAGGAATGATGCTATGTGGGTGGTGACTATAGGAATCAATCTGCTTGGCTGGGTGAAGGATAGTTGAATCGAATCAATGATTGGGTGGGTTAAGGCAAAGCAGGATGGGTGAATGGGTAAAAGCAAGGATGCATGGGTAGGTAAATGGATGTTAGTGAAAGGGTTCGTTCGGAACTATGTTTGGATGGATGGATTGATTGGATAATGATGACTAGTTTTCTATGGCAAAGGAGTGGATGAGAGAATGTAAAGCCTAAATGGTGCATTTCAAAGCCAGGGGTGAAGATTAAGATTACTAGAAGAACAATGCAATGCTGAATGTATAATGTAATTTAATTAACGTCTGTGGATGGGATAGTCTGTGGTGAACGTGCCAAAGCTAAATCCCAGTCCTGTATCCTTTCACTGACTGAACTTCAGTACATCGCTTTTCCCACCGTCTACTTCTTCAAAAGGATGTAGGTTATAGCTGAGGGAGTTAAAGTTTAAATTGGCCTGAGGTGATAACAAAATTAACATTCACATAGCAACACAAGGATTCTTGTTTGGCAGTCCCTGTTGACAGCTTGTATGACCAGCTATTAAGATAAAATCTAAATACCTTGACCCAAAAGGCTTCCCAAACCTTGCAGAGAGTGTGACAAAGGTCTGATCACTTTGGACAGTTTGTAGTGGACTGATCTCCTATGAAAAATATGCAAATGAAAAGATCAGACCAGAGATGGTAAAAGAAAATTCACGTTGTCTGATCATATCAGAGTCATTATTGTAGCCAAAACTGGACCATTCATTAGTAAATGGGCCTAATTCTTGAAGCCCCAAACCATCTAAGTACTTTACTAGGAAATCATTCAAAAGAAAATAAATTAGCAGTTTTATCAAACTGGTGTGTTGCTGTGTTTATTCTGGCTTAATGCCTTTCAGACAGTTAGAGCTTTTGACATTTGCCTTTTGTTTTATAACAGTGGGTAACGGTGGCTGTGACTCTAATCACATCAAATCTAATGGCCCTAGGGTACCATTAATATACTACTACTGTGCCACCCACTACATAATTTTAAACAAGTTTTTGGAACAGAGTGACAGAGCATTGTTTACAATTTGTCATTTTTTTCTTTCTAGCTGCTCCTGGTCACTAGGGACCAGGTCACCAGGATGCAGCAGCCTGGATGCGGCAGCAGAAGCTGGAGGCAATACGGGCCAATTACCAGTGGCTGGTGGCCCAGGAGGAGGAGGAGGCTGCGGCCCAGGGCCCCAGCCAGGCCCCAGCACCTCCAGCTTTTCCAACCACAACATCGGTGCTGCAGTCTGTAGGCAGCTGCCTGCCATCCAAGACCACACATTGCTGCCCCACCCTCTCAGTCTCAGACCACACCCTACTGCACTGCGTCCTGTCAAGGCTAGCCTGCATGGAGGCCCGGCAGAGAAGAATGGACCAGCACCTTCAGGAGATCCTGCGCCGTGTCTAGTTCCCTCTGCCCTGTTTTTAACTTTTATTTTGGTAGGTGGAACTTGTTTGTTGTTGAGGGTGGGGATGTGGTAATTGGTATCGGGGTTTCTGGGATTTTTCACGGACAATAGTTGGGGACGGGGAAATGTGTGATTTGTTTGGGGAGAGGGGTGGGCCAATTGTTGTTGGAGGTGGGTGGAAGGGGTGGGTTTTTTGTTTGACTAGAAAAAAAAATATTTAACCGGTTAACTGCTTCGAACGTTCCGCGCCAGTGCGGAACGTTCTATTAAGCGGGCGGGGCCGCGTCGGCCAACGGACGTGCGCAGCACTACCGTGGTAGTGCTTGCGACGGCCGTTGGCCGACAGAAGCACTTAACGGGTTAAGTTTCTTTATTTCTGCCTCTAATGTCTAATCAAGGTCTTTGGAGGTATTTTACTTTTCAAAGCTGCCTTTTAGCACAATGTATTTTTAAAATTTTGCTGATAGTGTGTCAAAAAATTAGGTATGCGCTATGTAGTACTACTTTTGGCCTACTACTCTCCTAGTCTCTTCAGTCTGCAATTATATTGGTCACTAAAGGAGGGTGGGGGTACGCAATTGCCTTTCCTACAAAAACTTAGTAGAACAAAGAGCAATAGTTCTCTTACTGAATAGAAGAAGCAAGGGCTGCAAGGTTTCCTAAGGTGACGTGGTGGTAGCAGTAGCAACCTAGCGCACAAACAACAGTGCAGGAATCAGAAGTCAGGTTCTAGTCCCACCTAGGTGAACTCCCACTGTAGGATTTTAATCAGAAGGATTATTCATCACAGGCAACTAAATGGAAATTTTTCAAGAACTGAGTTAGTGTGTTATATATTATTAGCTTTACAAACACTTGAGACCAGACTAGCACACAACAATGAATACCTGATTCAGAATAACAAACAAGAAGCTTGAGGGTTTTTTAAGAGGGTTAAAACCTCAGACCCTGGTAATAATAAAGGACAAGTGATCCATTCTCCATTGATTATCTATCTAGTACCTGGAAGCCAAATGGATCTCAGCTTCTTTCTCCCTCTACTGATTATGCGATATTGAAGCAGCGCACAGCTGTGGGAGTTTTTCCCTAAACAAGAAATGAAACACTGACGTCCCGAGAGAAAATTTCCAGAGAAGGACGTCCATACGCCGCTACCTCCAGAATGGCAGAACGGGAAGAGAAACATACATACAACAATTTAACAATTCAGAATGGCAGAGAACCCGGAACTCAATTATACAGACGATGAAATTAACGCCATCATATCAGGACCCTCATTGTTGCAAGAGGATGAGCTTACTCAAACCTTAGATCAGACAAATGAATGGGATGAGCTCACAGAAACTAAGAAAGAACAAGTAAGGACAGCCATACACGGCCTAATAATGACCGAATATCTCCGCGCCAATGCGGCTCCCAAAGGCCTATGGGTACACAATGCTCCACGGATTTTCCTACAGGATATCCTATTTCGCAAAGACTGGTCAGCCATCTCCTGGAAGTGAACAAGGGACTATTTAGTCCTAATTATAAAAACAGCCACCAGACTTTCAGAAGCCTTGACAGTATAGATACAAGTAAGTGAAGCTAAACTGAGAACCACTGTACACATCTCGGTCTACAAAAAGAGGCTGGAAGAAATAAATCGAGAAATGAATGAAACCAGAGAGTATATCACACAGAACAAAATACAAAAGCTGGGAAAAGACCTAAAATGATTTTCTCTAGAAAAGATGCACCCATATACCAAAGATGACTACACTGCACCCGAACAAATGAGTGACAACAAGTCCTCTGGGGGAAACTCCACCGATAATTCTTATTGGAGAGGTGATGACACACCGTACCAACGGCGAAACAGAGGACAGAACAGACATCAACCACGCCGATGGCAAAATTTGTGGCGAACACCCCAATTCGGTGATCACCCTCCACCATTGTACCAACCATATGTACCGAACTTCCATGGATGGATGAACCCATACATGCAAGGCCCACCACCGATGGGACCATTAATGGGACCGCACCAAACACAAAGACTGCCTTTTTTAGGGGGAGGCCCCAGCAACCGGAGAGGAAGAAGAAAAGGAGTCACCTGGACAGAACAGGAGCGTCAAGTTCAAACACGCAGCATGTCCAAAGAGAGACCGGGACTCAGCATGACAACTCGCTCGTAGTGAACTTGACAGACTGGACCTTGACGGAAGACCAAGAAAAAATCCTGAACAAAGGCTTGGGTTTTGTACCCACTCCGCCACTGGATCAGTTTAAACTGCAATGCGAACTAGCTGCATTCTGCAGGAAAATCAAACTCAAAGCTTTCTTTGCAAACAAGGGAGACAACACTGCTGAGAGTGACACCAACCTACGGAACAAGTCAACCTTCTGTCCCCCCACCCACCTGGTCCCGGTTGAGATACAAGCGTTTGAACAGGCCCTATTCAGGGAAGTAGAAAACATGAAACATACCACGAAGAAGCCCTCCATAAACATTACAAAGCGGGTACGCCTAGCCCTGGAATAACTCCAAAAACATGGAGACTTGATAATCAAACTGGCGGATAAAGGAGGAGGCATGGTCCTTCTCACCAAAGAGAGCTACGACAAACAATGCATGGACCTCTTTTCTGACAGGAAATTCTACAGAGTAATAACCACAGATCCAACAAGGAGATTACAGCAGACCATAGAACTTATGGTGGATGAAGCGGAGGTAAATCTCTAGATTTCCAAAAATGAAGCTGATTTTCTGAAGACCAAATCGCCCAGAGTACCATATTTCTATTTATTACCCAAAAAACACAAAAATAAAATACCACCACCAGGACGCCCAATAGTCTCTGGGATTGGCTCGG
Organism: Calotriton arnoldi; assembly: GCA_963921515.1. NCBI lineage: Eukaryota > Metazoa > Chordata > Amphibia > Caudata > Salamandridae > Calotriton > Calotriton arnoldi. The sequence goes on from CAWUFW010013302.1 coordinate 242,020, forward strand.
TACTGGAGCCCCTCTCTCAATTTGCTGATCACTTCCTAAGACCATTGGTCCAAGTGACCCCCACATATCTGAAGGACACCCGGGACTTGCTCAACCAACTAAGGGGACTGACATTCCAGGAGTACACTATGTGCTTAGTAGGACTTGACGTGGAGAGTTTATACACTAGCCTACCACGAGAGAAGACCCTTGAGACTATTGAGGACATATTATTCTCACAACAGTGGGAGCGCAAAACACAGAGACATTTTGTATTAGAGTGTTGCCGGCTGGCCCTCACTGAAAACTTCTTTGAATACAATGGAACACTGTATTTACAATGCCACAGAACTACAATGGGCAGCACATTCGCCCCGAGTGTAGCAGGGCTGTATGTGAGTAATTTTGAGAGCACCCACGTCCTCAATGACACCAACCCATACAGAGCTAAAATACTCTTCTGGAAGCGATACATACACGATGTGATCATGACCTGGAAGGACACCCCAGACAGCCTGTCAGATTTCCATGAATGGATCAACACCTGGGACGAATTCCTGAAATTCACATACACAGCAGTCAATCACATACTGGACTTTCTGGACATAACACTCTACATAGAGAACAACACCATCAACACAAAGACGTTCTATAAATCAACATCAAAGAACAGTCTGCTCTCATACAAGAGCTTTCACCCACGCCCTTTGAGGGACAATCTACCATACAGCCAATTTCTACATATCAGGCGTAATTGTAGCAAACTAGAAGACTACAAAACACAAGCTAAGGACCTATGCCAAAAACTGGAGGCCAGAGACTATCGTCTGAGAACAATACAAAAATGCCAGAAAAGAGCGAGGAATCAACCCAGGGATAGCCTTCTTGAAACCACGACAAAAGAAACAACTGAAGATGTACTCGCCTGCGTGACAACCTACAGTATAGCATCGAACACAGTGAAAGAAATCGTGAATAAAAACTGGCGAATCCTTACTTCAAGCTCCCTGAAATGGCCGAAACCCAGATTCGCCAATAGAAGGGCCAAGAACATCAAAGACATACTTGTGCACACTATACCAACCCCAGAAAAATCTAAAATGGAAACAATTACAAGTGGCTTGAATTTGGCACCTATAACTGGTCACTATCCCTGTGGGTCTTGCTCTGTGTGTAAGCTAACAAAAATAACCAAGGTTCTACAACTTACACTGGATCTAGAATGGACTTTACAACATCACACTAATTGTAACACCACTCATGTGATCTATATGATCACTTGTCCCTGCAACCTTAAATATATAGGAATGACCTGTCGCAAGATTAAACAGCGGATTTGTGAACACAAAAGCAACATTAAGTGCAAGAAAGCAACAACGAAAATGAGTACCCACTTCATCAACACCAACCACACCATTGATGAGATAAACTGGGTAGTCCTCGAGACACTGACAGTGAAAGTCACAACGCTGAACAGATTCTATACGAAAAAGAGCAACGATGGGTGTACCCTCTCAAAACCTATGAGACAGGACTGAATGACAATATCCCCTGGCACACCATCTCATGCTGATTTGTGTACTAACAACAGTCATCACATGGAAATTCACCAAAGAGAATACCATCGCTAATTCAACTTAGGGTAACAGTTGACTATACGAAGACTAACCCTAATGAAGAGGTTCATGGATGACTGCATTTGCCATTCGTGTTCATGATTGAATGAGACACTCAGGCTACACCACCTCTGTCTTCGGTACTTGGCAGAGTGAAAATGAATTACCTAACTTCACTAGGCACAGTTCCACTAAGACATTACATAACATTATCTCCAATGGGTTACCACCCATGTTCAGATTCAAATGGTCCGCTGAACTTTATTTAGGACCTACCTTTCAAAAAACACATTTGAAAGCACAAATTTCTATATATACCTTGATATAGCCTTGAAATTACAACTACCTATTTTCAAATTCAATGGTCCGCTAAACACTGCTCTCTTTGTTTAGGACGCTCTATTAAAAAAATGTAATTGAAGGCACCAATTCCATATACACACTTTGATATAGCCTTTAAATTATAACAAGTGAGAAAACATACTACCTTTATCAGGCCGAACCTCCTTTGTCAAAGAATCAGGGCTGTGTCTCTTTACCACGCCCATCACTTGTCATAACAGTATAAAAAATGCTAACAACGGGCCCGCGTCACCGGGACACAACAGACGGAGCAAGCACAAGTCGTGCAACTGACTCCTTGAGGTATTTTCCTGACACAGGTGGCTGAGCGGTTACATATGCGCGCACCAATGCATTGTTTAATGACTCTTCCTCTTTATTAAAATAGTAGGTGAGCAGTCCGCTTGTCCCCCGAAGAAGCGAATATGCGGATTCAATAAGGTATTTATGCACTGCGAGATGCCGCAAGCACCGTGTATTTGATTATTGAAGAGTGAGCGATTCTAACACAACGCGCTCTGTCTTCACCCACGATGGTGTCACTTTGCTTAAGCCGCTCTAGATGTGCGATAGCGCTTTGGTATTTAGATCCAACATCCAAGGATCGCTCCCTCTACCGGAGTCGGGTTATCCTTGGTGCAGGATGCCGCACCGCCATTGAATATTGAACCCACGCAATGTGTAGAGCCCGGGACTGTGCGGGGGTTTAAACGCTGACACTATCACACTATGCCCTTTGCCTAACTAAGCTTTCATGTGTGTAGTTTAGAGGCCACTAGGCTAACGGAACAACCGTAAGAGCGATATCCTTCAACATTAGCTACAATGAGTGACACTGGGCCTCTTTGTGCTCATAGAGAGCACGGTAATACCTTGACCTCAAGTCAAAATAAGTCCGGCACCCGCTCACTTCAGCGCAATAAATAGCTAAGCTGTATTTATTTAGAGCGCAATAACATCCAAACGAAGGTATCACACGCGCACTCAACCGCGATCACAGGCACCACGTGCCGACCTGTATTCATTCCCACTACCTACATAACCGTGGTCTCCATGGTTTACTTTTCAATCATCCTATAATTTTAGCATGAACGACCTACTATACCAATACATGGCTGTGATACACAGCAGGTCACTTAACAGAGCTCTGGATACTCTCTGAACTTCTCACAGTTATACTATGAATGTGTTTCTCCATTATTCCCTAACACTGATTTCTAGGCAGCGAATAACTACTAATTATCAGCATCCTCATTGATAAATATAGATCACAATAGATCTAGATTGTCTGTGTTTTGTATTAACATTACACCCTGTTATCATGGTCTTTCTCTTTCTAGTTACAGGTACTAATGACTGGTAACAATTGAGAAGAAGGGTAAGTGACTAACCTACCCTTGCACGTTACTAAGTGAGTAACGAGCTTCACACTGGTCCTGAAGAAAGCCCCCCCGACCCAACTGGGCGACATAAGGGCTGAAACATGTCGACCACTCAGATGTACTCATAGGTGGTATAGAACAATAACACTTCTAAACATGCACTGCCTTTTGTTTTAACCTTGCCCCATCTCCAACTGAATAAATCATCATTGTTGAGAGATGTAGGTAATTTTAAACTCACCTCACCTCACTTGCACTCAAACGATTACTGGTCACTACTGTAATCTCCAGTTGGTCTCTCCAGGTGGAGGAAAGCATATTTTATGAAAGACCCTATGATGATGCTTTCACGTAGTCTCAGAAGCGGATAATCAAGATATACCGCTCCGCCACCTCTGTACGTGATTGAGGGTTTTTCAAGACGGTTAAAACCTCAGACCCTGGGGGCGTGGTCTCGCTGCGGATGGGCTGAGATGCACGCCTGGAGAGCTCCGGCCGGCCGCTGCCTTCTACAGCCTCTAAAGCGGTGCTGGGGCGACATTGCGGGTCCTGCCTTACCTACCCGGGCGGCGGAACCAACGGGGCACCTCCTGGTACGAAGTCACCTCGCTGGGCTGACCCGCAGCGGGGCTGGTCCCGGCCTCTCTTTGCCGCGGCGGTCGGAGCCCGCCGGCCGCCATCTTGTCTGCGCCGGACCCCGGCCTCTCCTCACTGCCGGAGGCTGCTGAAGCTCCTGTTCCTCACCCCTGCTCACTGGTTCTAGTCCCTGGGGCCTCGGTCCGCGGAGCAGATGGCCGGGGCGCCTGGGGTGTGGCTGCTGAGCGGGGGTCTCCTGCGGCCCTGGCCCTGGCATCCGCCATTTTGGACTTCCTGCCCGCGCCCTGCTGGCCCCGGTGGTTGGCGGCTCCTGTTGCTGTGGCGGCCCGCCTGGGGCGCTTGGCTCCCTCGAGGCTATGGGGGGCCCTGGGTGGCTCGTGGCGCCCCCTCCTTGTGCCTGGAATCACTCTCTGCTGGAGGGGCCCAGCGGATGCCTGCCTGAGAAGAGGCCTACATCCACGAGTGCTCCGGACCTGGTGAGCCACCCGCTGAGCGGGGGATCCTCTTTCACTTTATCCCGCCTTGTCTGGGTGCGCTTTGCTTTCTCCTGGGCTGGGGGATACCGCCACCAGTCTGACTCTTCACAACGCGACCCCCTGCAGGTGCATTGGCTTGGCAGTGGGGTGCATCCTGCCTCGATGACCTGTGGGGGTACCTGTTGGGATCTCTTGGCGCCCCCTGGCACCCGCTGTGGCGATCCTCCCTCCCAACCCGCCATCCTACTGCTGTGCATTCTGTTCCACAAGCTGGCGTTGGCCTGTTCTTGATGTGCGTGGAGGGCCAACGCACCCCTGATTATATGGCGGCGGCATGGGGCACGAGCTAAGCCTGCCCCCCATCTCTGCATCCTACAACGTGGGAGACTTTTGCGTTTTGCCTGGGCTCCCGAACTCTCACTGGCTCCCTGCGGCGCAGGCCTCATCATTCCCTGACTTGTGGATCTGGTCCCTGATAGGGGCCCTCTTACCTCCATCTACTTCAGCCGTGCTATCCCACGTGGCCATTACCTACTTGCCTTTGGGGGGGGGGGGCTCTGATGGGTCGCTGGGGTGCACTTGTGGGGGCCTTGGTCTTTGGGGGGACGGCCCTGGCATCTGGGGTATGGTGGCGTACTGAGGGGCCTCCCGTCGACCTAGTGGCGCCCCGCCGGTCATCGCCTCCCCTCTTGTCTGCCCCACGTTGCCCCGTCTTGCGAGCCCATACCGGGGCGTCCTCGCCACATCCTAGAGGCTCGTGACTCCTCTGGTTGCTCTTTGCCTCCCCAGCCGCCTGTCTGATCTGGGCCCTGAAGCTGGGGGATTCGGGAGGCCATGACTCGCACGAAAGCTGTGAAGGACACGGCGATACCCTCGAAAGACAATCCTGTTGCTGCACTGTGGAACAAGCCTGGCCATACAGGCACTGGTGACATGTCGTCCTCGACAGGGGGGGCTTCTGAGCCCATCACGCAATCCTTCATGGCGGGCTTCATGCAGGAGCTGAAATCCGAAATAGGCTTGCTCCGTTCTGAAGTTCACTCTTGTGTCCGAGAACTTAGGAGGGAGGTCACGGCGATCGGCGAAAGGGTCGACGACCTCGAGAAGACGGGGACGCCTGCACGGAAGAGCAGGAACAGCTGTGGCAACGCATGGCCACTCTAGAGGAGCAACACATTGACCTCCAACTCAAGCAGGAGGACTTGGAAATCGGGGGCGTCGCAACAACATACCCCTCCGAGGGGTGCCGATCGGGGCCGAGGGAACGGACATCATGACTTTTGTCGCGGATCTACTGCAGGACATACGGGGCGACGACGACCTCTCCCCCCCAGCACTTGATCGTGCACATCGCGTCTCTGGCCCCCCTGGCCGCCCCGGTCTAATTCCCGACATCTTGACCCGGGTCCACTTCTTTACTGAAAAAGAGGCTATCCTCAAAGCTGCACGCTCTAAACCCGAACTTACATGCAATGGCACCACGATTCAGCTCTTTCAGGACCTTGCGCCCACTACGTTACGGCGTCGCAGGGACTTCAAGCCCGTCACGGAGAAGCTGAGAAGTTTGGGCATCCTGTATCAGTGGGGCCATCCCTTTGCCCTTATTTTCCAATAGGAATCCAAGCGCCGGGCGGTACGCTCTTTCCAGGAGGCCGCGCAACTGCTTCGTCTCTCCCTCACGCCGCCACATAGCCCTACTAGATTGCCTCCCCTAAAGAGGGAACCAGTGAAAACGCAATGGTCGCAGATGCGTCGCCCTCGCCGTTTGTCTCGCCCCGACGACCAGGCCTCCTCGCAGGCCCGACAGGATATCATACACCACATCCGCTCGATGGAAGAGGGGTGCTCCGCTTCTAGTTCTCGCCCCGCAACACCTTAATAAGCAGCTTCCTGCCCCGAGACATTACACTCTTACCAGATCTCTCCAGTGGCCGTCGATGATGGCGGCAACGGGCCTGCATTCTCTTTCACGGACTCCCCCCAGCACTGTCAGCATCTTGGCAGCGGCATCGGAGTACTCACCAGGACTTGTTTTTACGCCAGGAGACCCAACCCCTTACCTGCTCCTTGGAGAGGGACTCCTCCGGGATGGCTTGTGCCGGAGAGCCTAGCCTACTCCCCTTTTGGATCAGGACTTTACGGCCCGGTTGGCCGAGTTGGTTACGCCTTTTCTTGGACTCTTTGTGTTTTTTTTTCTATGCCTCTGTCTCTTTTCCTCTTCTCACTTTGTCGGGAGGGTGGCACTTGGTGGCATGGGATCATGCCTCTATGCACCTGGGTGGCCTCTCTTTTTACTCTATCCCCCTGCCTCATGTTGTTTCTCCCACTGCTGCATGCGTCTGGCCTCCCCTCTCACCCGACATGACCAACACCCCCTGCCTGAAATTCCTGTCCCTTAATGTGAAGGGGCTTAACTCCCCTAATAAGTGGCGTCAGGTATGGCGCTATCTCCTACAGTTGAGCCCGGATATCATTTTTCTTCAGGAGACTCACCTGGTCAAGGCGGACGTAGCCCGCATGGCTCACACTCGCTATCCGCTCCAATTTTGGGCGTCAGCCCCTTCTAAAGTTGCTGGAGTGGCAATCCTGTGTCGGGCTGGCATTCGACAGGGGGAAACCAAAGTAATCCGCAACCCTGATGGCAGGTTTCTTAAAGTGGCAGTTAGAATGGGTCGTAGGACCATCACTATCTGTAATGTTTACTCGCCTAATCAGGCTCAAGATCTTTATCTCCGGGAGACGCTACAGGAGCGAGTGTCGTGTGCGGACTCCTCTCTCATCCTAGGGGGTGATTTTAACTTGGTGTGGGACGCCAATGTGGACCGTAGTGATAGCTCCTTTCATGGGGCGGGGGCTATGTCTTCCACCCTTAAAAAACAATTGGCGGACCTGGGCTTAATTGATGTCTGGCGTTACCACTCTCCTGAAATACGTGATTCCTCATACTACTCTCATGTCCACCGCTCCTACTCGCGCATCGACTACTTCTTCATCTCTCACTCTCTAATCGGAGAGACGCTCGCGGCCTCTATGTCGGACATCTCGATCTCCGATCTCGCTCACATTGAACTTCTCCTACGAGACCTGTCTATGCATACTGGCCGCCCGCCATGTTGGCGGCTCCCTCCTCACATACTTCAGGATCCGGTTGATGTTGCGGAACTCAGAGCCGCCATTATCTCTTACTTCGAGACGAAGGATCTGCCCGAGACACCTTTCCCCGTGGTCTGGGATGCCTTCAAGGCCACTATCCGCGGGCACATTACGTCCATACCGAGCGCCCGGGCGCAGGAGTCGCGCCTTCTTGAATCTAATCTCTCCCGCGACATAAAGGCGCTTGAGAAGCTTGATCAGGATCAGCCACGGGTCACTTACAAACGGCGTTTGGCCATGCTCCGCGCCCACCGCACCAACAAGGCGGAGAAGGCTCTTTTAGCTCTTAAACAGCACTACTATAAGGGAGGGGACAAGGTGGGCACTGTTCTAGCTCGGAGATTACGGGCGCGAATGGCCAAAGCACACATAGCTAATGTCAGGCGCCTTGACGATACTCGAGCCACTACTGAGGTGGCTAAACTTGAAGCCTTCCATGCATATTATTCATCTTTGTATGCTAAAGAGACGCCCCTCCCGGAGCAGATTCAGACTGTCCTAGACAACTGCCCCTGGTCTCCGATAACTCCATGCCATGCGCGGCTGCTGGAGGAACTTGCTGGTGCCCTGAAGGACCTTCCCCTTGGGAAATCGCCGGGTCCAGACGGATTGCCACTTTCCTTCTATCGTGTCTTTCTTCTGCAGCTCCAACCCCATCTTTTGCGACTTTTTAACTCTTTCACGGATACCATAGGTCCCTCTTCATCCATGGGATTGGCTGAAATAGCCCTCCTCACCAAGCCAGGCAAAGATCCTACTCTCTGCTCCTCTTTTCGCCCTATTGCGCTTCTCAACACGGATCTCAAAATATATACCAAAATCCTAGCCAAACGCCTAGACCCCCCATCTCCCAGGTCTTCTTGACCCCGACCAGGTTGGCTTTATACGCCAGTGACAGGGGGCTGATAATGTACGCCGAGTAGCACATCTTGTCGGGAAGGCCCAACATTGGAATATACCCGCTTGCCTGCTCTCCCTCGACGCGGAGAAAGCGTTCGACCGCGTGGACTGGACCTTTCTCCGAGCGGTCCTCTGCAAAATAGGGCTAGGCCCTTTGATGGTGTCCCGCATCATGGCTCCCTATATCTCTCCTACGACCCAGGTCCGGGTTAACGGTCAACTCACCACCCCATCTCAATACACAGAGGCACGCGGCAGGGGTGCCCCCTCTCTCCCCTCTTGTTCTCCCTTGTGGTGGAGCCTCTTGCCATCATGATTCGTCAGGCACCAGACATACATGGAATCCCCCTCGGAGGCCACCAGCACAAGGTAGCATTGTTCGCGGATGACCTCCTCCTTACGATATCGCAACCGCACGAGTCCCTGCCCGCCCTGTATCGTCTCTTGTGCTTATTCGAGCAAGCATCGGGCCTTAAGGTTAATCACGAAAAATCCTGGGCCTTGAATCTCACCATCCCGGTGGAGGAGCTGCCGACGCTCCAGGCGCTGGTGCCCTACAGGTGGGCCCCTCACTCTATCAGGTATCTTGGGCTTAATCTGACCCCTACCCTTACCACCTGGTCGCAAGCCAACTGGCAGGAATGCAGGCAGTCCGTGCTTGAGGACTTGCGAACTTGGAAGCCTCTTTCCTTCTCGTGGCTGGGCCGTCTCCATGCCCTCAAAATGTCCATCTTACCGAAAATGTTATATGTATTTCAATCACTTCCCACTCCTATCCCGCAACATCAGATTCGAAGTATGCAGCGAGAATTTACCAGGTTCATCTGGGGGGGCCGTAGACCGCGCCTTTCTAATAAAATCCTTATGCTGCCCCGGGATAGGGGAGGTTTGGCTTGTCCCAATCTGCTAGAATACTACTGGGCATCGCACTTATGCTTCATTTCCGAATGGATGGCGTGGGAAAGCGAGAAGGTGTGGTTTCACATGGATAGGGCAGTGACCGGGCGCTCTATATGAGACTTACCATGGCACCATCGGGCCTCTCGCTCCCGCAGTGCATACATAGCTCTTCCTACCAAGACTGTCCTGGACATCTGGGATAAGGTAGCAGTGTCCAAAGGCCTCACTACCTTTCCATCCCCTCACACCCCCATAGCTGGCAACTCCCTCTTCCCACCTGCCCTACATCCTCCCATCTTCGCTGAATGGCTTGATGGCAGGTGTAGAACGATTAGGGACGTTTATGTAGGGACCGCCATCAAGACCTTTGATCAATGTAAACAGGAGTTCCAACTCCCCGACGGGGCTCGTCTACAATACTTGCAACTTCGACACTGGCTGTGCACTGACACTCTTACGCAGGCAGCCACACATGCTCTTACTCCCTTCGAGCGGCTGGTCCGCTTGTTTGACAATTCTAGGGGCCTTATTTCTCGCACGTACCACATCCTCCAACACCCTCCGCAGCTAACCCTACATTCTTATCAATCTCGATGGCAGTCTGACCTGTCCACAGATATCACTCCCGCACAATGGGAACGTCTATGGCGTGACATCCCCAAGGTCTACCTCTGCCTCTCTCAGCGGGAAACCGCTTACAAGGTGATGACCCAGTGGTATTACACCCCTCACAGGCTACATAAAATGTTCCCTTCATCTTCCCCTCTCTGTCGGCGATGCTTGAATTCTCCCGGAGATTTCCTTCACATTTGGTGGACTTGCCCACTTCTGGCCACCTACTGGAAAGAGATCCTCAGCCACATCAAATTGGTTCTGGGTTTCCCCCTGCCAGAGACTCCAGCTGTTATCATCTTGGGTATCAAGCCTGACAACCTACGCGCGCTGACACGTAAGGACTGGCACATCTGTCTCCACATGTTGGACGTGGCTAAACAACTCATAGCTAACCCTGGGCATAGTTCGCGTAGTCGCGCTACGCGAAGCTACGCGAAGACGTCGGAGCGCTACGCGAGCTACGCGCAGCTACGCGAGCGTGCGTAGCTGCTTGTCGCGCCCGTTCGCGATGCGTTTTTCTTCTTCGGGAGCACGTTGTGCGTGTTCGGGACGCTGTTTGCATACTTGGGGGTGCAAACTTACCCATGCGGTCGCCTATGGGCACGGCCATTTTGTTTTTCACTTGTCCCGCCCGTTTGCGATCTCTTATTTCCTGTTCCGGGTCGCGTATAGCGTGCTCGCGATGCGCATTCCATGTTCGGGAACGCGTTGTACGTGTTCACAACGTTTTTTGCGTGCTCGGGGAGAAATATCGCGCGAACTTACCCACGCGGTCGCGATGGGCGCGGCCATCTTGTTTTTCACTCTATGCTATGGTTCTGGGCCTGCTTTTCTATCCTCCCTCAATCTTTGCAATCCTTAGTTTTTTACACTGTTTTTCAATTTTTCTTTATTTCTTATCTATCTCTCTCTCTGCCTAAGTCTATATTTTGCATTTTTTTCTACTTTTTACTGTGTTTTTTTAACTTCGACTGTTTTATATAACTTTCTTCTTTAAGCTCCTACTTCTTCCCCTAACTTTATTTTTCCCTTCTAACTTTTCTTTTCCGCCTCGTCCTCCCACCCCAGAACCATGGCGAAGGGTAGCAGCAGTAACGGCTCGAAGGGCAAGGTGCGTGCACCCAAGAGCCACCTGCCTTGCGGCAGACTGCGCCCTGCAGGGGTGCAATCCCGCCAGCTTTTTAGTGAGGCGGAGGTGGCCGCCCTTGTTTTTTTTGTTCAGCGCCACCTCCCCTTGACCTTGGCAGCAGGCGGCAGGCCAGGCTCCGGGTACCCGACCCAGGAGCGTCACCGACAGTGGGCGAAGGTGCGCCGGGCAGTGTTTCGCTGCTCAGGGGTCCGGCGCACCCATAACCAGCTGGCCCACCGGTGGTCAGACATCCTCGACCGGGAGCAGGACCTGTTGGACCTGCTAGGTGTCGAGGTCGTGGGGCTTGGTGAGTAGCTAATATATATAGTAGTATAAGTATTGTGATTTGCGTATACATTTTTTACAAATAACAAGAATACTGCTGCTTACATTGCAGGTAAATTACGTTTCAAAATCTTCTGTGATTGTAGGACACAGGTGCTGGGCGCTACTCTTACTTGTTTGCAACTTTGCGCTCGCTTGTCCTTATTATTATGTAAGAGTTTACTTTACAGAACTTCAGTTAGGTAATTCTATTGCTAGAGAGCCTCTAGTCCTTCCTTTGTCCTCCTGTCAAATAGTGGTGGATGGATTGATAGTTTGATACTAGGTTTAGTTACTATTAGTTGATAATTTTTGAGCGGTCTGCGTGACGCATCCTCTGTCACTGAGTGCTGCTTACCCCAGTCCTTAGTAGAACCTTTTGTAGTTTGTTTAGTGAGTGGTAAGCTTAGCAGTGTCAGTGAGCTGCAGAACATCAGACTTAACTAACCAAGAATTTGGTGTATGCATTATGCACCAATTTATGCATGTGTCCTCCTTCTCATCTATGCATTTTTTAGGGCTAAAAAAATGGAAATGCAGACTTAATGAACAATTGGCCCGCCTGGAATAGGTGGGCTAGGTCAGGTGGTACTTAGGCTTAGTTAGTGTTCTGGATTTTATTTGAATCAATCAGAATGGAACACTGAATTAGTGTTCCCAAATAAGTAGACTGTCCGTGAATACCGCAAGCCAGTAGTCAATCGGATTAGATAGGTCAATTTTATTGCAATTTTTGTTTCCTAAAACGTTTTTTTGAGCGTTTTTTTAGATAATTTATTTGTTTCACAGCAATCATTAATGTTTGTGTCTTTCTTTATTATATCTTACATGATCACTGATCTGCAGCACCCAGGGGCAAGAAGACGGGGTCCGAGTCGGCGGTGCAACCACCAGAGGACCGCTCCTCTACCGAGGGCCCTGCTGCTGGTCCCAGTAAGTCCTCCAGTGGTTAATATTAACATTTATATTGCCCTAACTTTTACTGCACTTTATTTTTTCAGAACTATTAATTATGGTTCCACTCCCTAATTCTATTTTTACAAAAGATTCTTGGATCTTGACTTGACTATCTGTTTCTAAATTCTGGTTATCCCTGCCTCTAAGTTCTAACTGCCTCTGCTATGAATGTCTGTACTACTACTATTAGTCTGTCGCTAAGCTTGCCCAGTTTGCATTGCCACTCTTTATTGTACGGTTTTGAATAAAACTCAGATTGACCAATAGCTGAGTCCAGTCCTTTCGGTTGTCCTCTTCTAGGCTTCTTAATCTTGAGGCTTTGACAATTACCAGAAACAAAATGCCCAACCAGATATTTGACTATTTTTGATAGGATATAGTACATACTACTACTGATGTGTGGATTCTGCACATCCCCATGCAGAACTATGCACAAGGAAATAGGATGTTGGTGATGGGAGTTTGGAACTTGGACGTTCCTCACACCTCAGTCAGAAGTGAACCCACAATCCCCTGAACGACTAGCTATAGTGTCTCATTAGGTCCCCGAACCCCCACCTGAAGATACCCAATGATTACACAACCCAGAACATAACACCCTTTCGCTCACTCACTCGTGTAAGTCCACCACCACCACCACACCAAATACCACAGAGTCTATGTGTAAGTTCAAAAGGTTTATTTTCAACTAACAAGCTCTGTATGTTGTTCTATAAAATTCAGTGTACTCCAGCCAGCTCCAACAGCAAAATGCATAAGATTAAAACAATAAACATTGTTACAACAAGTGCATGATGATAGAAGACAAAAGATCTGTGCGAATTCTGGGAGACTCCTCACCGTAGAACGTAGAATTACTGGTTAAATGCATCATTCATAAGCTCTGCAAATCTCTGGTTCGTAGAAGGAAATCTTCTGCCTGAGAAAAATGGTGCGCGTTAGATAGAATAATGCAAGCATTTCTCAGTCCTGCCAAAAAAGTGTAACATGTTACTTATGGCTAAGCAATACGGACTAACCGAACTCCATAACAAAGTGGCTTGTTTTTCGACCTCTTGTACGCCACGCTCAGACAGTAGCTGTATGTGCTCATGTGGGCTCAAAAGGCGTCTTACTGTTACTGCACAACAAGCTGCGAGGTAACATGCGCAAAAGACATGAAGCGAAAAATGGTTGCATGGCTCAGGCTAACTTTGCAAAGAGTAGAGTATAGTATAATAAATAATGACCCTAGGGACCATATAACACTACTAGTGTCTACTGACTCTAGTACCCAATTTGGACTACTGAATGTGATGTATAATATGTATGTATAAACTTTTTTTTTTTCAATCTTGCTAGTGAAAAAGAAGAAATATAAATAGGGGGAGGTGTACACAGGCATCTAAAAATGTGTCATGTTTTTATCTAGGCGTAGTAGCGACCACCAGTGCCGGCGGGACCAGCGGCGATTCGACCATTCCGGAGGGGGCAGGAGATGCGGCACCTGCAGGAGCTACAGGGGGTGAGCCAGCAGCAGTGGCGGGCGATGGTAAGTTATATTCATTACGTATTGACATTGCACTAGCTGGAAGGGTGTTGAGTGACTTCACTCACTGTACTGTTGTTGAGACTTATTAGGTACAAAGTTGTAGTGAACATTATACAACGGTTGAAGAAGAGAAGACACCCTTTACTTACCATTAGCAATGCAGTAGCAATAGCATTACCAGCGTGACTTGATTAACCAATGGCCTCTTCTATCTGACTCCAACTCAGCTGTGAAAGTTTTATGGAGGAGACTAAAAGTCAGATCAGATGACCTTGATGGATGTGTTGAACAAAAAGGGAAAGAAGGGTGGAAGGAGGAAGGACGGGCGAGATTTAATATGATGACTGGCAGAGAAGGATACGTTGGAAGCATGGATATAGGTGGCTGATAGGAATCAGATGCATGTGTTGTTGAAGGATGGGTGGAAGGTGAAAGAAGAATGGATGCCTGCCTGGGTGGGCAACACAGTATGGGTGGATACTCTCCAACCCCAGCTCCAACACCAACGACATCCAGCCGTCGCAAGACCTGTGCGACTCACTGGCCACCTTCTTCCACCGCAAAATCGCCGACATCCACGACAGCTTCAACACCACGACCGCCCCGGCAACCACCGAGACCACTGCCCCCACAACCACCAACCGCCTGCTCTCCTGGACCAACATCAACGACGAGGACACCAGCGAGATCATGAACACCATCCACTCCGGTTCACCGCTAGACCCGTGCCCTCACCACATCTTCAACAAAGCCAGTACAGCCATCGCGCCCCATCTCCGGAAAATAATCAACATCTCCTTCGAGACAGCAACCTTCCCGGAAAGCTGGAAGCACGCCGAGATCACCGCCTTACTCAAGAAACCCAAGGCAGACCCCAAGGACCTCAAGAACTTCCGACCCATCTCTCTGCTCCGGTTCCCCGCGAAGGTCACAGAGAAAATCGTCAACAAACAACTGACCCGCTACCTCGAGGAGAACAACATCCTGGGCCCTTCCCAGTCCGGCTTCCGCAGCAACCACAGCACCGAAACCGCCCTCATCGCCGACACCGATGACATCAGGACCCTGCTAGACAACGGAGAAACAGCAGCCCTCATCCTCCTGGACCTATCAGCCGCCTTCGACACGGTCTGCCACCACACACTACGAACACGCCTTCACGACGCCGGGATCCAAGAGAAGGCCCTGGACTGGACCACATCCTTCCTTTCCGGCAGAACACAAAGTGTCCGCCTCGCCCCCTTCCGATCCAAGGCCACCAAGATCATCTGCGGCGTACCCCAAGGCTCCTCCCTCAGCCCAACGCTGTTCAACATCTACATGGCACCCCTCACCCACGTCGCCCGACAGCACAACCTCAACATCATCTCCTACGCCGACGACACCCAGCTGATCCTCTCCCTCACCAAAGACCCTCACACCGCCAAAGCCCACCTCCACGAAGGAATGAAGGCCGTCGCCGAATGGATGAGGACCAGCCACCTGAAGCTGAACTCGGACAAGACGGAGGTCCTCATCCTTGGTTCCAACCCTTCAGCCTGGGACGACTCCTGGTGGCCAACATCACTGGGAACAGCCCCGTCACCCACCGACCACGTACGCAACCTAGGGGTCATCCTCGAACCCACCCTCTCCATGACTAAGCAGGTCAACGCCGTTTCCTCATCCTGCTTCAACATCCTCCGAATGCTCCGCAGGATCTTCAAGTGGATCCCCACCGAAACAAGAAAAACAGTCACCCAGGCCCTCGTCACCAGCAGGCTGGACTACGGAAACGCCCTCTACGCAGGAATGACGGCTAAGCTCCTGAGACGGCTGCAACGCATCCAGAACGCCTCTGCACGTCTTATCCTCGACATCCCCCGACGCAGCCACATCACACCCCACGAGAGACCTAAACTGGCTCCCTGTCAACAAGAGGATAACCTTCAAGCTCCTCACCCACGCACACAAAGCACTCCACAACTCCGGACCAGCCTACCTCAACAGACGACTCAGCTTCTACACCCCCACCCGCCAGCTCCGCTCGACCAGCCTCGCCCTCGCCACAGTCCCCCGCATCCGGAAAACGACCGCCGGCGGCAGATCCTTCTCCCACCTCGCCGCCAAGACCTGGAACACCCTCCCCACCAACCTCCGACAGACCCAAGACCTACTGGCCTTCAGAAGACTCCTCAAGACCTGGCTCTTCGATCAGTAGCAGCACCACCCCCCTCTTCCCCCAGCGCCTTGAGACCCTCGCGGGTATGTAGTGCGCTTTATAAGTGACATGATTGATTGATTGATTGATTGATACTGTGGATAGCAAGAATCAGCGGTGTTTGGGTGAAACTCTAAGCCAAGGCAAGCGACGGAGTGAGTGGACGCATGGGTTGTTGTTTGCGAAACAAAGTAAGGTTTGTGGAGAGATTAAGAAGAATGATTGACATTTACTTAGAATGGATGGATGCCTGTATGTATTCATCATAGACAGCATAGGTGGAGACTGTCACGGGATGCACAGTTTTAGTTTTAAGGGAATGTAAAAGAAACCGTGCCACAGTAGCAAAGCCGATGTGGGGAGGGGCAGGGTGGGTGGTAGCAGTAAACAATGTATTATGCGTACAAATACAGGTAGGTTTACTGTAAACATAAAAATAAATAAAGCGAATTTCATTGTGCGCACTGCACCGCCAAAAGCAATGCAGTGGGTGCAACAAAATTAGTTTTATTTATTTATATGTTTACTTACCTGTAATTGGCCGTAATCCCTAGTTTACTACCCCCCACCCTGCCCCTCCCTACATCACCGCCCGGCAGCACTCCCCGAGTCCCACCACCGACCGCTACTGGCCTTATGTCGTCGTCCCATAAAAGCAATGATCATTGGATCAGATGTATAATCTGCCTTTTTGTAGTAGCCAGGGCACTGTCAAAGTGAAATTGACCAATTGCCCTGCTTCATGTAACAGAGAGAGTATGGCCAGTGCCACCCGTAATAGAAAAATAAATACGAGCTTCCCCACCTGCAGACAGTAGTAAATCAAACTAACGTGAGTCTGCGTCATGACTCGTATGTTTGTCTTGGGTGCAAGCATAGATGACCGAGCTGGCATGCCGGCTACAACCAGGTTATGTCATTTCGCTAAACTAGTAGAGATAAGAAGAAGACTGGTGTACTGGAGTCCATAGTGCTAGTATAATGCCTGAAACTCCCACAAATGTTACAGGCCGAGGAAGTGGGAGGATAGATAGATTATTACCAGAAATGTTATGTACTGTGCTTCTTGCTAGTGCTACTGTGGAAATATGTGTTGAATTAATTTTGTGTTACTGTTTTGCTAAGAGTACTGGTTACAACAATATTCTTTTTCTTTCTTGATATAGATAGTACTCCTTCCCAAGACTAACCATCCCGGAAGGAGTTGGCAGCCAGGGCCCGGCACCGGAAATTGGAGGCCATCTGTGCGGAGTACCGGTGGCTGGTGGCTCAGGCGGAGGAGGAGGCGGCAGCAGCTGCAGCCTCGTCCGATGCCCCGGGCCCCAGCCAGGCCAGACCTCCAGTGGTACAGCGCCACGGTCTGGCAGCCGCCCGCCGCCGCAATTCTCTTGCAGCCAGCACTGCTGTCCCCCACCCTGGATGCCACTGCAGGGCATTTCGACGCAAAATTCTCCTCCGGGTGGCACGGCTAGAGGAGCAAGTAGAGGAGCGTGTTAAAATTCTGGTGGACAAACACCTTAAAGCCCGCCGAATATAACTATAGGACCCTGTTGCATTGCCCCTTTTTATTCCTTTTGTTGGTGGGTGGGAATTGGGCGTTGGGGTTTCTGGACATTCTTTGGACTTTTTTTCGTTTTGGACATTGGTTGGGGTTAGGGAGAGGGGTGGGTCAGGTGTGGGATAGTTTATTTTTGTTAGGGTAATAAATTATATTTATACTTAAACATACAATGTTAATGTTTTGTGGGGGTTACTGTTTTACGAATTAACGTCACATGGTTTCATTGCTGCTGCAGGGCCGCAGCCAGTGTTTGATTTAAATAATCTGCCGATGATGTAACACAAACAGATAGATGCGGTACCCCTCACTGAGTTATTTGTCCTACTAGTACTGTCAGTCTCTCCTCCTAGTCCATTATACCTCCCACCAAACTTATCTTACCTGTGATTGATGATGATTACGTTCGGCACAGCAATGGCTGCATGGTTTCCCAAGAGAATGGAGAAGATGCCATGGTTGTGGTGGTAGTAGTAGAGTAGTCACTGGCAGCAGCATTTGCTAAAAAAATTAAAAAGAGACAGTCACTTGCCTGAAAGCGACTGTGGGAGGAGTAGTAGAACGAAGTAAAATACAGTACCGAAGAAGACTGCCAAACAAACAATATTGCATTTGCAACTGCTAAAGTCAAATAAAACATAATGGTGGTGGGGACAGCCTAGTACAAGAAGTTACAAACTGTAGTTGTGTCGAGTGAGTCACTTAACTTAACACAATCGTAATTCGTAACCTTTACTGCTGTGTGGTAGGAGTTTGATGATGAATCCAATCAATGCTGGCAATTAATTATGATGTACTATTAGCCGGTGACGGCTTGCACATAGACTGAGCATGGGTGGGCAAGCAGAAGAAGCTCCTCGCCCTGCCTTGAAATTTAATTAGTGTTACTTTCACCACATCTGCCCCAGCAAGCGTGTGATCAATTGGTGTACATTTTATGTAGTCACATCACACCTCAATATAAATCACAGCCCGGGGAAGAGGGTTAGGGTTTGATGAATGGATGGGAAGGGGGTTTGGGGAAAGGTTGAGAAAGAAAAACAGTACGCATGGACAACAAAAGCAAAGCGCAATCTTGGCAGACGACCATGATCTTATCCAAAAAATCTATAAAGGGAGAAAAAGGAAATGCATGCATGATGATGAAGATAACTTGATGGTTAATGAGTAAGCCTGGGCGTAGTTCGCGAAGTAGCGCTACGCAAAGTTACGCAAAGTGCAGTTCGCACTACGCGAGCTACGCGTAGCACTACGCGAACTGCGTAGTGCACTGTTCGCAATGATTGCACAGTGCCGGATGCTTGTCCGCACTGTGCAATCATTGAAAACGGCATCTTGCACAGTGCGAGCTGTCGCTACTGCCGCTCGAGTAGATTTTTACTCGAGCGGCAGCTTTCTCAACGCGGACTGGTAGTTTCTCATCGCGAGCGGTCGCGAGCATACGCGACCACTCGCAATGAGAAACCTGACCTCCCCGCGTTGAGAATCTCGCCGGGAGGTTTATTTTCCACGCTCGTCGCGATCGGCAACTTGATCTTGCTGATCGCGAACGAGGAAAAAGTCTCGCCGGGATGTCATTTTGCTTGCTCGCGGTCGCCAACTTGACGTTGAGGACCGCGAGCAAGCAAAATGACCGCTACGCGTGTTTGCACTGTGCTACGTGCAATCCGCGTTGTGCGAAGTAGCGCAAACTTCGCAAACTACGTGAGCGTAGCGTAGTGCTTTGCCCAGGGTTATTAATGAGTAGTACTTACTAACTCCTACTAGACAATTAGACAGTACAGGGCAGCAGTATATTCTACGCAATTTGCCTTGCCTGTAATATGCCCTCAGAGACCCAAATTCCATGTTGTACTGGGCTTACTTTTAAAGATAGCAAAGAAAATTAAAAAATTGTTCTAGGGATCAATTAGCAAACAAACAACAACAACACACAACACACAGTCGTAATGATTGAAGAGAAAAAAGGATTCCAATTAATTAAAAGATGAATGATGAATGATACTAAAGTTACTATTATCCTGCAAAGATAGTATGGTCATCATCATGGTGTGGTACGTGTTGTCCAACTCCAACTCAGTCTGTAGTGACTCCGATTAAGTCCATATTCCATATTAAAAAATTGCAACAGATATTGGCCTGCACGTGCAGTAGTAGGAGTACAATTTGGTTATTAAACAACAAGAAGGGAAACATTGACTGTCACTGACTTGAGTCACTTTGTAGATTAACTAGTAGAGTAGAGTTCGACTTTATGCACAACATCAACAACAAACAACAGCAATCGCTCAGAGTCTGCAAGCATCCAATGCATTCCATCATTACCTGTCTTGCTCTTCTCTTTGGCTGTCAGATCTTCAGATGCTTAGTTCTGACAGGTGTGTGTTTTTTTTTTCTACGGGGCAGTGGCGTCATCATTACTCCAGTCCACATTCATTTTGCGTGTTAGTCGCTGTTTCGGTTTTCGTCTTATTCATCTGTGGCACTTTGTCACAGTTTAAGTTGCTTCACATGGTCAGCACTGTGATGATGGGCCACGGCCTGGGTAGCGCTCATTGCTGGTCATTTGAGTTTGCACAAATGTCAGCAAGTTTCTTCGAAGAGTCTTGTCTTTCTCTGCCAAGTACCTTCTGTCCTGACAGTGAGGAGCTTTGGATGTCTGCCGAGGCTGTAGCCTTCGGACAGTGATGAGTTCACTTTTGGATGCCTGCCCAAGTTCTGACAGTGAAGAGTTGTGGACGCCTGCAGAGGCGGTAGCCTTCGGACACTGATGAGTTTCGGCTCGGAAACAAAACGGAGGATAGCTATAGTCACGTTTCACTTCTTATGGAGGGACTGGTAAAGGCAACATTTCTTGTACTCCAATGTCTGGCTTGATGGAAATGTACTAGGCGAGACAGGAAGATGAAGCAGGACTCTGAAGAGTGGACAGTTACAATGCACAGACGTGCAACTCCAATAGGGAAATAAAAAGAGAAGACGGTGGTGATGGATTTGTTGTGATTTGATTTGAACCAGAAAGACAGATACACAGACACATAAAGGAAGGAAGTAACAATTTGAAAGCCTAGTTGTCAGGGAAGAGGAGCTCGTCCTCAAACTCTGGTGGTTCGCACAGAAGTAGGTCCTGTAACGCACTATTTACGTCATCCAAGTCGCTCTCCTCTTCCTGCTGTGATTCACGTATTTTGTAATCCGGTGGTATAAAGTGCTGATTCATTTTGATCATGGTTAACCTCTCCACGCTTTTGGCCGAGAGACTGGTCCTTTTCGAAGTTACAATGGCACCAGCAGCACTGAAAGCACGCTCAGAAGAGACACTTGCGACAGGGGAAGCCAGATACTTTATCGCCAGCCTGCTGAGCACTGTCCATTGGCTTCTTTTCCCATACCAATACACCAATGGGTTTCGATCCATGAAGACCTCTGTTGGGTCATCCAGATAGGCCTGGACCGTCCGCTCAATGTTCAGGGGTGCGCCGATGTGCTCGGCCTCTTTTGCCTTTGCATCAGCACTGGACTTACCATACCCCTGCCGTAGAAACCAATCAGTTGCAGATTGTACTGTGGATGATCCTGTTCTTGCTGTTGTTGATGTTATTGTTGGTGTAGGTGACTGCTGGGAGGCAAACGCACTGGCCTCAGGCTCCGAAGTAGAACTTGACTCTGGTTGCCCTCTAGTACTTGTTATGGCCTGGGGTGGGGGGGCCTGTAGTTAACAGCCGTTCGTTTTTGAAAATAGTGGCTTCCTTAGCTATCAAAGTTTTGTAGTTGGCAACATCCACTTCCGAAAAAGGAATTACTGCCTTGCTGTTCAGAAATACTTTGTACCGTGGATCCAAAATTGTGGCACTAATGTAATGTGGTTGTGAAAAAAGTTTTATTTTGAATCCTTGTATTTTCAGATAAGCGAGCGGCTAAGGTCTCCGCCAAATGATATGCGTCTTGTTTGTCATCCACACCTGCATACGTTTCAGACACCTCCTTCAGCTGTTGCTCTAGCATGTGCAACAATGGGATAGCTTGGCCTATAGTACAGTTCTCCCTGCTGACTTCACGTGTGAAGATCTCAAAAGGAAGTAGCATCTCAGTCAGGCATTTAATGAGGTCCCATTGACCCATCTCAACGGTCATGCCTCTCACAGTAGGTTCCCCTAATCTTTGCATGACATAAGCATTCAGTGGTATGTACAGTTCAAACAGATGATCAAGCATGTAATAAGTTGAGTTCCAACGTGTTGGCACCTCCTGGATGAGCGCTTTGACTGGCATTTTATGCTCACGTTGAAAGACCCTCAGCTGCTTCCGTGCTTTAAAAGAATGGCTGAAATGTGTGCATATTCTTCTGCAGGTTGAACAACAATGTTAATGCAGTGTGCCAAACACGGGACCCTGAAATAGCAACCATCTTTCATGGCCCTAACTACATTACTGCCATTGTCCGTGGCAACAAAACCAATGTTAAGCCCTCTTGGGCGCAGCCACTCAAAGACCTTGCTGTTAAACTCTTCCAAAATGTTTGCAGCAGTATGAGATTTCTCCATGGCAAACATGGCTACAGTTGCATGTTTGCGAGTGGCATGAAAAATCTCAGCAGCGTCAACACCAGCAGATATCTGTTCTCTAACCCCCGCAAAAGAGATCCAGTGTGCAGTGATACACATGTAATCAGTGGCTTGGCAACTGGTCCACATGTCTGTTGTCAGGTGGATACTCTGAACAGCACTCTGCTTCAAGGCTTTTCCAAGCAAATCCAGGACATCGTGATGTAGTGCTGGAACAGCAACTCTGGCAAAATAGTAGCGGCTGGGAACATGCCATTTTGGGCAGATGGTTGACACAAATTCCAGAAAACCCACCCCTTCAACAAAAGGAAAAGGGAGAAGGTCCAGTGCTAACATTTTAGCCAGCTTCGCATTGTACAAACGTGCTATTGGGTGGTTGCGTTCGTACTGCCCCTCCCCCCACAAACATGCTGATAATGGTAGGCTGCATGGTTTTCCTTTCTCTTAGGCTCAACAACGCACTTTTTGGGATTGCGGACCTGGTACTCCTTGGTGTCTCAGGCTGACTCTTACTCTTGTGCCACTGAGATGTTGCTGAAGATGTGGGCGACGTTAACACTGCACTGCTGGGGTCAGGGACACCTTGTGTACCACTACCAGAGAGAATGTCTCCCTGTCCTTCCTCTTCCACCGTGATCGGATCTTCTACTCCTTTATCCCCACCAACACCAATGGTTGCAGTTTTTTTTATGCCGCGAAGGTGGTCCTCCCAGCTGATCAAGTGGTCTTTTTCAGATGGGTCATTTGGCCTCCGGTACCATAGTTTGTACCAAGCTTACCACGACTAACAGAGCTATTACAAATGGAGCATATAGCAATGTTCTCCTCCTTTTGCTAACCGTAAAGAAGTCCCAAACTGGGGAGCTTAACTTTGGCCTCCTGCTGGAGGTGCCACTTCCAATGCCGGATGAACTGGAGGGTGTGTGTTGAATTTGACTCTGTGCTGCTGTACCACTACCTACTCCTACTGAGGTGGTGGGTGTGCTGGATGTAGGTCGCTGCTGGGCCTTTGCTAATGCAAATATGGAAGCTGTAGGTCGTGTTGGTGTTACCTGTGGAGGTATGCGTGCTACATCCCTCGCAGCCATTTTGGATAGTGTAATAATGTTGGTCTCCATCTCCTCGGGGCCGGGAGTGATGTTCGTGATGACTGGCTCATCATCATCCTGCTGTTCTACATCGACCTCCATAAGTGTAAGGCTTTCTGGAACCTTCCTTTTCCCTAGCTTGGTCTTGGAACGTGGCTCCCTCTCAGACTCAGTTTGTGGCTTCCAAATGGCATCTAGATCATCAGAAGGGGGGCTTGGCGAAGGACTTGATGGACTACCCCTCCTTTTCCTTGCTGGAGATTTGGAAGACAATGGATCTTCTGAATGAGTGGCTTCTTCTTCTACCTCTGCATGAGGCTCAATTTCCTGAACTGCCCCTACTTCAGGAGGAACAACAACTACTATTGCGGGCGGTGGTTGCGGCTGTTGTTGTTGACCACTTATCTGCTGTGTTTCCTCCTGCGTTGATTGGGTACTACTTTGAGATAGCGATAAGTTTAGCTCAGGCTCAGCATCACTGCTTTCCACCATTAGGCTGGCTACCTCTTCCACACTCATGTGCTTGGGCCTGGGTTGGTGGGTTGGGCCCACTGATGCGGAGGTGCTGCCCCCAACTTGCCCCCCGGACACCGCTGCTGCAGGCGTTATTTTTTTTTGCCCAAAAAAGGTATTGGCCGGCACACCAGACTTAAGTGTCACTTCCTTCTTCTCAATAGCAACTGTCTTTGTACTGGAGGGCCTGGTACCTGCTTTCTTTGGGCCCATCTTCTTCAGATGTCAGCAGCACTCAGTTGCAGAGATGTCTGGTCAGGTCACACGTCACTTTTTGTTGTGTGTACAGCAGCAGGATGTCTGTCTGGCAGTGCAACGGGCAATGATGACACACCTCCTCCTCAGTCTTTGTGCACCTAAAAGCAAAAAAGCCAGATCAGTCAAACATAGCACAAATCAAACAAATATAATATAGAACCTAGGGGCATATTAGCAAGAAGAGGCGATAATCATCGCTAACCCTGCTTAGCGTGATTTTTTTTATCGCCGGCTATCGCTGGAATATATCGCCACGCTAACGCTGTATTAGCAACGATTAGCGCTATGGCGATGAATATTCCAGCGATAGCGGGGAAATGGGCCAACATCGCTGAAAAACCAGCGATGTTGCATGGAGAAGGGAGAACACCTTGCTGATACGACCCTGTGGTCGTATCAGCATAATCCACCCCCCATGTTAGGTATGGCTAACACCTGCTAATTGCAGGTGTTAAATAAATGGCGATGACCCCGGTTAGCGCGACTTTTCACGTCGCTAACTGGGGCCATGGCCACCTTGCTAATAGGCGAAAGGCCTGTTAGCGAGTGTTTCCCAGGTTTGTTCGTCGGGAACGCCCACTTTGCATGTTATTAGCGATAAATATCGCTGACATGCAAAGCGGTAAAAAAACGGGCGCTAATGCCCGCAAACTGTCGCTAACTGCTGTTAGAGACAGTTTGCTGATAGGGCGATGTAAATATCGCCGCTTTAGCGGCAAAAAGTGCCGCTAAAGTGGCGATAGTGCCCTTGCTAATATGCCCCTTAGTGTGTGGTGGCCTCAATTATTAAATTTTAGAAACTCGGTGAACAACAACACACAGTGTAGCCATTTATGAGATGTTGACAACAAAGCCAGGGCTTTCCTGGCTACTGTGTAGTGCTAGTGTACACTCTGGAAGAATAAGAATAGTAAAGAACAAAAACTAAAATGTAGTGGAGCATGTTTGGCCTAAATTTGTGCATCACGTGGGATGTATTATGTAGCAGCATCAGGGAGCTGCAGCTGGCAATGGGGATGGATTTGGAAGCAGTAAGACAAGAGGAACAATGGAAAGACACGCAGGCCTATGTGGCAAAAACAGCACACTACTAACTACCACCACAAAATGGCCCCCAGCAACATGGTGACTCACAGGCACAAGGCACGGCAAACAATGAACTCAAGCAGGCCTATATATGGGCAGCCTTATAAAACACACACAGCTTTAATGCAAAAACTAAAATCCACAAGGCTAAAAACACTTTTGAAAGTTAGACAACCACTACAACAACACATAATTATAATTACACATGCAAAAAAGGCATTTATTTAACACACCCAAAAAGTGAAATAGTCAGACCCTCCAAAAAAACCCACATTTTGCAATTCAATTCAATGCCATCCATGGCCTAAATGATGTCAAAATTCCACAGACAACACAGAAACAGTTGTTATGCACCCTTGATGACTACCTCTGGGCCTACTGGCAGACTAGGCCGCAAGCTTAGAGGCCTATGGCAAAAGCACAGTGGCTGGTCCCACAAAATGGCCACCACCACATGGCCAGGCCACCCAACAACTTCCTTCCTTGTTAAAAAAATTGTAAAACAAAAAAAAAAGTGACTCCTTGCTCACCAAACTACATCTAAATGACAACCTGAGGAGTTTTTTCTGCAAAATGAACTAAATCATTTTTGAGAAGGTTTTATGATGCTCGAGAGATATTCTTCGCCAGATTGTAAATTCTGCGTGTTCGGCATCACGATCGTCACAAAAAGTCGTTATCGCGTGCGCGAAAACGTATATTGAGCGCGTGAAGAAGATAAAAAGTGTAAGACGGCGTTGTCGCGCAGTGCGGAGTTACCCAAAGTCCGCGAGCTGAATGCCCAGGGTTACCTACTGGCTGAAAAGGCCTATTTATTTAACAAACACCCAAAAACTGAAATACCACCCCAAAACCCACATTTTGCAAATCAATCCAATGCCATCCATGGCCTAAATTATGTTACAATTCAACAGACAACACAGAAACAGTTTTTATGCACCCATGAGGATGACTACCTCCGGGCCTACTGGCAGACTAGGCCGCAAGCTTGGAGGCCTATGGCAAAAGCACAGTGGCTGGTCCCACAAAATGGCCACCACCACATGGCCAGGCCACCCACAACAACAAGAAAAGGAACACAAGACAGACAATGCAGGCCTATGGCAAAAGCACAATGCGTGGCTTTACAAAATGGCCGCCACCCACATGGCCAGGCCACCCAAAATAACAAGAAAGTGAAGACAAAGGACAGGACCAGGCAGTTGGAGACTCTGGGCAACTTCCTTCCTCTTGAAAAAAATTGTAAAACAAAACAAAAGTGACTCCTTGCTCACCAAACTACCCATAAATGACAACCTGAGGAGTTTTTGGTGCAAAATGAACTAAATCATCATTTTCGAGAAGGTTTTATGCTGCTCGAGAGATATTCTTTGCCAGATTGTAAATTCTGCGTGTTCGGCATCGTGATCGTCACAAAAAGTCGTTATCGCGCGCGGGAAAACGTATATTGAGCGCGCGAAGATAAAAAGTGTAAGTCCGCGTTGTCGCACAGTGCGGAGTAGCCCAAAGTCCGCGAGCTGAACGCCCAGGGTTACCTACTGGCTGAAAAGGCCTATTTATTTAACAAACACCCAAAAACTGAAATACCACCCCAAAACCCACATTTTGCAAATCAATCCAATGTCATCCATGCATGCCCTACATGATGTTTAAAATAAATTCAACAGACACCACAGAAACATGCACCCATGGGTACCTCTGGCTCTAGTCTGGGCCTACTGGCTGAAATTCCAATCAAAGAAAAACAACAAGGCCCCTGACAAAACTACAGGCCACAACAATAAATTTTAAAAACGATGGAAATCCCCCCAAAAATATAGGTACAAACAAGCCCCAATCAAACAAACAAGTACACCAATTCTCCAACTTACTTGTAAAATCTCAAATCCAAGAGTCCTCAAATCCAATCCAATGATATGATGCAGCAGACAGACACAAAAAGTGATCCTTCCAGCTCCAAATCCAAATGAAAGTGAACAGCACATGGACAAAGCACTGGGAGGAGCATGCTGGACAGGAACAGGAAGTTTGAGAATCAGGGGCACTTCCTTCCTCTTGGAAAAAAAATTTAAAAAAGAAAAAGGACTCCTTGCACAAAAAACTACAGCCAAATCACAATCTGAGGAGTTTTTGGGAGCAAAACCATCATTTTCGAGAAGGTTTTATGATGCTCGAGAGATATTCTTCGCCAGATTGTAGTTTCTTCATGTTCGGGATCGCGATCTTACCAACACTGCCGCCGGAAGTCAGATCGCGCGTCCGAATGACGCGTTCGCACACTCTTGCGGGATCGTGCGGCCGGATTCCAAATCTCGTGGCGGCCGCGAACGGATAGGAAGTCGCGTCGGCGAACGCAGAATCACGGTAGGTCGTTACCGCGCGCGCGAGAATGTATATTGAGCGCGCAAAGAAAAACAGCTACGCTACGCCGCAAATTGCGTAGTGCACGGTAACTTCGCGTTCTACGCGAATCGCGAAGTTACCGAAACTACGCAAGCTCCGCGAGTATAGCGTAGTTCACCGCCCAGGGTTACTCATAGCCCTTTATTAGAAAAAAGCGGAGACTCCACCAGTCACTATTTGGTTCACCCGCTTGTGGCACACCATGGCAATGGAACTGCTCACTGCGCGATTACAATCTCGCGACACCCACTTCACCAAACTTTGGCAACCATTAATAGATCATTTTTGCAAAATAGAACATGCCTGTATGCAGCCCCGGAAACTCCGGGCTCTACGCCTTTTTGAAGACGCAATACTCCTTCCCATCTTCGACACACCCCCTTGACTCCAAGGCCCTCACTTTGCACTCTGCCCTCCCGGCCACGCTCTCTGCAATAATTACCTCTTTTGTCTCTCCTCCCCGTTCTCTCCTCTTTCCTTTCATCTCTTCGTCTTACTCTTCTCCTGTCTGTTTCATCTTCTCTCATTCTATACTCTCTAAGAGCCTTGCGGGCCCATCCCCTCCTTTAACCTCTCCTCTTCTATCGTTTGTATATTGCTTTTTGTATGAGTCAATTTGTTTGTTATGGCTCTTCCCATTTGGAGAAACCCTAAAATCTGCCTCTACCACGTTTGAGTGTCATATTACACGGCCGGCCCTGCGTGGGTTGTAGGCGACTTGCTGTGTAAACTAATTTCCATGCATAGCCTTCCAACGCCATACCCTTGCTCCCCGATTGTTTACTTTATCACGCGCCGGCCCGTCAAAGGGTTGTAGGCGACATGCTGTGTACAGGGTAACTCTTTTTCTCCTCTATAATAAAACAGATTTATGTCAAAACTTCAGACCCTGGTTATAATACAGGACAAGTGATCCATTCTCCATTGATTATCTAGCAATACTAAATTAGTCAGAGCAATGGTTGGTGAGCTAGTATTTAAAGGAAACAAAAATGACTCTTAGTCTCCCATTGTGATTTGTTAGGAGGAGGACTTAAAGTATGGAGTTGACATGGTTATTGGTTAAGTGTTTAACACAACACACAATACCTAAATGATGATACTGGTGAATAATGTTCTTCTATAACTAAAATATCGATCACTTTTATGTGTGGGTGGGTAAACAGGGCCAGTGTGTACTATTGTTTCAGTAATAGGAGTAAAACTGAAGATCCTGCACTGAGTTTTTTTTTTTGCTTTCACCACATCCACCCCACCAAGTGTGCTATCCATTGTAAATTAAGCCACACCTCAATAAATCACACAGCCCGGGGGAAGAGGGTGAGGGGCCTGATGAATGAATGGGAAGGGGTATTTGGGGAAAGGTTTGACAAAGACAAACACTACAAAAGGACAACATTCATCTGGGCAATCAGCAGCCAACCATCATAAATCTGTTATGGGAGGAAAAGGAAAAGAAGGAATGACTGAGTAAAGGTAACTTAAATGCAATGCAAAACAAACAGTCCGTTTGCCCCAAGAGAGACCCAAGTTACATTATATCTATGTTCTGTTACCTAGCTTTGAAAGATAGCAAATATATTACAAATTAGTTAGGAGTTAAGCGAACAACACACACAGTTCTAATGTATATTAAAAGAAAAAAATGATACTGTATTACCAAATTGGGAGTTGCATCTGCATTCTTCTTGGACTGTCCGTCAATCTTTGGTGCTTGACTGATGCGGTCCGGTAAGGTAAGCGTGAGTGTTATGGTGCTTTTCCAGTTTGGCGCAGGATAAGAGAAGGCCTGTGGATTGTAAAAGAAAAATGATATTGTAGAGTCAAGGAGAAGGACAGAATGTAAACTTCGTAAGGTGTGTACTGAGAAGACTCAGAGGCAGCGTAAGTGAAGTATAGTCCTTTTTTCACTCATTCATGTTATGACTGATGTGTGAACAATTAGGTGAGAGCAATTTTACAACAACCAATAGTCACACTAAAGTGGCTGCATGTAACTATCGGTATCGGGCTGATCAAACTGGCAACTGTAATGATCATCAATTCATCATCATAAATCATACCAATATTATGTAGCCTAATAGCACATGACCACATGTCTGTCTCCAGTTACCTACAACAAAAGGCCCCCCACCCAACCATCACTTAGCTTCAAATTTGAGCCAGACAGCACTGAGCACACATACTCAGCAACATTGCAGTTTCCAAATCAAGTAAATTCAACGCACCGCTGTCACCACCACTCCACCGACTTGGGTAGGTCACCTTAAAGTCATCACCAAATCGGTTGGTTTCAGTCAAGTTGAAAATTTCCTTCTTCTGCTTGCAGTTCTTGAAGTAGTCACGCTCACATCCTGAGTCCTTCCATCATCCTCCTGACTCCAAGTAAGGTGTCCAATTCCATACCGACTGAGTCCTGACTCAAATGCAATATATCCACCTGTAGTACAATGCTGTTGATGCACAAGAAGAGAAACATTGAGTCATCTTTTGTGTAGACTAGATTTGTGTTTGTGTTACCTAAAGGGACTGGTTGGGTCTTTAAGAAGTGTGAAGCAGAAAACAAAGCAGTGTGGAGAGGACCCGGCGAACAAATCTCGCTAAGTCTCAAAGGGGAAGGAAAAAAATGATCAGCAGTAGTTACTTGTAAATCATCACAAACACATTGAAGTGTAATAGTTACAGATAAACAAACACCCAGTGGCACTGCCTTCCACCACATGAATCATCTCACACTCACAAACAACAATCACTTAATGTGCAATGCATGCCATTAACCTGTTCTTCTAATTCAGGCATGGTCACCATGGTACATTGCCAATACATTGTTGAGGAAACAGACATTGGCTAGTCTTAAATTGTAAATCAAATAATTTGGGGCAGTCCGGCAAGGGGAATCAACTAGGGAAGGATAGATAGGCATGGAATGGAGGCAGGCACAAATTTGTATCTCCAATCATGTCCTTGAGGGAAATGGGTTGGGGGCTTCTTCACTGCACACTGGTGCAACTCCAATCCGGCAATAAAATGTGTCTAAGATGGTGAGGATGCATTAGTCAGCCAGATACAAACAAATAAAATGAAAGAATGTTCCCCTAGCTATATCTTTCTTTTTTTGGGGCATCAAGGCAAATCAGTGATAGTGAGAGAAGGTTCTATGGTTGGTGGCCCAGGCCTAGTACAGGGAAGCAGAGTTCATCTTCAAACTCAGGCAGTTCACCAGAAGTAGGTCAGCTAACACACTATTTCCATGACCTGAGTCTGAACAATCGCCCTCATCTTCCTCCTGTCGTACTTCAGGTATGGAGTAATTTGATTCATTTTGATCATGGTTAAGCTCTCCATGTTTTTTCTGGGACGAGAGCCTGGTCCTTCTCACTTTGACAACTGTACCAGCAGCACTGAAAACACGCTCAGTGGAAACGCTGGGCACCGGGCAAGCCAGATAATTTATTGCCAGCCTCCTGTGCACTGGTCATTGGCACCTATTCCCATACTAATACAGCAATGGGTTTTTATCAAGATAGACCTCTGTTGGGTCATCCAAATAGGCCTGGACCATCCGCTCAATAGTCATTGGTGCTCCACCTATTTTCCCTTTGCCTCTGCACTGGACATAAGCCCTGCAAGTAGAAACTAATCATATGCAGATTTTGGGGCTGATACTCCTGTTCCTGTAATTGATGGTGTTCTTGTTGTTGGTTTTGGCTGCTGTGAGCCAACAGTACTTCCCTCAGGCTCTGAAGTTGAAGGCTGCATCACGGAACTTGTGCCCTGGAGGAATGGGCCTCTAATTCCCAGCCTTTCTTTTTCTAGCTCACTGGCTTGCTCAGCAATCCATGTTTTGTAGTTTGCAACATTCCGATCTGAAAAAGGAATGAAGGTGTACAGTAATGGTTTGTACCGTGGATCAAGAATTGTGGCACAGATGCAATGTTTGAATAAAACAATGTCTCTTTGCATCCTCACATTAACAGATAAGCGAAGGGCTAAACTCTGCACCAGCTCATATACATCTTTTTTTTCCTTCTCACCTGCGTATGTCTCAGACACCTCCTTGAGCTGTTCCTGCAGCATTTGCAACAATGGGATAGCTTGGCCTATGGTTGTGTCCCCCTTGCTGACTTCCCGTGTGAACACCTCAAAAGAAAGCAGCATATCTGTCAGGCATTTGACTAGGTCCCATTGGTCCATCTCAATGATCATGCCTTTCACAGTTGCATTCCCTCTTTGCATGACATATTCATTGATCGGTCTGTACTGCTCAAAGAGACGTTTCAACATGTAATAAGTCGAGTTCCAAATTGTTGGCACCTCCTATATGAGTGCTTTAACTGGCATTCTATTATCATGCTGAATGACCCTCAGCTGCTTCCGGGCTTTAAAAGACTGGCTGAAATGAGTGCAGATTCTTCTGCAGGTGGACAGTATGTTGCTGACTTGGTCTTCTTTTTTGAGAAAGCCCTGTACAATGATGTTAAGGCAGTGCGCCAATCACAGGACCCTGAAATAGCCACCATTTGCCATGGCATAAACTAAATTACTGCCATTGTCCATTGTAACAAATCCAATGTTAAGCCCCCTTGGTCGCAGCCATTCAAAGACCTTGTTGTTAAAGTCTTCCAAGATGTTTGCAGCAGTATGGGATTTCTACACAGCGAACATGGCTACTGTTTCATGCTTCCTAGTGCCATTAAAAATCTCAGCAGTTTCAACACCTTCAGATATAATTTCTCTAACCCCCACAAAAGAGATCCAGTGTGCAGCGATGCACATGTAATCAGTGTCTTGGCAACTGGTCCACATGTCAGTGGTCAGGTGCATAGTGTGAACAGCACTCTGCTGCAAAGCTTGTCCAAGCATTTCCAGCACATCGTGATGTAGCGCTGGAACAGCAACTCTGGCAAAATAGGATCGGCTGGGAACCTTCCATTTCGGGCAGATGGCTGCCACAAATTCTAGAAAACTCACCCCTTCCACAAAAGAAAAAAGGAGATGGTCCAGGGCTAACATTTTGGCCAGCTTTACGTTGTACAAATGGTGGTTGCATTCGCACTGCCCATCCTGCCTAAACATGCCAGGAATAGTAGCCTGGATTTATTTCGTTTCTGGTGACGTAGATGCAGGTGACTTCTTGAGAGCAGACAGTGGTAGGCTCAAAGTGTGTCTCAGCAGGGCAGTCACTTTACTCTCTTGACTTGATGTCTCGACCTGTGTCTTGTGCCATTGTGATGCTGCTTATGTAGGCGATTCTACTGCACTGCTGAGGACAGGGCTGCGCTGCTATGCGTAATGAAAATGTCTTCCTCTTCTTCACCTTCCACCATGATCAGATCGGATTCCCAGCTCTGCCTTCTTTCACACCCTTCACCAACATCACTTACAGTTTTTTGGCTGCTAAGGTGCGCTTTCCCACTGGATTGTATTGTGTTTTTTCAAATTGGTTGTTTGGCCTCTGGTACCATAATCTACAGCTAAGCACATTGCAAAAAAAGGGTCAGTTTTCTATGGTAAAAATGTTATGTGTCCACATTGCGTTTTGGACCATTTCCTGTTGTGGGCTCTAGGCCTACCCACACAAGTGATGTACCATTTTTGTTGAAAAACGTGAGGGAATGCTGGGAGGGTGGAAGTTTGTGGCTCCCCACAGATTCCAGAACTTTCCTTCACAGAAATGTGAGGAAAATGTGTTTTTTTACAAAGTTTAAGGTTTGCAAGGGATTCTGGGTATCAGAACCTGGTGAGAGCCACACAAGTTACCCCTTCCTGTATTTCCCTGGGAGTCTAGTTTTCAAAAATGTACAGGTTTATTAGGTTTCCCTAGGTCTCGGCTGAGCTATGGCCCAAAATCCACAGCTAGGCTCATTGCAAAAAAAGGTTCTGTTTTCTGTGGAAAAATGTGATGTGTCCATGTTGCGTTTTGACCCATTTTCTTTTGCGGGCATTAGGTCTACCCATATAAGTAAGGTACCATTTTTATCGGGAGTCTTAGGGAAACAGACTAGAACAAGTGTTATTACTAGTTGTCATTTTATGAATTTCTGCCTTCCAAATGTAAGACAGTGTGTAAAAAAAAGACATTTTGAAATTTGCCCTTTAATTCACATGCTAGTATCGGCACCCACAAATTCAGAGATGTGCAAATAGGCACTTATAAATTCCATATCTCGTTCCCATTTCAGAAATATATAGGTTTCCTTGATACCTATTTTTTACTCTTGATATTGTACCAAATGAATTGCTTTATACTCTGTACACAATGAAAAACCGTTGCAAGGTGCAGCTCAGTTATTGGCTCTGGGTACCTTGGGTTCTTGTTGAACTACAAGCCCTATATAACCCCGCAAACAGAAGGGTATCGTGGATGTAACAGTATATTGCTTTTTAAAAATCTAGCATAGTTAGAAGAAGTTACAGGTGAAAATGTAGGCACAAATGGCTGTTTTTTTCAACTCAATTTCAATATTGTTTTATTTCAACTGTTACTTTCTGTAGGAGGACCTTGAAGGATCTACACAAATGACCCATTGCTGAGTTCAGAATTTTGTTTATTTTTCAGAAATGCATAGCTGTGTAGGGTCCATTATTGGTTTAAACCATTTCTTCCACTAACTGGAAGGAGGTTGAAAGCACAAAAAATAGGAAAAACAGGCTATGTCCCAGTAAAATGCCAAAACTGTGTACAAAATGTTGGTTTTTTGACAAAAGTCTGCATGTTCCTGAAAGCTTGGAAGATGGTGCTTTTAGCCCCACAAACTCTTTGTTGATACCATTTGCAGGGGAAAAAACTGACACTTTCTTCTACAGCACTTTCTTCCCATTTCTCCCTAAAACCCTAAAACTTAGCTGTAATTTCCTAATTTCTCGGTCCACTCCAGGGGAATCCACAAACCCTGGGTACCGTTCGAATCCTCAGGATGTTGGAAGAAAAGGACACAAATTTGGTGTGGATACCTTATGTGGACAAAAAGGTATGGGGGCCTAAGCGCGAGCTACCCCAAATAGCCAAAAAAGGGCCTTGGCACAGGGGGGAAAGGCCTGACAGCAAAGGGGTTAACAATACAATGTATCCACTATCCAGTCGTAAAACCACACCTCCATAAACATTAATGGTGTGTACACTCAGGAAGGATAAGAAAGAGCAACACCAACAACATACAGATGTAACTGTTTGCTTTATGTGCATCACGTGGGATGTGGCATTCAGGGAGGTGCAGCTGACAAATGACAATGGAATAATCCCTAGACAATGAATGATGTTTTGCACCTATAGCAGACATGGGGTTGATTTATTGATGCCAGATTTTATGAAAATGGTTAACAAAAATTTTAAAATTAAACGAAAATTAAAATAACAAAATCCTTAAATCCAATGGTATATAAGCAGCAGACAAGGAGAGTGATCCTTCCAGCTCCAAATCCAAATGAAAAGTGACCAGGAATGGGACAAAGTGCTGGGAGGATCCTGCTGGACAGGAACAGGAAGTTGAAGACTCTGGGGCACGACCTTCCTGTTGGAAAAAAGTTTTAAAAAAAGGACTCCTTGCACGCAAAAAATGCCAACCATCCATTTGAGGAGGTTTTTGACTCCAATTCATCATTTCTGGAAGATTTTTATGCTTCTCAAGGAGATAATCTTCCCCAGATTGCAGCTCGGTAGATCCTGCACGTTTAGGATTGCGTACGTTACAAAACATCCGCCGGACGTCGCTGGCACGCCCAAAAGATGTGTTGGCGACCGAAAAATCTCGCTGGACCTTGTGGCTGGCTAGCAAATCTCGTGGCACTCCTGAACAGCTAGGAAATCTCATGTGCAATCGCGAGCGCCCGGCAAGTTGCCCACACGTGCGCGAAAGGACATTTTGAGTGCACTAAAAAAAATAGACTCTGCTCCATTGCGGAGTGCGGAGTTTATCGGTAACTCCGCGTTCTACGCGGAGTTGCCGAACTCCACAAATTTCGCAAGCGGAGTGGAGTTTGATGCCCAGGCCTAATCCAAACAGGAAGAAAACAACAAACTAGAAGGAACAAGTCAAGCACTCAGATTTTGTGAATAGCCCAATTAGGTGTAACAGTAAACTTACACATGTAAATTATTCACAAGTGTGCGCTAGCTGTGCGAATAGCCCCCCTCAATGTCAGGTGGGAGTGCTTGAACTCAAATGCTATAGCTTCAATGTTAAAATTAAATGATCAGATTTTGATCTAAGATCCACATACTTTTTGTATAGTACTGCCACACCTCCCTGATTTCATTCAGTCTGTCCCACTGTAGGATCGTATAACTACCCAGAACTTGATAATATAAAATGGACTCTGTGGTCTCATTGAACCACGTTTCTTCTATACAACAGATATCAAGGTCAACTTTTCATATGGATCTATGATTTCTTGGTAGTTTTTCACTGCAAATCAGGTGTTATACAGAGTCGCCCACAGAAGAACAGTAGTGTCAGGATGAGGAGCCAAAAAATAAAGAGATTTGGATTGATGTTAGACTGTGATGTAAATTTTCTTTCCTCGGAGTCTTAATGAAAGCTGGGGATAGATGAAACATTGGAGAGAACAAGGCCTGTATAGTACAGATAGGATTGCTTTTAGCCTTTGGCATGCCCTTTGAACACATTTGTTGCACATTCTGAGCACAGCTGTAAATAAATAGTACCCAAAAGTACTTTTTCCAAAAAGAAATTTATTTTCAAAGCAATTTTCTAAGCAACTGACTGCAAAACGATGCAAAAGAGTAGTTGCATAGACTGAAGTATGTGTTTTTGGTGTGTGGTCATGGTGCAGCTGAGTATATTCAGCCCCCAGCTGTCCTGCAGATTGCCTTCAAGAAGAAGACTAAACCCTTTCTCTTCAAAGATGGTATCTAAGAAATGGACCAATGGGACTTACAGCCAATGTAGCACCCATGAATGTACATTGAACAAAAGTAATCCAATCCAAAAGCATCCAGTCGGAGTGGGGGAAGGAGAGGATGAGACAATCATGCGGAGGTACGGAGAGCCCTCCTGCCTCCCACCCTTGGTGCCGCTGGATACTGGCAGACAGCCAACCAGCACCGCTGTCCCTGCTTACTCCAGAGGAGGAGGGAGTTTACGTCAAAACTTACTGCAGGGGTTCATGGATGCTGTCTTCCCAGATCCCTGGATGCCTGCTACTTGCTGGGGAGGGCGAGATGGAGGCAGCCATGTTTGAGGTGGTCTCTCTTGTCTATGTGGAAAGTGGAAGTCAAGGAAGAGAGCGGATGTCGAGTGGAATGGAGTATGTTCATGGGGCAGAGCCACAGTCACCGGGAGAGTCGCAATCTGGAGTTTGTGTCGGAGGAGGGTTCATGGCAGAATCAACTGCGAGGTCACACCGACGCTACCTGTCCAGTCACCAAGATGCCTGTGTCTTGCCAAAGCAGGGAATGGAAAGATTGATGCGGTCATGTTGAGGCTGAATGAGAACAAAAGGCTCCAGTGCATGGGGCTAGCGTCCAGCGTTGAAATAGCAAGAGCATAATAAGGAAAATGACAATGCAGTGAACAATCATGACACAGGCACACATTAAGCAGTACTCTGATTTATTATAATGTTGTTGATATGATAATGCTATATAATATCCTTATGCTATTTCTATATTCTTTGTGCTCACTTCCCGCCAATATTGGCAGATTATATTTACGCTGTTAGTTTAAATTGCACGTCTCTTGTACACACCATTGTAACGTTTTCTTTTTGTGTTTAGATGCATGTATCTGTTTTGTATCTGATATGTAATTTATGTACCCTGAAGTACTCACGTAATGCAACTAGTAACATCTGTAAACATCTGTGCTCACAATCCACGCAAAAAAGGCAATTTTTGCAAAAATATGTCAGTTTTCTAAGTAATGTTCTAAGCAGCTGACCGCAAGTGAATTCAGCAGAGTACAGCATGTAGTGTAAAGGTAATCCTACATTGTGGGCCGTTGAAGGATTCTGATATGCACTATTGATACAGATATTGATGATGGGGCAGGATTTGCAGCATCAGCAGGCCCACATTTTCCTTCATTCATGGGTGATATGGGTCTTGGAATATTGTAATTATCTAATGTGCTTCTGAGACTCAAATGTGTATGGAGGGTGGACTAGTGCAGATTTTGGGATAACTGACCAGCCCTCTTTTACCAGTTCCAAATTATGCTACTTTGTGAAACCAGCACATAAGTTGCATGCAGAGTGAATATTTATGGCGTGCACTTTGAGCACACAGATTTCACTTGCAGATTTACAAATTGTCGAAGTATCCTCAAACAGCTGTTATTTAGTTGTTCATAAAATAATTTGACCCTAAAGTCCCCCTTCTCTTTTTCTAGCCAAATCTGCCTGTACTCAAGGTGGACACGCTCTACATTTTCCAGCCCTCATGCATTGCTGCGGAAAGAAAAAAACACTCCCATTTGAGCATCCCAGCACACTACAGGCATAAGAATGCCCTGGCCAGGTTGGTGAAAGTCACAATTTAAGTAGATCATCCATTTTCAGAAGAGCCGTTGTGCAAGCCAAACTTTTTTTTTTTCAAATAGAAAAAGCCTACATAACTTTTTATCTTTTAAATAAGGTGACTGTTTATTAAATTCGGTATTATTGTGTATTATTTGACATCAATTTTTTTTTTTTTTAATTTTTTAAAAACCTTTATTGAAAAGAAGCAGCATGTCACATTACAATTTGTCATTGCAGCACATATGCAGTCACAGATGCATTGACCCTTTACATATATAACAAAAATAGGAAGGATGTTTTACCTGAAAGGCACAGCGCCCAGCTATGAACACCCAGGCGGAAATTAGGGTAGACTGTTAGGGGAATGTGAGGGCGGGTGTGGCGATGGGGGCTTGTCGGCAGCGCTACCGGTGGCGTCCAGCGCAACCCCCGCTGGGGAACCAGATGGAGGGCTGTATGTGGCGGCTTGGCGCTGTAGGTAGGAGACGAGAGGGCCCCAGATGTCTGGAGGTCTGCTGGCAGCCGGCATCAGGTCCCAAAATTCACCCATCAATGTCTGACAGTGAGCAGAGTCATCCAACCAGTTTTTAACCTTGGACGCCGGTTTGCGCCCCCAGTGGATTGACACCCTACGTTTTGCAAGAACCAGAAGCATGGCAGTTAGTTTACGGTTCGAGTCCGATATGTGTTTGACATAACCTAAGAGGCACACCAGGGGGTCAGGGGTGACTCGTTCAAGTGTGATGTCGCTGATGGCCGCGCATACGTTCTGCCAAAAGGCGGAAACCTTGGGGCACAACCAGGCCAGGTGAGTGAAGCCTGTTGCAGGGGCGGAGCACCGCGCACATCTATCGCTGGTAATTAGTCCCATTCTATGCAATGTCGCAGGAGAGCGATAAAGTCTGTGTACGTATTTAAAATGTATGAGCTGCAAGCGGTAGTTAGGGGATAAGCGCTTAATCTGGTTGCAGCAATATAGCCAGACCTCCAGGGGAAGGTCTCTGCCCAGGTCTACACTCCATGCAATGCGGGATCAGTGTTAACAGAAGAAGCGGCGAGCGTGAGGGCATATAGTCTGGTGACTAACTTGCGCAAGGAACTAGAGGCATGGACCAGCTCGAGGGCGGCAAGCGCCGGGGGGGCCTGAGGGAACGTAGGATTAGCCTCCCTGCAGGTCGCTCTAATCTGGTAATATAATAACCTGTCCATTGGGCCGGCATCGTCAGAAAGGGCGATAAAAGTATTATTGGGGTAGATGTCTGCTATGGTGTTGAGGCCAAGAAGCGCAGCGCGTCGGACCATGCCTGCTGTCTGTAATGGGGGAAACGCTGGATTTCTGGCTAGGATCATATAGGGAGCGTAGAGTGAGCTGGCGCCAGTGTATTTCCGAAGCCCGTCCCAGGCCCAGCACAGGCACTCAACAGTGTCAAACTCGCAGCGCGGGGGCTTATGTGGAATGAAGAGCGCGGTCTGGAGCGGCCATGGAGCGGCCAGGGAAGCCTCAACCGCAACATGAGGTTTGAAGGGTGTGGGGTGCAGCCAGAAGTGGAGAAAGCTGGCTTGGGTGCACAGCGCATATAACTTGAAATCTGGGGCGCCCATGCCGCCGCGGGACAGGGGGAGAGTGAGAATGTTGTATGCTATTCTAGGTTGTCGCCCTGCCCAGACCAGAGTTAAGATGTGAGAGCGTAGTTTGTGGAACAAATGCGATGTAAGTGGGACAGGTACATTTAAGAAGAGATATAGGAACTTCGGAAGCACCACCATTTTTGCAATGGCGATGCGCCCCACCAGCGACAGGGGAAGTCTTCGCCACACCTGGATCCTAGTCTCCAGCCAGTCCATCGCGCGGCCGAAGTTAGACCTCCAAAGGTCATCCACGTCCCTGCTCAGCCAAATGCCGCGGTACCTGGTGGGGCCAGATGCCCAAACGAAGGGATAGTCTGGGGTGAAGGGTCTAGCGGCATCCGTAAGGGGGAAAAGAATTGACTTGCTCCAGTTTACTTGGACGCTGGACAAACATCCAAATCGCACCACCTCCCTGGTCATGGGAGCAAAATTTTCCTGGGGATTGCGGATGTAAATTGTAACATCGACCGCATACATGGAGACAACAAGAGCCCGGGCCGCAAAGCCAATTCCCCTTTGAGTGTGCTGTTGCCGAAGCCTGGCAGCGAGGGGTTCCATGGCGATGGCGAAAAGCATGGGGGAGAGGGGGCACCCCTGCCTAGTGCCTCTCGGGATGGAAATTGGCTCGGTAATCTGTCTATTTATTCTAATGCGGGCAGTAGGGAGAGTGTATAAGAGCTGTATTTTCCGCACAAAGTCCGGGCTGAAGCCCAGGTGTGGGAGGAGATAAAAAAGGAAAGGCCACTCGAGGGTGTCAAAGGCCTTAGTGGCATCTAGGAGTGCCGCTACGGCCGGGAGAGAGGGGTTAATTTGGTGGAGGACAGCAAAAATGGTCCGAATGTTTATGGGACGTGGCACGCCCGGGAATGAAACCGGATTGGTCCGGGCGTGCAATGAGGGGCATGAGTGGGAGAATACGTGTGGCCAGCAGTTTAGCGTAGATTTTATTATCCGTATTAATGAGAGACAAGGGGCGGTAGGAGTCAAAATGTACCGGGGATTTGTCGGGCTTTAAGAGAAGGGTGAGCAGGGCCTCACGGAGAGATGGGGGAAGGCACCCATGTTCAAGTGCGTCGTTATACATGGCGGCTAAGTGCGGGACCAGGAGGGGCGCAAATTGCTTATAAAAGGCCGGAGAGAGGCCATCAGAGCTAGGAGCTTTTGTCAGGGCCTATCCGGGACTATGTGGGGAACACAGTCAGGGACTTGGGTAAGGACTGGGAACAGGGTAGATAACAAACACAGAGAGGAGTACAGCGCTGCCCCGGATCACACAGGAAGACAGAGGAGAAAAGGGATCCAAAGGGAAGCCTGTAGAGGTGAACAAGAAGGGTGAGACTCAGAGAAAGAAGGGCACTCGTGAGGCGGCTCAGCATTCAGAATCACTAAACCCAGGACGGATGTGCAATACAATTAAACATAAAACAACATTAACAATAAAGGGGATGTGTGGGGTAAAGCACTCAGGAGCTCCACACGGTAAGACTGAAGCTCAGTAAGTTCCTTACCCACAATTGCTGTTACAGACACCAACTGGAAATACCCACATATAGGATATGTATACAAAGGCAGGGTCTGTGGAGCTTATACCTATGGTGATGGTATAACAGTAACTCAAAGACAATACTCACAGTGAACAAGAAACACCACCTAGGTAGTCAGCTGTGCCCACGGATCCTGGCGATCAAACAGGAACACGCAAGGCAGTAACAGCAAAGGGGTAGAACTAAATACAAGCACAATAGACAAGGAGCTAGCAAGGAGGAGTGCTTAACAGAAAAGGAAGGAAATCACAGGGCACACTTGGCAGAAATCAGGTAACAAACATACAAGGTAACAGAAGTAAGACAGCAGAATAGAAAGATAGCAAACTAGAACTGGAACCAAGGAGATGGGATGAAAGGCAGGGACTGGAAAAGGATATACAGAAAGGGAGGCTACAAGGGTGTACTAGAATAGTGCAGGGTTAGGAAACCAGAAAACAAAGTAGCATAGGATGCAGAGCTGGGGCAGGAATTGAGCAAAGGCTCAGGGGTCAAAGTAGCACTACAGGTCAGGAACAAGGAAACGTAAAGGCTCAGGAATCAAGGAAGCACTGTAAGCAGTGCTGGTTCAGGAAACAGGAAAATGGCTACAGCTCAGGAAACAAGGAGTCAAGAGCGAACTACAAGCAGTGCAAGTCAGGCACAAGAAAAATAGCTATAGCTCAGGAACTTAGGAAACCAGGTAGCACTGCAGACAGTGCTAAATCAGGTAAAAGGAAAATAGCAGCAGGTCTGGAAAAAGGCAGGACTAAAGCTCAGGAAATACTGGAAACAATAGCAAAGGCTCAGGAAGCACTGGAAACAAGGATTGGTCTCACCGGTAAACAGCTTACAATGACCAACACTGGGCTGAAGGGAGCTGGGGCTTAAAAGAGCTCACAGTAATCATATGCAGCTGGTGTGAGCAGGCTAGCAGCAGCCAGCCACAGGTGATCTGAATTCCTCCACCCATCCTTGGCCTGCAGGGGTGGAGACTAAGCAGTGAGCAGGGAATCCTGGGTGATGGAGTTTTCAGGCATGAGTAGGCTGGCTTCACAAAACCCGGCACGGACTGGGAATGGATGTTAGTTCCCAATAAATGTCCAAATGGCTGGAAGTCAGGC
Source organism: Calotriton arnoldi (assembly GCA_963921515.1). Taxonomy (NCBI): domain Eukaryota; kingdom Metazoa; phylum Chordata; class Amphibia; order Caudata; family Salamandridae; genus Calotriton; species Calotriton arnoldi. The sequence continues at coordinate 284,347 of CAWUFW010013302.1, forward strand.
TTTGCATTCAGGGGAGGGTCTGGAAGTTTATTAGAGGACTGGAAAGTCCCCCAGTTCAGCCCCCTGGTGGTGGACACGGGAAAGCAGGGAGCAAGTCGTGACAGTACACCCCCTCCAAAGACCCTCTCCCTGAATCTGGAACCGGATACAAGGCCATGGCTCCTAAGAAGTAAGTCCATTTCCTCATAGGTGCGGTGCAAGATGCCAGCGGACTGCAGAAAAATGGTGACGTTCTGGAAGGTTTAGTCTCTGATGCTGGTGATTCAGTCTCTGGATGTATAGGTACTGAGAACTCTGGAGGCTGGCAAACTGGAAACCCAGGGTCTAAAAGTTGGAAAAATAGAGGTTCAATTGCTGAAGGCAGGGAGCCCGGCGGCTCTGGTGCTGAAGGCAGGGAGCCCGGCGGCTCTGGTGCTGAAGGCAGGGAGCCCGGCGGCTCTGGTGCTGTAGGCAGGGAGCCCGGCGGCTCTGGTGCTGTAGGCAGGGAGCCCGGCGGCTCTGGTGCTGTAGGCAGGGAGCCCGGCGGCTCTGGTGCTGTAGGCAGGAGCCCGGCGGCTCTGGTGCTGGAGGCAGGAGCCCGGCGGCTCTGGTGCTGGAGGCAGGGAGCCCGGCGGCTCTGGTGCTGGAGGCAGGGAGCCCGGCGGCTCTGGTGCTGGAGGCAGGGAGCCCGGCGGCTCTGGTGCTGGAGGCAGGGAGCCCGGCGGCTCTGGTGCTGGAGGCAGGGAGCCCGGCGGCTCTGGTGCTGGAGGCAGGGAGCCCGGCGGCTCTGGTGCTGGAGGCAGGGAGCCCGGCGGCTCTGGTGCTGGAGGCAGGGAGCCCGGCGGCTCTGGTGCTGGAGGCAGGGAGCCCGGCGGCTCTGGTGCTGGAGGCAGGGAGCCCGGCGGCTCTGGTGCTGGAGGCAGGGAGCCCGGAGGCTCTGGTCCTGGAGGCAGGGAGCCCGGAGGCTCTGGTCCTGGAGGCAGGGAGCCCGGAGGCTCTGGTCCTGGAGGCAGGGAGCCCGGAGGCTCTGGTCCTGGAGGCAGGGAGCCCGGAGGCTCTGGTCCTGGAGGCAGGGAGCCCGGAGGCTCTGGTCCTGGAGGCAGGGAGCCCGGAAGCTCTGGTCCTGGAGGCAGGGAGCCCGGAAGCTCTGGTCCTGGAGGCAGGGAGCCCGGAAGCTCTGGTCCTGGAGGCAGGGAGCCCGGAAGCTCTGGTCCTGGAGGCAGGGAGCCCGGAAGCTCTGGTCCTGGAGGCAGGGAGCCCGGGAGCTCTGGTCCTGGAGGCAGGGAGCCCGGGAGCTCTGGTCCTGGAGGCAGGGAGCCCGGGAGCTCTGGTCCTGGAGGCAGGGAGCCCGGGAGCTCTGGTCCTGGAGGCTGGGAGCCCGGGAGCTCTGGTCCTGGAGGCAGGGATCCCGGGAGCTCTGGTCCTGGAGGCAGGGAGCCCGGGAGCTCTGGTCCTGGAGGCAGGGAGCCCGGGAGCTCTGGTCCTGGAGGCAGGGAGCCCGGGAGCTCTGGTCCTGGAGGCAGGGAGCCCGGGAGCTCTGGTCCTGGAGGCAGGGAGCCTGGGAGCTCTGGAGACCTTACATAAAAACAAGGTAAGGGCAAAGTTACACATGGTTCATAGCCTTTCAGCTCCGTGAATGGTGGTAGGCTGTAAAAGGTAGATTCGCTGCTGTCAGTAGGGACTTCTGCTGCTACCAAGATTTGCAAAATTCATTTTCATCCAGCAAGTCACTGGATGACATCAGATGAAGATCAGGGTCACAGATTGAATAAAAATCCAACATAGAAGGATCAGCCAACCACAGGGAATGATATTTAGCACGTAAGAGTCTGTTTTGTTCCAGGGCTTGATCTCTAGGGTTTAAGGGCTTTCTGGATCTGTTGCTAAACATCGTGGCAAGAACTGACAGTGTGGGTTAAAATAAAAAAATAGCTAACTGACCGCAAAATAAACCTCACAAGTGACCCTGGAAATGTAGGTTGGTCATTCTGTCAGGGCCTATCCGGGACTATGTGGGGAACACAGTCAGGGACTTGGGTAAGGACTGGGAACAGGGTAGATAACAAACAGAGAGGAGTACAGCGCTGCCCCGGATCACACAGGAAGACAGAGGAGAAAAGGGATCCAAAGGGGAAGCCTGTAGAGGTGAACAAGAAGGGTGAGACTCAGAAAAGAAGGGCACTCATGAGGCGGCTCAGCATTCAGAATCACTAAACCCAGGACGGATGTGCAATACAATTAAACATAAAACAACATTAACAATAAAGGGGATGTGTGGGGTAAAGCACTCAGGAGCTCCACACGGTAAGACTGAAGCTCAGTAAGTTCCTTACCCACAATTGCTGTTACAGACACCAACTGGAAATACCCACATATAGGATATGTATACAAAGGCAGGGTCTGTGGAGCTTATACCTATGGTGATGTTATAACAGTAACTCAAAGACAATACTCACAGTGAACAAGAAACACCACCTAGGTAGTCAGCTGTGCCCACGGATCCTGGCGATCAAACAGGAACAGGCAAGGCAGTAACAGCAAAGGGGTATAACTAAATACAAGCACAATAGACAAGGAGCTAGCAAGGAGGAGTGCTTAACAGAAAAGGAAGGAAATCACAGGGCACACTTGGCAGAAATCAGGTAACAAACATACAAGGTAACAGAAGTAAGACAGCAGAATAGAAAGATAGCAAACTAGAACTGGAACCAAGGAGATGGGATGAAAGGCAGGGACTGGAAAAGGATATACAGAAAGGGAGGCTACAAGGGTGTACTAGAATAGTGCAGGGTTAGGAAACCAGAAAACAAAGTAGCATAGGATGCAGAGCTGGGGCAGGAATTGAGCAAAGGCTCAGGGGTCAAAGTAGCACTACAGGTCAGGAACAAGGAAACGTAAAGGCTCAGGAATCAAGGAAGCACTGCAAGCAGTGCTGGTTCAGGAAACAGGAAAATGGCTACAGCTCAGGAAACAAGGAGTCAAGAGCGAACTATAAGCAGTGCAAGTCAGGCACAAGAAAAATAGCTATAGCTCAGGAACTTAGGAAACCAGGTAGCACTGCAGACAGTGCTAAATCAGGTACAAGGAAAATAGCAGCAGGTCTGGAAAAAGGCAGGACTAAAGCTCAGGAAATACTGGAAACAATAGCAAAGGCTCAGGAAGCACTGGAAACAAGGATTGGTCTCACCGGTAAACAGCTTACAATGACCAACACTGGGCTGAAGGGAGCTGGGGCTTAAAAGAGCTCACAGTAATCATATGCAGCTGGTGTGAGCAGGCTAGCAGCAGCCAGCCACAGGTGATCTGAATTCCTCCACCCATCCTTGGCCTGCAGGGGTGGAGACTAAGCAGTGAGCAGGGAATCCTGGGTGATGGAGTTTTCAGGCATGAGTAGGCTGGCTTCACAAAACCCGGCACGGACTGGGAATGGATGTTAGTTCCCAATAAATGTCCAAATGGCTGGAAGTCAGGCTTTGCATGCAGGGGAGGGTCTGGAAGTTTATTAGAGGACTGGAAAGTCCCCCAGTTCAGCCCCCTGGTGGTGGACACGGGAAAGCAGGGAGCAAGTCGTGACAGCTTTATCCCCTGGGAGCCCCGCGATGACAGCAGGAATCTCCTCCTGAGTAAATGGTTCATCCAGGTATTCCCAATGGCCGTTGCTCAACCAGAGGAGTTCAATAGTCTCGAAATATTGATCGAGAATCTCGCGGGGCGTCTCACCGGCGGAATATAACAGTGTGTAAAAGGTGGAGAATCGGGTAACGATCTCTTTAGGGGAGGTTGTTCTACCGGAAGACTCGTCCTGCAAGGCAGTGATATAAGAGGAGGCGTGTGGTTGCCGGAGAAGGTTAGCAAGAGTTTTACCAGGGCGGTCGCCCTCGCCGTAATGACGAGCACTCGCCTCCCTGCCCAAAAAGGCAAGCTCCCTGTCAGCCTCCTCGTGAAAGTCGGTGATTTTGCCTCTAATCTGCGCCAAAGTGTCAGGGCTGGGGTCCTGGGACTGCTGGAGGTCCAGGATCTTTATCTCTTTCTCCAGACGCACCAAGGTGCCCTTGATAGATCGCAACACCCCAAATTGTTTAGAGATGCACTCCCCCCGGATCACAACCTTAAAACCCTCTCAGAGGGTTGAGGGAGATTCCACCGAGCCGACATTATGCTCGAAATAGTTAACAATGGCAGCGCGGATTTCCTCGCGGAAAACTGTGTCTCGAAGTGCATTAGGGGGCAGCCGCCATGTAAACATGCATCGCATGGTGAGCGGGAGTTGTAAGCGCAGCCGCACGGGAGCATGGTCGGAGAGGGTGCGGGCCGTGTGGTCAATGGATGTGACCCAAGAGGAGATGTCACGGGTGGTGATCCAGAGGTCCAGCCGAGACCAGCATCCCCACGTGCCAGTTCTACAAGTGCCCTCGCTTCTGTCCGAGTAGGCATGTCTCCATGCATCTAGCAAGGAATTGTCGGACATAATAGATTGTAGAAGTGAGGTAGCTTGAGGGTGCTGGGCGCGCTGTCTGGAGCGGTCAAGCGATTGTGAGGGCGCTATATTGAAATCGCCCCCCCAGAGGAGAGGGCATGGTCCCAGGGAGGAGATGAGGTGCCAGACTTGTGTGAAAAAATCCGGGCTATCGGAGTTTGGGCCGTATATTGCCGCTAAAATTAAGGGCTGAGTAAAAAGGGTACCAGATAGGATGACATATCTACCCTCAGGGTCAATGAAGGACTGAGTGGTGTGCCAGGGGACCCCCTACGGAGTAGAATGGAAACGCCATGTGAATAATTAGAATAGAAGGACGAGTGGGTCTCGCCCCAGTGCCTCGATTGTAATCTGGATGAGGTGGCAGACAGAAAATGAGTTTCCTGGAGGAAACAAATGTCCACCTGGTGTCTTATGAGGTGAGCATGCATAAGGCATGCCTTGCGGTGGTCATTTAGACCTCTGATGTTCCAAGTCCAGAGCGTCGTGTCTGTCATCTGAAAGTGTAGCGGTTATGCATGGCAGGTATTAACTGGTGTATCAGGGGAGTGACAGCTGCAGGTGACGCGGTGAGCAACACATAGTGAAATACATTGCAAAACAACCAACAAAAAACAAAACCAAGCAATAATAAAGACAAGCCTCTATTTGGAGGCGACAATCCCATAAGTATCTTACCCCCCAACCCACCACCCACTCCAACCCCCCAATTAGGTTGAGCATCCGACCCCACCCTCCCCAGGAAACCCCAAATTTGAAAGGGAACAAAGTAAATTGAATAGGGAATTATCCCATGGAGGCGTGGTTCCACCTGGCATACACCCCCGCCACTAGGACAGGGTGGCCAAGCCGCATTAGTGGTTGGACATCATTCCAACAAAGCAAAGAAAGGCACAAAGGCGTCCCCACGTCCAGGGAGATACCACTGCAGAACTATAAATGGGCCGAGTTTCAAGTTCCAAAGGGCCCAAGCAATAGTAATAAAGGGGAGCGATGCCTTACGGACTCCAAATGTTCTATAAGCGGTCCTGTACGATACATTGACGCAGCCGAGAGATAGGGCTGCAGTGGCCACTCAGTAGTTTAGAAAAACGACAGATGAAAGGGCAACAGGTAGTGGAACATAAAGGACAGTGCAATCCGGTAACAACCAGGGAAAGTGGCCAAATCTGACACAGTGAGTGGTAGGACCAGAGCGTCAATAGTCTATACTTAATCATTGTCACTAGCACCACCTCCGTCTGTTTGCTGAGAATTGGACGGGATTAGGCGCTGTTGCTTATCCAGTTTCTTCGCAAAGGCCAGGGCGGCTTTGGGATCATTGAAGATTTGTGTTTGGGACCCAGTTTTAATCCGCAATTTGGCCTGGTAGGCCAGAGAGTAGGAGACGTCGTGCTTCTGAAGCAACCGCTTAGCCGGGAGAAACTCTCGCCGGGCGGCCTGTACCGCCAGCGTGATGTCGGGATAGAAAGCGAGAGAGTTCCCTTGATGGCGCACCTCACCTTTCTCTCAGGCGGTCTGCAGGACCGCGTCGCGGTCGTGATAGTTCAGTAGCTTGGCGATAATTGGTCGGGCAGGCACGACCGGAGGAGGCCTCGGTCCCAGAGAGCGGTGTGCCTTCTCCATGATGAAGACCGGGGACAGAACCTCGCCAAAGAGGTCGCGTAGGAGCTGTTCGACGTAGTCCTCCATTTTGGTGATGTTTGAAGACTCGGGCACACCAGTGATGCGGAGGTTGCTCCTGCAGGAGGGCGCCTCCAAATCTTCATTTTTGCTTTTAATTAATTCCAGTACTCTGTCCATCTGGAGCAACTTTTGTCAGTCTCCAGTCATGGTGTCCTCAACATCTGAGACTCTCGATTCCAGATGCGTTATCTGTGCGTCATGCGAGTCCATCCTGGCCTTCACAGTATCCAAACTGGCTGACAACTTGTCCAGCTGAGTTGCGATGACAGTGGCACTGGCCTTGACATCTAGCATAATCGCTTTCAGGTCGTCGTCACGCGTTGTGCCAGTCTCAGTCTGAGTGGCGAATTCTCCCGTCTCTGGCATCGCCCCCTCCTGCCTGGTCTGTCTGCGCTGTTCAAATGCAAGCTTGGGTTGCTTGGGGTCCGTCTTCCCCATGATTGAGCCGCGCCAACCGAGCAAGCCCACCACCTGCTGCCTGAATATCCAGAAGAGTGAGGAGAGTTGATGCCGCCCGGGTCGTGAGGCCACAGGAAGCACTAGGGCAATAAACGAGGTGGCAACTAGGAGCAGCTGGTGTGGCACAGCAGATCAAGAGGTATAGGCCACAGGGAGGGCAGCCACACGTAACAGGCAGGAAAATGGAGCTCCCCCCAGTGGGGCAACCACCCGCTGGTCGCGAAGTTTTCCAGTGCCACGTTGGTAGCTGAAGGTGACTGTGCACTGCCAGTAGACGTTCCGAAGAATATGGGTCGACCCCCCACTGATTGTCAGGGCTCGGGAGGCTGCAGAAATGTGGTAGCCTCGCGCACAGGGGGCGGCAATTCAAGAGTTGGGGCCCGCGGGCAGCAATGGGCCAATGAGGCGTTCAGTCTACAGCCCAGCAGGTCGGGGTGCCGCTCCGGGGTAGAGAGGCCCATGTCGGTGTGGCACTGGGGCAAAGGGCTCCCCTGCACTGGATGGCCGTTAAGAGAGGGCCACGATGAATGCCCGCCGGCCAGAGGCAGGTAGCAGCGGGGAGACGCGGGGGCGTGCCGCCCACGTCACGGGACCCAGGGCACGCCGCACTGGGCCGCGCTCGGTCAGTGCGAGAACGAACGCTCACTAGCGGATCTGGCAGCCCCGGGCCCTGCGGTGCGGCATGCGCGCCCCCACCTCACCGCCGGCCACCCCCAGCTCGGCATTCCACTCACCCGGCAAGTAGGCAGGCGGCAGGCTCCACGGGAACAGCACCGCTGGTCTTGGGCTCCAATATTGGCTCATTCAGGTGATGTGCGCACTCCGCCCCCGTCCGGCGCCACCTCCGTTACCTCGCAGTAGAATAGGCCCAGCAGCCGCGCGCAGGAGCCAGGATACACCAGGGGGCCTCTGTCTACACAGCGGCACGGAAACTCGCCCATGAAAGGATCAGGCTGCGCCCAGAGATGCAGGGAGCCAGATTCACTGTGCATGGAGGGTCAAAGCCACGGAAGTCCACAGGACTTTAACGAATTTTGCGGCTTGGCCGGCAGAGCCCACTCAAAGTGCGGCCATCTTGCAGCCGGCTAAGCCACGCCCCTCTATTTGACATAATTAAGTTATATAAAAATTACATAGTTGTTTAAACGTATAATCGCAACTTGGTAAAAAAGTTGTTTATGGGTTTTATTGGACAACCACCATTTTAAAGACGTAATTCAAGCTGTTAAGGAGCTGGCAGTGAGCAATCAATCAATCACAGAATTTGTAAAGCGCACTTCTTACCCGCGAGGGTCTCAAGGCGCTGGGGAAAAAAAGGGGGGGAGGTGCTGCTACTGGTCGAACAACCATGTCTTGAGTAGCCTCCTGAAGGTCAGCAGGTCTTGGGTCTGTCGTAGGCTTAGTGGAAGGGTGTTCCAGGTCTTGGCGGTGAGGTGGGAGAAGGATCTGCCACCGGTGGTGGTTCTTCGAATGCGAGGGACGGTGGCGAGGGAGAGGTCGGCGGAGCGGAGTTGGCGGTTGGGGTCGTAGAAGAGGAGTCGTCTGTTGAGGTAGGCTGGGCCAGTCTTGTGGAGTGCCTTGTGTGCGTGGATGAGGAGTTTGAAGGAGATTCTCCTGTCGACGGGGAGCCAGTGCAGGTTCCACTGGTGGGGGGTGATGTGGCTGTGGCGTGGTACATCGAGGATCAGGCGTGCAGAGGCGTTTTGTATGCGTTGCAGTCGCTTGATGAGCTTGGCCGAGGCTCCCGCGTAGAGGGCATTCCCATAGTCAAGTCTGCTGCTGACGAGGGCCTGGGTGACTGTTCTTCTCGTGTCTGTCGAGATCCACCTGTAGATCTTGCGAAGCATGCGGAGGGTGTTGAAGCAGGAGGATGAGACTGCGTTGACTTGCTTGGCCATGGAGAGCGTTGAGTCGAGGATGACTCCCAGGTTGCGTGCGTGGTCGGTGGGTGTCGGGGCTGCTCCCAGCGTCGTTGGCCACCAGGAGTCGTCCCAGGCTGAGGGGTTGGAGCCGAGGATGAGGACCTCTGTCTTCTCCGTGTTCAGTTTTAGTCGGCTGATCTCTCATCCAATCGGCGACGGCCTTCATTCCTTCATGGAGGTTGGATTTGGCGGCGAGGGGGTCCTTGGTGAGGGAGAGGATCAGTTGAGTGTCGTCGGCGTAGGGAGATTATGTTGAGGTCGTGCTGTCTGGCGATGCGTGCGAGCGGGGCCATGTAGATGTTGAACAGTGTTGGGCTGAGGGACGATCCCTGGGGTACGCCGCAGATGATCTCGGAGGCTTCGGATCGGAATGGTGGGAGGCGGACTCTCTGGGTTCTGCCGGCGAGGAAGGAGGTGGCCCATTCCAGGGCCTTGTCTCGGATCCCTGCGTCGTGGAGGCGTGCACGTAGAGTGCGGTGGCAGACAGTGTCGAAGGCGGCGGAGAGGTCCAGCAGGATGAGGGCTGCGGTCTCACCGTTGTCCAGCAGGATCCTGATGTCGTCGGTGGCGGCGATGAGGGCAGTCTCAGTGCTGTGGTTGCTGCGGAACCCCGATTGGGATGGGTCCAGGATGTTGTTTTCTTCGAGGTATCGGGTTAGCTGTTTGTTAACGATCTTCTCGATGACCTTGGCTGGGAACAGAAGCAGGGAGATGGGCCGGAAGTTCTTGAGGTCTCTCGGGTCCACCTTGGGCTTTTTGAGTAGGGCGTTGATCTCTGCGTGTTTCCAGCTCTCTGGGAAGGTTGCGGTCTCGAAGGAGAGATTGATGATGTTGCACAGGTGGGGTGCGATGGAGCTGCTGGCTTTGTTGAAGATGTGGTGCGGGAAAGGGTCTGACGGGGAGCCGGAGTGTATTGTGCTCATGGTCTTGATGGTGTCCTCGATGTTCACGCTGGCCCAGGCTGGCAGGGGGTCGTGGTCGATGGTGTGCGGCGGGTCTGGTGCATCGATCTTAGTTGGGGCTGTCTGGGTGTTGAAGCTGTCGTGGGATGTCGGCGATCTTGCGGTGGAAGAAGGTGGCGAGGGAATCGCACAGGGTTGCGACGGCGGGATGTCGTTGGTGTTGGAGCTGGGGTTGGAGTGTTCCTTCACGATGTTGAAAAGCTCCTTGCTGTTGTGTGCGTTGTTGTCGAGGCGGTCTTTGAAGGAGATTCTCTTGGCGGACTTGATGAGGTGGTGGTGGTTACGGATGGTGTCTGTGTGGGCTGCGTGGCTGTCCGGTGTCTTATCACTGTGCCATTTCTTCTCTAGTTTCCGGCAGGTACGCTTGGAAGCTAGGAGTTCCGAGGTGAACCAGCAGGCTCTTTTGGTGGTGTCACTGTAGGTGAGTTTTTTCAGCGGGCGAGGGTGTTGGCACAGTCGTCCATCCATCGTCTAAGGTTGCAGGCAGCGTCGTCGGTGTTGGATGGGTCGGAGGGAGGGCTGAGAGCGAGGGTTGCCCGTAGTTGGTCTTCGGTGACTTTGCTCCAGCAGCGGCGTGGGATCTGTTGGGTGCGGTGGTGTGTGGTGGGTTTCTGGAAGGTGAAATGGATGCAGCGGTGGTCGGTCCAGAGGAGTTCCGTGGTGTGGCTGAAGGAGACGTGGGAGCTTGAGGAGAAGATGGGGTCAAGCGTGTGGCTGGCGGAATGGGTCGGTGTTGTGACGAGCTGGCTCAGACCGAGGTTGGCGAGGTTGTCGATCAGGGTGGTGGAGTTGCTGTCGTTGTTGTTCTCCAGGTGAAAATTCAGGTCTCCGAGGAGGATGTAGTCGGTAGAGGTCAGGGCGTGCGTGCTGATGAAGTCGGCGATGGAGTCGCTGAACTGGGGTCGGGCCCAGGGGGTCTGTAGACAAGGGTGCCTCTAAGGGTGGTGTTGGGGTCCGTGTGGATCTGGAAGTGCATGTGTTCGGCGGTGCTGAGAGTGTTGTCGGTGCTGGTCGAGACCCTGATGGTGTTCTTGTGGACGATGGCGATTCCTCCTTCTACTGCGCTGACGCGGTCTCTGCGGGTGATCTTATAGCCGTCTGGGATGGCTATGGCGATGTCGGGGGCGGAGGAGTCGTTCATCCAGGTCTCTGTCAGGAAGGCGACATCTGGTGATGATGTGTCGAGCAGGTCCCAGAGCTCGACGGCGTGTTTGTGTGCGGAGCGGGTGTTCAGTAGGATGCATCGGAGGTGGTTGCGGTCCTTCTTGGCGGGCGCCTCAGTGGCTCTGAGGCTGGTGTAGCTGCAGTTCCGGCAGGTGAAGGGACCATGGGTGCGTTTCGGGACGGCCTTGAAGCAGTTGTGCGTCCGTCTGGGGTTGAGAGCGTGGAGTGTGGTGGCATCGTATCGGCGTCGGTCCTCGAGGCTCGTGCGGGGGGCACACGGCCCAGGGGGTCTGGCGCTGGGCGCGGTCCAGGCACGGACGGGCGCAGACGGGCTTGCCTTAGGTGCGCCTTCGGCGCGCCAGCGGCGCGGCCGCGCAGCGGCCGCCATATATGGGGAGGTGGGTGGGAGGAGCAGCTGGGAGGCAGGGGCAGCGATTGGGCAGTCTGGGGGGCGGGGCCGCAGGGGACGCAGCGGCGGGAGTGGAGAGAGGCAGCGAGGGGTACAGAAGGCAAGAAGGACACAGGGAAATGGGGGCAGCGAGGGAAACAGAGAGAAAAATGGACACAATACAGTGGGGGCAGCGAGGGAAACAGACGGAAAACGGGCACAATGCAATGGGGGCAGCGAGGAACAGAAGAAAAAAATGGACACAATGCAGTGGGGGCAGCGAGGGAAACAGACGGAAAACGGGCACAAAGCAATGGGGGCAGCAAGGGAACAGAAGAAAAAATGGACACAATGCAGTGGGGGCAGCGAGGGAAACAGACGGAAAACGGGCACAAAGCAATGGGGGCAGCGAGGGAACAGAAGAAAAAAAATGGACACAATGCAGTGGGGGCAGCGAGGGAAACAGAAAGAAAATGGACACAATACAGTGGGGGCAGCGAGGGAAACAGAAAGAAAATGGACACAATACAGTGGGGGCAGCGAGGGAAACAGACGGAAAACGGCACCGAGGCCACAAGCAGAGGGCGAGCTTATCAGCAGCAGCAGCGGGCAGGACACCACAGGCGGAGCTGTGTGGCGGGGGAGCGACCTACCTGGTCGGACTGGCCTATTGAGCTGTATAGGCTGGTCTGACTGGTCACTGTTTGGGCCGTTTTTTTTAGCAGTTTGTGGACCTGTTTTATGGTCATGTAGTCAGGTTTTTATTGTTGGTTTCTATGATTTTACCACAAACTTTGCTTGCAGCAAACACAAATTTATGCAGTCTCCCTTGCAGAGGAAAAAACTCCTACAGTGTATCTTTTCAAGTTCAAAACTGGCCTGATTTGCAAATGTGGGCCACTTTCTTAGCTATCTCGTTGTCAATTGGGTCCATTTTTATTTTGGTGCCCGACCTATTTTTTTGTCCTAGTCCAACCCTGGCGGTGAGCAGGGCTAGCTGTTTGTCACTCTAATTTAGCTATTAAATCTGGAAAGGCACCGGGCTTTTGTTAAATCATAATTTTAAAGATATATAATGTAAAATAAATGTGGCTTTTTAATAGGCTATGTAGGTTATATAGAGTGATTTGAAAAAGAAATAACAAATTGAGAAACGCATGAATGCTCACAATCTCCCAATGCCTATTAGTTTGTCCTCTCTCTGTCTCTCCGAGGTTTCTAGCAAAATGCAGAGCGAGGATATGTGAGATGTTTAGAGGTGGACTTAGCTCATGTAATTCTGTATAGTGTAAACAAGTGGAATTTCCTACGAATTCAGCAAAATTATGCTTGAATTATGTGAGAAGAGTAATTCTGTGTTTAGCGCTATTTCTTCGTTCACAAATGCCCCCTTACATCCAAAATGGATGCGAGAATGCATTTTGCAACTAAGTATAGAACTAAATGCAACAGAATGTGCTTTTGGGGTAGGGGTTGGAGAAGGATTTTTCCCCAACTTACTATCGGCATTTAGCTCGATTTTCTGAGTGCAAAATGCAGCCTCAGTGAGAAATACAAATAGAAAATACAAATAGCGAGTGGCCGCTCACACTCGCTGGCGCTCGGTGGCCCTCGCTAAATGTGCTCTAGCAGTAGGATTTTTTCCCGCAAATTACTCTTAACTACTCGAGGGGAAGTAATCGAGTAATTATCAGTAATTCTACGTTAAAGAGTAACGTGGAATTACCAAAATTACTCTGATTACTCCGGCATAATTGAAATCCTGCCCAGTCCTAAAAATGTTGCAACCAACACGAAGTATTGGGTTCTAAACTGCTCTCACTTTTTCAAGAAGACATGTGATTTCATCAGTGTTCCAAAACAATCATCTGTATGGAACGACTTATTTCTGGAAATTCATCAGTGAGTGAAGAAAATACATTTGCTCCACCTACATGGTAAAGTCACACACCCAACCAATTACACAAGCATAATGTCCACTTTACCTTGTTTTTGAAAGCAATTCAAATCTGCCTTTTAACCCCTTCCATGCTCATGACGGAATGGTTCCGTCATGAGCACAAGTTCTAGTGTGCTCATGACGGAACCATTCCGTCATGAGCACATGCTCAGGAAATCCCTCTGCTGCAGACAGCAGAGGGATTTCCCAAATTTCTTTTTTTTTGCCTGGGGAGGTGGAGAAGAGCTTCCCCAACATCCCCAGGCCTATTTTTGTATTTCATTGTAATCACGATCGCGTGCATGGCGCGCTATCGTCATTACAACGAAATCGAAACTGAAACTTAGTTTCAGTTTCTCAGTTTCGGTGCTCAGCCCCCCGAGCACCGAAAAAGATGGGAGAGGTATTGTTGTAAAGGGGAGCATCTCCCCTTTCCAATGGTACCCTTCCCTAGTGGATCCCTGCTTGGGGATCACCCCAGGAGGGCGATCCCCAAGCAGGGATCCACCCACTAGCACCAGGGAGGGGGGAACGGCCCCTTGGGCAAGGGCCTTTGCTCCCCCCATATTTGTTTGGTCACAACAGTCTTTCTGGGGCAGATGGGGGCAGTAGCCCCCAATATGCCCCCCCGGGGGGGGCGGAAAGCCCACTAGAAACCAGGGATTATTTTTTTTTATTGATGTTGGGGTGGGGGCTGCCCAAAAAGGTCATGGCAATGCCCCCCCCAGAGAAATGTCTGGGGGAGGGCAGATGGGGGCAGCAGCCCCCAATCTGCCCCCCCGGGGGGGGCAGAAAGCCCACTAGAAACCAGGGATTTTTTTTATTGATGTTGGGGTGGGGGCTGCCCAAAAAGGGCATGGCAATGCCCCCCCCAGAGAAATGTCAGTCTTTCTGCCCCCCCAGGGTGGCAGAAAGCCCACTAGAAACCAGGGATTTTTTTTTTTTATTGATGTTGGGGTGGGGGCTGTCCAAAAATGGCATGGCAATGCCCCCACCCCCGTGAAATGTCAGTCTTTCTGCCCCCCCCCAGGGGCAGACGGGGGCAGTAGCCCCCAATCTGCCCCCCAGGGGGGCAGAAAGCCCACTAGAAACCAGGGATTGTTTTTATTTTATTGACATTGGGTTGGGGGCTGCCCAAAAAGGGCATGGCAATGCCCCCACCCCCCCAGAGAAATGTTAGTCTTTCTGACCCCCCAGGGGGCAGATGGGGCAGTAGCCCCCAATCTGCCCCCCCGGGGGGCAGAAAGCCCACTAGAAACCAGGGATTTTTTTTATTGATGTTGGGGTGGGGGCTGCCCAAAAAGGGCATGGCAATGCCCTCCCCAGAGAAATGTCAGTCTTTCTGCCCCCCCAAGGTGGCAGAAAGCCCACTAGAAACCAGGGATTTTTTTTTTTTATTGATGTTGGGGTGGGGGCTGTCCAAAAAGGGCATGGCAATGCCCCCACCCCCCCCAGTGAAATGTCAGTCTTTCTGCCCCCCCAGGGGCAGACGGGGGCAGTACCCCCAATCTGCCCCACCGGGGGCAGCAAGCCCACTAGAAACCAGGGATTTTTTTTATTGATGGTGGGGTGGGGGCTGCCCAAAAGGTCATGGCAATGCCCCACCCCCCCAGAGAAATGTCAGTCTTTCTGCCCCCCAGGGGGCAGATGGGGCAGTAGCCCCCAATCTGCCCCCCAGGGGGGCAGAAAGCCCACTAGAAACCAGGGATTATTTTTTTTATTGACGTTGGGGTGGGGGCTGCCCAGAATGGGCATGATAATGCCCCCACCCCAAAAACAATTACTACAGTCTTTCTGCCCCTCCCCAGAGGCATATTGGGGCAATAGCCCCTTATCTGCCCCCCGGGGGGGCAAAAAGCCCTCTAGGCCTCAGGAATATTTTTTTATTATTCAGGGTTGAGGTCAGCCCAGAATGGGCATGCCAATGCCCACACCTCCCCAAAAAAATGCTGCTGTCTTTCTGCCCCCCCGAGGGGCGGATGGGGGCAGTGGCCCCTGATATGACCCCGGGGGGGCAGAAAGCCCACTAGGCACCAGCGATTACACTGGCTTTTTTATGCGTGGGGGCTGCCCAGAATGGGCATACCAATGCCCCCACCCCCCAAAAACATAGCCACAGTCTTTTTGCCCCCCTTGGGGGCATATCGGGGCAACCTCCCCTCCCCCCGATTCCCCCCCAGGGCGGCAGAAAGCCCACTAGGCACAGACTTGTTTTTAGCAATGTGCCTACCTGTGGATTTTGGGCCCTAGCGCAGCCGGAACATAGGGAAACCTAGCAAACCTGTTAATTTTTTTAAACTAGACACCAAGGGGAATCCAGGATGGGGTGACTTGTGTGCCTCTCACCAGATTCTGTTACCCAGAATCCCTTGCAAACCTCAAACTTAGTTAAAAAAAACACATTTTCCTCACATTTCTGTGGTGGCAAGTTCTGGAATCTGCGTGGATCCACAAAATTCCACCCACCCCGCATTCCCCAAAGTCTTCCGAGAAAAATGGTACAGCACTTGTGTGGGTAGGCCTAGTCCCCGCGACAGGAAACGGCCCAAAACGCAACGTGGACACAACACATTTTCACAGTGAAAACGGACCCTTTTACTGCAAAGTGCCTAGCTGTAGATTTTGAACCCTAGCTCTGCCGGCACCTAGGGAAACCTAGCAAACCTATACATTTTTTAAAACTAGACACCCAGGGGAATCCAGGATGGGGTGACTTGTCTGGCTCTCACCAGGTTCTGTTACCCAGAATCTCTTGCAAACCTCAAAATTTGTCAAAAAACACATTTTCATCACATTTCTGTGGTGGAAAGTTCTGGAATCTGTGTGGATCCACAAAACTCCACCCAGCCCGCATTCCCCAAAGTCTTCCGAGAAAATGGTACCTCACTTGTGTGGGTGGGTCAAGTACCGCGACAGGCAAGGGCCCAAAACCTATTGAGGCGACATCAAAATTACCTATCACAAAACAACCTGGTTTTGCAAGGGGGTCCCTTGAGTTTTTGGCCCCGGGCTCGGCGGCCACCTAGGAAAACCTACCAAACCCACACATTTCTGAAAACTAGACACCCGGGGGAGTCCAGCAAGGTATGGCTTGCGTGGGTCCCCCAAAATTTCCCTACCCAGAATCCCCTGCAAACCTCAAATTTTGTTGAAAAAATCTATTTTGTCTCACATTTCTGTGTGGGAAAGTTGTAGGCTCACCTGGCTGACACAAATTTCCTACCACCCAGCGTTACCCCAGGTCTCCCGATAAAAATGGTACCTCACTTGTGTGGGTAGGCATAGTGGCTGCAACAGGAAATGGCCCAAATCGTATTGTGGAGACTTCAAAATTACCTATAACAAAACTACCTGGTTTTGGGGAGGGGCACCTGGGGTTTTGGCCCCGGGCTTGCCGCCATCTAGGGAAACCTACCAAACCCACACATTTTTGAAAACTAGACACCCTGGGAGTCCAATGAGGTATGGCTTGCGTGGATCCCCCAACGTTTCCCTACCCAGAATCCCCTGCAAACCTCAAATTTAGCTGAAAAAAACACATTTTCCACATATTTTTGTGTGGAATCACCGTGGTGGCACAGATGTCCATCCCCACAGCGTTCTCCTTAGTGTCCTGAGTAAAATGATACCTCACTTGTGTGGGTGTCCAATGCAGAATTGGCAAAAAACGTATTTTTATACAAATGTAGCGCTTAGAATTCTCGGTGCTATACCCTTATTCCCTATGTTTTGGGCTCTACCCAGTCACAGGCCCTTGCCCCACCCACACAAGTGAGGTATCATTTTACCCGGGAGACTGAGGGGAACGCTGTGGGGTAGGACATTTGTGCCGGCACGGTGATTCCACCCAAAAATATGTGGAAAATGTGTTTTTTCAGCTAAATTTGAGGTTTGCAGGGCATTCTGGGTAGGAAAACGTTGGGGGATACACGCAAGCCATACCTTGCTGGACTCCCCCGGGTGTCTAGTTTTCAGAAATGTGTGGGTTTGGAGGTTTTCCAATATGGCCGCCGAGCCCGGGGCCAAAAATCCAGGTGACCCCTCTTGCAAAACCAGGTTGTTTTATGAAAGGTCATTTTGATGTCTCCTCAATACGTTTTGGGCCCTTGCATGTCGCGGGTACTTGACCCACCCACGCGAGTGAGGTATCATTTTTATCGAGAGACCTGGGGGAACGCTGGGTGGTAGGAAATTTGTGGATCCACGTGGATTCCAGAACTTTCCCACACAGAAATGTGTGAAAAATTGGATTTTTTCAGCTAAATTTGAGGTTTGCAGGGCATTCCGGGTAGGAAAACGTTGGGGGACCCACGCAAGCCATACCTCGCTGGACTCCCCCGGGTGTCTAGTTTTCAGAAATATGTGGGTTTGGTAGTTTTCCAAGATGGCCGCCGAGCCGGGGACCAAAAACCCAGGTGACCCCCCGTGCAAAACCAGGTTGTTTTGTGATAGGTAATTTTGATGTCTCCTCAATATGTTTTGGGCCTTTGCCTGTCGCGGGTACTTGACCCACCCACGCAAGTGAGGTATCATTTTTATCGGGAGACCTGGGGGAACGCTGGGTGGTAGGAAATTTGTGGATCCAAGTGGATTCCAGAACTTTCCCACACAGAAATTTGAGAAAAAAGGGATTTTTTTCAGCTAAATTTGAGGTTTGCAGGGCATTCTGGGTAGGAAAACATTGGGGGACCCACGCAAGCCATACCTCGTGGACTCCCCCCGGGTGTCTAGTTTTCAGAAATGTGTGGGTTTGGTAGTTTTCCAAGATGGCCGCCGAGCCCGGGGCCAAAAACACAGTTGACCCCACTTGCAAAACCAGGTTGTTTTGTGATAGGTCATTTTGATGTCTCCTCAATACGTTTTTGTCCCTTGCCTGTTGCGGGTACTTGACCCACCCATGCGAGTGAGGTATCATTTTTATCGGGAGACCTGGGGGAACGCTGGGTGGTAGGAAATTTGTGGATCCACGTAGATTCCAGAACTTTCCCACACAGAAATGTGAGAAAAAAGTGATTTTTTTCAGCTAAATTTGAGGTTTGCAGGGCATTCTGGGTAGGAAAACGTTGGGCGACCCATGCAAGCCATACCTCGCTGGACTCCCCCGGGTGTCTAGTTTTCAGAAATGTGTGGGTTTGGTAGGTTTCCCAAGAAGGCCGCCGAGCACGGGGCCAAAAACACAGTTGACCCCCCTTGCCAAACCAGGTTGTTTTGTGATAGGTCATTTTGATGTCTCCTCAATACGTTTTGGGCCCTTGCCTGTCGCGGGTACTTGACCCACCCACGCGAGTGAGGTACCATTTTCATCCGGAGACCTGGGGGAATGCTGGGTGATAGGAAATTTGTGGAACCACAAAGATTCCAGGACTTACCCACACAGAAATTTGAGAAAAAAGGGATTTTTTCAGCTAAATTTGAGGTTTGCAGGGCATTCTGGGTAGGAAAACGTTAGGCGAGCCACGCAAGCCAAACCTTGCTGGACTCCCCGGTTGTCTAGTTTTCAGAAATGTGTGGGTTTGGTAGTCTTCCAAGATGGCCACCGAGCCCGGGGCCAAAAACCCAGGTGACCCCCCTTGCAAAACCAAGTTGTTTTGTGATGTCATTTTGATGTCTCCTCAATACGTTTTGGGCCCTTGCCTGTCGCGGATACTTGACCCACCCATGCGAGTGAGGTATCATTTTTATCGGGAGACCTGGGGGGAACGCTGGGTGGTAGGACATTTTTGTTTCCACGTAGATTCCAGAACTTTCCCACACAGAAATTTGAGAAAAAGTGATTTTTTCAGCTAAATTTGAGGTTTGCAGGGCATTTTGGGTAGGAAAACGTTGGGCGACCCACGCAAACCATACCTCGCTGGACTCCCCCGGGTGTCTAGTTTTTAGAAATGTGTGGGTTTAGTAGGTTTCCCAAGAAGGCCGCCGAGCCCGGGGCCAAAAACCCAGTTGACCCCCCCTTGCAAAACCAGGTTGTATTGTGAGTGATAGGTCATTTTGATGTTTCCTCAATACGTTTTGGGCCCTTGCCTGTCGCGGGTACTTGACCCACCCACGCGAGTGAGGTACCATTTTCATCGGGAGACCTGGGGGAATGCTGGGTGGTAGGAAATTTGTGGATCCATGTAAATTCCAGAACTTACCCACACAGAAATTTGAGAAAAAAGTGATTTTTTTCATCGAAATTTGAGGTTTGCAGGGGATTCTGGGTAGAGAAACGCAAGCCATACCTTCCTGGACACCCCGGGTCTCTAGTTTTCAGAAATGTGTGGGTTTGGTAGGTTTCCCTAGATGGCCGCCAAGCCAGGGACCAAAAACTCATGTGACCCCTTGCAAAACCAGGTCATTTTCGGATACATAGGGGCATCTGAGTTTTTGGTCCTGAGTCGGCAGCCATCTAGGGAAACCTACCAAACCCATACATTTCTGAAAACTAGAGACCCAGGGAGTCCAGGGAGGTATGGCTTGCGTGGGTCCCCCAACGCTTTTCCTATCCAGAATCCCCTGCAAACCTCAAATTTTGATGAAAAATCACTTTTTTCTCAAATTTCTGTGTGGGTTGGTTCTGGAATCTATGTGGATCTACAAATTTCCTACCACCCAGCATTCCCCCAGGTCTCCCAATAAAAATGATACCTCACTTGCGTGGGTGGGTCAAGTACCCGCGACAGGCAAGGACCCAAAACGTATTGAGGAGACATCAAAATGACCTATCACAAAACAAGTGAGGTATCGTTTTACTCGGAACACTAAGAAGAACGCTGTGGGGTAGGACATTTGTGCCGCCATGGTGATTCCACCCAAAAATATGTGGAAAATGTGTTTTTTTCAGCTAAATTTGAGGTTTGCAGGGGATTCGGGGTAGGGAAACGTTGGGGGAACCACACAAGCCATACCTCATTGGACTCCCCAGGGTGTCTAGTTTTCAGAAATGTATGGGTTTGGTAGGTTTCCCTAGATGGTGGCGAGCCTGGGGCCAAAACCCCAGGTGCCCCCCCAAAACCAGGTAGTTTTGTTATAGGTAATTTTGAAGTCTCCACAGTACGATTTGGGCCATTTCCTGTTGCAGCCACTATGCCTACCCACACAAGTGAGGTAGCATTTTTATCGGGAGACCTGGGGGAACGCTGGGTGGTAAGAAATTTGTGTCAGCCTGTTGATCCTACAACTTTCCCACATAGAAATGTGAGAACAAAATTGATTTTTTCAACAAAATTTGAGGTTTGCAGGGGATACTGGCTAGGGAAATGTTGGGGGACCCACGCAAGCCATACGTTGCTGGACTCCCCCGGGTGTCTAGTTTTCAGAAATGTGTGGGTTTGGTAGGTTTCCCTAGGTGGCCGCCGAGCCCGGGGCCAAAAACTCATGGGACCCCCCTTGCAAAACCAGGTTGTTTTGTGATAGGTAATTTTGATGTCGCCTCAATAGGTTTTGGGCCCTTGCCTGTCGCGGGTACTTGACCCACCCATGCGAGTGAGGTACCATTTTTATCGGGAGAACTGGGGTATTGCTGTGTAGAAGGAAATTTGTGGATACACGCAGATTCCAGAACTTTCCCACACAGAAATGTGAGAAAAAAGTGATTTTTTCAGCTAAATTTGAGGTTTGCAGGGGATTCTCTGTAGCGAAATGTTGGGGGACCCACGCAAGCCATACCTTGCTGGACTCCCCCAGGTGTCTAGTTTTCAGAAATGTGTGGGTTTGGTAGTTTTCCCTAAGTGGCCGCCGAGCCTGGGGCCAAAAACTCATGGGACCCCCCTTGCAAAACCAGGTTGTTTTGTGATAGGTAATTTTGAAATCGTCTCAATAGGTTTTGGGCCCTTGCCTGTCGCGGGAACTTGACCCACCCACACAAGTGAGGTACCATTTTTCTCGGAAGACTTTGGGGAAAGCGGGCTGGGTGGAATTTTGTGGATCCACACAGATTCCAGAACTTTCCACCACAGAAATGTGAGGAAAATGTGTTTTGTTTGACAAATTTTGAGGTTTGCAAGGGATTCTGGGTAACAGAACCTGGTGAGAGCCAGACAAGTCACCCCATCCTGGATTCCCCTGGGTGTCTAGTTTTCAAAAATGTATAGGTTTGCTAGGTTTCCCTAGGTGCTGGCAGAGCTAGGGTTCAATCTACAGCTAGGCACTTTGCAAAAAAAGGGTCAGTTTTCACCGTGAAAATGTGTTGTGTCCACGTTGCGTTTTGGGCCGTTTCCTGTCACGGGCACGAGGCCTACCCACACAAGTGAGGTACCATTTTTCTCGGAAGACTTTGGGGAATGCGAGGTGGGTGGAATTTTGTGGATCCACACAGATTCCAGAACTTTCCACCACAGAAATGTGAGGAAAATGTGTTTTTTTGGACAAATTTTGAGGTTTGCAAGGGATTCTGGGTAACAGAACCTAGTGCGAGCCAGACAAGTCACCCCATCCTGGATTCCCCTGGGTGTATAGTTTTCAGAAATGTATAGGTTTGCTAGGTTTCCCTAAGTGCCGGCAGAGCTAGGGTTCAAAATCTACAGCTAGGCACTTTGCAAAATAGTTTCAGTTTTCACTGTAAAATGTGGTGTGTCCACGTTGCGTTTTGGGCCGTTTCCTGTCACGGGCACTATGCCTACCCACACAAGTGAGGTACCATTTATCTCAGAAGACTTTGGGGAATGCGGGGTGGGTGGAATTTTGTGGATCCACGCAGATTCCAGAACTTTCCACCCCAGAAATTTGAGGAAAATGTGTTTTTTTGGACAAATTTTTAGGTTTGCAAGGGATTCTGGGTAACAGAACCTGGTGAGAGCCAGTCAAGTCACCCCATCCTTGATTTCCCTGGGTGTCTAGTTTTCAAAAATGTATACGTTTGCTAGTTTTTCCCTAGGTGCCGGCAGAGCTAGGGTTCAAAATCTACAGATAGGCCCTTTGCAAAAAAAGGGTCCGTTTTCACTGTGAAAATGTGGTGTGTCCACGTTGTGTTTTGGGCCGTTTCCTATCACGGGCCCTAGGCCTACCCACACAAGTGAGGTACCATTTTTCTCGTAAGACTTTGGGGAACGCGAGGTGGGGGGAATTTTGTGGATCCACGCAGATTCCAGAACTTTCCACCACAGAAATGTGAGGAAAATGTGTTTTTTTGGACACATTTTTAGGTTTGCAAGGGATTCTGGGTAACAGAACCTGGTGAGAGCCAGTCAAGTCACCCCATCCTGGATTCCCCTGGGTGTCTAGTTTACAAAAATGTATAGGTTTGCTAGGTTTCCCTAGGTGCTGGCAGAGTTAGGGTTCAAAATCTAGAGATAGGCACTTTGCAAAAAATGAGTCCGTTTTCACTGTGAAAATGTGGTGTGTCCACGTTGCGTTTTGGGCCATTTCCTGTCACGGGCCCTAGGCCTACCCACACAAGTGAGGTACCATTTGTCTCGAAAGACTTTGGGGAACGCGAGGTGGGGGGAATTTTGTGGAGCCACGCAGATTCCAGAACTTTCCACCACAGAAATGTGAGGAAAATGTGGGTTTTTTGGACACATTTTTAGGTTTGCAAGGGATTCTGGGTAACAGAACCTGGTGAGAGCCAGTCAAGTCACCCCATCCTGGATTCCCCTAGGTTTCTAGTTTTCAAAAATGCATAGGTTTGCTAGGTTTCCCTAGGTGCTGGTAGATTTAGGGTTCAAAATCTAGAGATAGGCACTTTGCAAAAAAAGGGTCCGTTTTCACTGTGAAAATGTGGTGTGTCCACGTTGCGCTTTGGGCCGTTTCCTGTTGCGGGCCCTTGGCCTACCCACACAAGTGAGGTACCATTTTTCTCGTAAGACTTTGGGGAACGCGGGTGGGTGGAATTTTGTGGATGCACGACGATTCCAGAACTTTCCACCACAGAAATGTGAGGAAAATGTGTTTTTTTTTACAAATGCTTAGGTTTGCAAGGGATTCTGGGTAACAGAACCTGGTGAGAGCCAGTCAAGTCACCCCATCCTGGATTTCCCTGGGTGTCTTTTTTCAAAAATGTATAGGTTTGCTTGGTTTCCCTAGGTGCCAGCAGAGCTAGGGTTCAAAATCTACAGCTAGGCACTTTGCAAAAAAAGGGTCCGTTTTCACAGTGAAAATGTGGTGTATCCACGTTGCGTTTTGGGCCGTTTCCTGTCACGGGCACTAGGCCTACCCACACAAGTGAGGTACCATTTTTCTCGGAAGACTTTGGGGAATGCGGGGTGGGGTGAATTTTGTGGATCCACGCAGATTCCAGAACTTTCCACCACAGAAATGTGAGGAAAATGTGTTTTTTGTTTTACAAATTTTCAGGTTTGCAAGGAATTCTGGGTAATAGAACCTGGTGGGAGCCAGTCAAGTCACCCCATCCTAGATTCCCCTGGGTGTCTAGTTTTCAAAAATGTATAGGTTTGCTAGGTTTCCGTAGGTGCTGGCAGAGCTAGGGTTCAAAATCTACAGCTAGGCACTTTGCAAAAAAAGGGTCCGTTTTCACTGTGAAAATGTGGTGTGTCCACGTTGTGTTTTGGGCCGTTTTCTGTCGCGGGCACCAGGCCTACCCACACAAGTGAGGTACCATTTTTATCGGAAGACTTTGGGGAACGCGGAGTGGGGGGAATTTTGTGGATCCACGCAGATTCCAGTACTTTCCACCACAGAAATGTGAGGAAAATGTGGTTTGTTTTACACATTTTTAGGTTTGCAAGGGATTCTGGGTAATAGAACCTGGTGAGAGCCAGTCAAGTCACTCCATCCTGGATTCCCCTGGGTGTCTAGTTTTCAAAAATGTATACGTTTGCTAGGTTTCCCTAGGTGCCGGCAGAGCTAGGGTTCAAAATCTACAGCTAGGCACTTTACAAAAAAAGGGTCAGTTTTCACTGTAAAAATGTGGTGTGTCCACATTGCGTTTTGGGCCGTTTCCTGTCGCGGGCACTAGGCCTACCCACACAAGTGAGGTACCATTTTTATCAAGAGACTTAGGGTAACACAGAATTGTAGAGCAACTGTTATTACCTATTGACTTTCGATGCATTTCTGCCTTCTAAATGAAAGACAATGTATAGAAAAGAAGTCATTTTGAAAAATGACCTATAATTCTCATGCTAGTATGGGTACTCACAATTTCGGAATTGTGCAAATATCTACTGTTTCTAAACTCTATATTTTGTTCCAATTTCAGAAATACATAGGTGTCTTTCATACCGATTTTTCCAAGTATATATTTTCCCTAATTAATTGCTATATACCCGGTACATAATAAAAAACCATTGCAAGACACTGCTAAGTTATTGGCTCTGGGTTCGTCAGGTTCTTGGTGAACCTACAAGTCCTATATATCCCCACAACCAGAAAGGTCCAGCGGATGTAACAGTATATTTCTGTCAAACAGCTGTCATAATTAGAAGAAGTTACAGGTGAAAATGTTGACACAAATGGCTGTTTTTTTCAACTAATTTTCAATTTTTCCTATATTCAACGGTCAGTTTCTATAAAGAAACCTTGACGGATCTACACAAATGACCCCTTGCTGAATTCAGAATTTTGTCCACTTTTCTAAAATGTATAGCTTTCCAGGATCCATTATTTCTTTCATACCCATTTCTACCACTAACTGGAAAGAGGTTGAAAGCACAAAAAATAGCAAAAATAGGCTATGTCCCAGAAAAATGCCAAAACTTTGTAAAATTTTTGGGTTTTCTGACAAAAGTCTGCTTGTCCCTGAAAGCTGGGAATATGGTGATTTCAGCACCACAACCCCTTTTTTGATACCATTTGCAGGGAAAAAACCAGACGCTTTCATCTGTAGCCCTTTTTTCCAATTTTTCCCAAAAAAACCTAAATTTACCTGTATTTTGGCTAATTTCTGGGTCCTCTCCGGGGAAATCCACAAACCATGGGTACCTTTAGAATCTCCAAGAAGTTGGAAAAAAAGGACGCAAATTTGGCGTGGATACCTTATGTGGTCAAAAAGTTACAGGGGCCTAAGCGCGAACTACCCCAAATAGCCAAAAAAAGGCTTAGCACAGGGGGGGAAAAGGCCTAGCAGCAAAGGGGTTAAAAAAATGCATCTAAATATTATTTCCAGAAAATCAGGAGCGTCCTTGACCATTGCATTGCAAGTCTATACTTGTGCTACACAGGTACTTTGCATCATACATTACTTTCTTACTGAATGCATACATGCTCTATAAGTCAATTAAAAATCGAATGTTCACTGTTCTAAATTAGAGAGGTGACTGAATGCTTACTCACATTTTTTTGCCACTCTAGACGCCTTGAGTGGGGGTGCATTTTGCACAACACGCTGCCGCTCAAAAGTTATTTAATAAGATATTCTATCAGTTTATGAAATATTAATTGATATAATGCATCAATTAAATCACCCTTGACGCTCAGAATTAAATATTCTTCATTGGCAATATTACATCATCTTAATTAGTCTCACTGCACTCAAGCTATCTCGATTAAAGCATTCATTAGAGGAATACTCCTTAGAGATACCTAATAAGTATTCATTCTGTTTAGATTTTCTGCATTTCTCTGTTCAGGTTTGCCCATTTCTTACTTAGCTTGTTTACTCCCCTTCCCCACATCTCAAAACTAAAAAGAAATGTCGTGTGGGATTCAGCTCATTGACGACGGTTCACCATTACCCAGGTGTAGCGCAAGTGACTTCACAGCACCTTTTGACCCTGATGACATCACAGAGTAAAATCCTCTGGTCTCCCATATGCTGTCACATTCCTCCTGTTTCGGAGGGCCGATATGAAGGGCAAGTAGTGCAAACTGCACTGAACCCTCTCGAGTTCAGTTCCTGCCACTGCTTTTGTGACCCATGAAGCCAGATGTAAAAAGGGCCATTTGTACCTAGGGATGACAGTGCTAACCATGCTGTGATTTTTGTTAGGTTTTTTATTGACGGTTTTCTATAGAGTAAAAAAATCCAAGGGATAACCAATGAAGAAATATAAACTGAGGGAATACATTAAGCTGCTTAAAATGTACTGGTTTGACCGGCAAGAATGTAGGAACATAGCACCTTAAAAACGAGAGGGTGGGTTCACCAGTGTTTCAGGTGGAGGTTGACGCTATACTAGTGGAGTAGCATAATTTTGGCTCTATCATTTTACATTTGGCTGGGCTATATATATATAAAGATATGGAAAGTGCATCTATTGTGTATTATGACATATGTGTGTGCATATTAACTTTTTTCGTTTTCAAAGACATTTGTATTGTTCATATTAATTTCTTATTGGTTTAGATTGTAAGGTGATGCACTAAAATGAATTTAATGCAGTGCATTCGCCAGGGATAAGTGAGAATGAATTATATGTGTGTTTAATGATTCCTTTATAAATTGTAACCATATGTCGTTTTTGGTTAATAAAAATGTATTGATATATTGTGCCACTTATAAAAATACAGTACAAAATAGTTGATTCCTTTATTAAAAGATTTCATTTATTGGATTATATGTAGGTTGTGGAACTAATATGCAGTTAAAGAGAATTGTTAAGTTAGTGTGACTGTGGGCCTTAAGCTTACAGTTGAGGCATTCAATACTAAAGTGGAAGTTATTTTTTTCCTTTGCAGGTGCAGACAAAAGGAATTTGTTAGTTAATGAAAACACACTGCATTTTGGAGATAGTGAGGGGAGGAAGAACTGGCAAGGTTGAATGATTTTAATGAAGAACAAAGGGAGTGTTACTAGTTGGTACTATCAAAGGAAGGGAGGAAACCAAGGACGCCTTGGAAGCAGAGACTGGAATATGGGAGAAGTGTTCAAGGCGCAACATTTTCTTGGGAACTGGAAAAGTACTGAGATATGTACGAGGTCATATTTCTCAAATGTGCTTTGTGCATTTTAATTAGTGAACCCACCTTGGGGTTAGTCAGATTCCCTTTTAGACTTGGAGAGCTACAGACCTCTCTTGACATCTCTGATTGTGTGGCTTCATGATATACATGGCTCTTTACTTGTAGAACTTCTACAGAGGTTCTGATGCTGACACCTTTCTTTCTTCCTTGATTCAATAGGGTTTGCCCTATCATTAGTTTAGTGTAGGGTTTAGTAGATGCTGCTAATCTTTTCCATGTATGGGGAGAAGGATCGAAACCATTTGTCTAGGTTTGGGATTGCCTATTTATTCATAATATTTGCCCTGACTTTCCTTCAACTCTTACTGTCATTTTAATCCATGGTTTTTTAATCATTTTTCTTTATGTCTTAGCACATTTTGATATACCAAATTGCATAGTACATATTTACATATTGTTTCCATAATAGACAAATGTCCCCTGGTCATGTTGGAAACCATCCTCCAGGATCAAGTTTTAAGTAAACATCACTAGGCATTCAGACACTTTTTGAATTTTATATACTTTAATAAATGGGGAAACTGTGGACCTACCCTCATTCTAAGCTAAATTAAAAAGAGAGCCCGCTGCTCTAGCTTTATTTACTTGGACCTGCCATTAGTTATTAGAGTCAAACATCAGGCCCAGATAGCAGAAACTACCAACTTTCATTTAGTTTCAAAACTGTTGGGACTTTCCTACCGGGTCTGCATGCCATAATATGTGATTTCCCAAAATTAGTTTTCATGTCTAAGGTGCTCATAAATTATACAAATGATTCCACCAGACTACGCAATCCACAGGAAGTTCTGGCCAACAAAACAGCATCGTCAGCATATAATAATGCAGGAATGGCAGAGTTGGCAATTTTCAGCACATCACTAGTCAAACTAATTAAAAAGTCATTCAGATCATTGATATACAGAATAAAAAGCAGGGGTCCCAGCACGCACCACTGACATACTCCACTAGCTAGTTGGAAGATATCGGGAAGTTCAACAAGCTGGCCATATCGTAGCATGGCACCAGATTTTCATGAAGACCATGCAAAAAGTTGACTAATGAGACATTCACCACTGATTTAATTAACATCAGCCAAAGCTTATTTCTATTACCACAATCAAAGGCGGTTGACAAATCCATGAAGGCCAGGTACAGTGGGCAGCGCTTGGCGGTAGTGTATTTACTCACTATCAGATGTAAATTCAAACACTGCTCCACTGTACCTAGCCCAGGGCAGAAACCATACTGACAAGGTGATAATACTTTGTTGTCGGTAGCCCATGTCTGCAAACAATAAAAAATAATCCTCCCCAATATCTTAACAGAGCTGTCCACCAAAGAAATTGGTCTATAACATTTAGGAGTCCCCCGTCACCTTTTTTAAAAATAGGCAAAAACGCAGAAAGAGACCGAGACTCTGGGATCTTATTACATAGGGAGTTGTTAAAGAGTCACACATAGGGGACCCCATATATCTAAATTACATTTAAAAAGATCCATGGGGATCCTATCGGGACCCGGCACCTTACCACCAGCACTAGCTTGTATGGCATCTTCAACCTCCTTTACAGTGACATTGGGTTGACGAAGAACTGTTGCATTGCATCCTCAAGCCCTCTATCTCTCTGTAGTTGGTATATATAAGTGAAATGCTAAACCCATTCCTGTCCGGAAATATTACTACTCAGAAGAGGTTTCAAAGGGGTGTCTCAATGAGGAAGCCTATTTACTGTTCTCCAGAATATCGTACTCCTATTTTGTGCAGCTGCCAGTTCTAGTGTTTCCCCGTCCTTGCAGAGCAATACACTCTTCCTTTCTTTAATTGTCAATTGCTAGGCCTTCCTAGACTCCTGAATTGCCTTTACATCCCTAGGGAAACCAGCTAGTGCCTTCCTCAGCCAGTGATTGGCAACTGAGCAGTTTGCATCCAAAAAACGTGGGTGGTCAGACGCCGGTGTAAGGGGTTTCAATAAAGAATTCTTAATAATATCACACAGCTGCAGATAAGAAAAGAATAACTCATCCCTGGGTCCTTTGACTAACCAGCTCAAAAAAGCCGGGAAGTTCTTTTTAAGAAGACTGTTTAGCACAGCTGAAGGGTCTTTAAGGTGCCACGCTACCCTTAAACCATCCTTGGTATTCTTGCTAATTCCATCCGTCTTTTCTCCCTATCAAGTGTGAAAGCTCCTTCTAGTAACAGAGCATTATGATCACTCCAGTTTCGATTATGGTACCATTTATGCACCACTGTAGGAAACTTTTGGAAGCAAATATGTAATCAATATTTGGTGCTTGTCCCATACCTGTATAAGTTGGCTTATTCAGGCCGTGACCTTGAAAATAAGCAACTACATCCTCAAGGTCGAGTCGGGCGACTGAATCCCTCAGTTCCAGTCCCCTGGCGTCCCACACTGCAGTGTCCAAAACCGAACTACAAGAGCCCAGTTCTACATTTCCACCACCCACCTTCGCATTAAAGTCCCCACAGATTAAAATTCATGGCTGGGCGGGAAAGCCCTTCCCCAAGGGTTTCAGGGCTGCATTAAAATCAAATAACTCATCAACCAAACTACAATAGGAGTTAGAAAAATCATTATTGTAAAAATTAACTAAATAAAAACTAAAAGAACTTTTACAATCGTGAATAAGCAAACAGCCTGGTAAGCGGAACTGCCTGTATTCATGGTAGACACTTTAGTTCTAAGATTTACCTTGACCCAAATAGCGAGGCCTCTTTTGGCTCTCCCATTTGGGGAAGCAAGAGCCGGGCAGGAATACCACGAAAAACCATTGCATATGATTGGTAATATAGCCCAGGTATCTTGGAAAACAACAAGGTCATAATTATTTATATGTGAAAGCAAGGCGGGGAGCCTTCAGCATTCTGCTCCCTCACTGAGTCTCCACCTTGAAAAATAGTGCAAGATGTTGGTAGCTGAGAATTAGCTGTGTAGATCTCATGAACAAGAGCGCAGTGGGTCGTGTCACTCTTCGCCTGCTAAACATCCATGCCAGAAAGCACCAGAAATTATTTACTGACTCTAGTGCTTTAAAACAAATCAGGGGGACTCACGGGCTGTCAGTCTTGCTCATCAAGATTCATTTGCAGTGCAAAACGATTATTACACCCAATGCTAAAACCACCTAGGGTTGTGTTGGCTGGCGGGACCTGAGGCAAAACTAAATGGCGCTCAAGGAAAGGAGGCCTGTAAAAGAAAACAAGAGGAAAAATACTAACACAGCCATTCCTAGCAAAAGGCTGAAAATACTGGGAAAAATCTTTCTTTACAATCACTGGGTATCTAAAATTTACAATAATACAGTCATCTTGGATAGTCTTAGGGGAGCGACCAACCCAAGCAACAAGGCATATCAATAAAGTATGTTTATAATCCTGCACATTAAAATTAGAGTGATTAGTCAACCAGTGACACACTTTGTTTTGAAGCTGAGTAGGTGACTCCTTTTCAGGATTCAACACTGGGGGTACTGCGATATGGATTGTATCTCTCGTGATGTAATGTGCGATGCCACTGAAGGCACAACTGAGCTAAGTGGGCCAGGTGCTGGGGCTGATACGGCTGGGTGCATGTCCGACTGAGAGGTCGATCCGAACTCTGGTGACCTTTATCTTTTGATGGTTCATGAGTAATAATTTTAGAAGAAGAAACTGCAGAGGAGGAAGGGCAAGTAGGTGTAACCATAGGTTTAGCCATTTTGACAAACTTACACACATTTATAGCTCCCTTCCACTAAAAAGAAACATTATAGAAATCCATTTTTATTATCCCACAAAATAAACCACACCACATAAAAAAGTGAGAGCATTACCAAAATATAAAAATAACAAATTTTTACTAGAACTTTATATTATTAACTAAAATAGTCCCTTGTGATAGCCAGAGCAAGCAAAGCACTATGCACTTTATGTTATTCTGTGATTTTTACTCTAATTTTAGGCGCTATTATTTAAAACCTCTTCTACTTGCACAAGATATTAGATCGCATATTGTTGCCCTGAAATATATGCTTGAGCTAAATGATACCAGGGTTTGCCTTAATGTCGCACTTTTTATTATAAAAGCAATCAATATACAAAACATTATTGTTTTTTGATACTACAATGAATTTTATGGAATTTAGATGGAAGTTTACTTTTTAAGTAATTTTTAAACATGTACATTTGGCATGGTCATTTGTGATTACAATCATGTGTAATTGGTGTTGTTTTTATTTAAGATCATCATTACGTGCAATTGTTATATTGTTGATTGCTTTCATGGTTGTTTTTACATACCAAATAAAGTCTTGAATCGAATCGAACTAAAATATTCTTTAAAAACATTACTTTTTTAAAAACATAAAATTACATTTCATACATTAAAAACCCCAATATAAAAGAACATAAATTACAAAAACATCTTAATTTAAAAACAACAAATAAACTAATTAAATTAAATTATGTTAAATAATAAAAATATTTTAATTATCAAAAACCAAAATAACTGTCACATTATACACAAAATAAAAAAATTAGAAATGTAAAAAATGTAATAATTTTATAATTACATTTATAAATATGTTTTTAAAAACATTACATATAAAAAGGTTAATTTTACATACTCATAATTTAAAACAAAAAAAATAAAAATTAAAGATATAATTTCATTAAAAACGTTTTTATAAAGTTTAGTAATAACTAAAAATAAAATTTAACACAACAACAATTTTAAACATAAAGTTAAAACAATAAAAACTTGAAATTACTCCCAACCCTATTACCCGAAAAGCTCAACATGTTGTCCCTTAAAGTACTATACAACACTGCAAACATTTTAAAAACAAATACAGTACATTGAAACAAAAAAAGATATAAGTGACAACAGAATCACACACACCGGTATTTTAATAGGTGTAGGCAGATTGGTTTTTTTTTGCTGGCTGGATTGGGGCAAATTAGAAATTTTGCATTATGGGGAAAATTACAAATTAATTATTAATTTTGCTGTTCCGCCGGTGGAATTAAGCACTGTAATGGTACTTAAACAGGGCTCAGAGGGAGCAGTTCCTCTATTTTTAAGAACCACTGCAGATTAAACTTTAATCTGAAGTTATTTTTAAATATAGAGGGACTCTTCCCTCTTCCAGCCCAGTTTAAGTACCACTGCAGTGCACATACCCCTCGGTGCCCTTACATAAGTTTGTAAGGGCACCAAGGGGTATGCACTGGAGTGAATAACCCTCAGTGCCCTTACATACTTATGTATGGGTACCAAGGGGTATGCACTGCACTGGAGTGCACTGCATACCCCTCGGTGTCCTTACATACTTATGTAAAGGCACCAACGGGTATGCACTGCACTACAGTGCATTCCATACCTCTAGTTGCCCTTGCACAAGTATGTGAGGGAACTGAGGGGGTATGCACAGCACTGCAGTGCATACTGAAAGTCCGCCAATTTAGCCCACCCTTAATTTTTAAGAATGATAATATAAAATATTGCAAAACAATCATCTTACTTGCGATATTTTGACACAATATTTTTGATATAGTGATATGTTAGACACAACGTTTGTGTCTCACAATATTCTTTCCATTATATTTTGTCGCACACCATCACAATAACTTTGTGTCCTTACCTTCATCATGTCTGGGCTATGTATATAGGACCCCTTAACCAGTGCTTGATTCATCTTTATTGTTTTGGCACCAAGGAGGCTTGCAACTAACCCTGGGCGTCAAATTCTGGTCCGCTCGCGGAATTTGCGGAATTTAGGCAATTTCGCGTTCCGCGGAGAACGCGGAATTGCCAACAATTCCGCGATCCGCGGCATAGCGGAATTATTTTCTTGTTCGCGCTTTAAAAATGCTTTCTAGCGCGCGCGATAGCGACTTACCGGGATTCCTGCGTTCGCCGACGGGTTTTCCTATCCGTTTGCGTGCGCCATGAGATTTCGGTAGCCGGCCGCGCGATCCCGCGAGAGTTTGCGATCGCGAACACGTCATTCGCCGCGCCATCGGACAACGCGAGAGTGTGCGATCGTGAACACGTCATTCGCCGCGCCATCGTGCACCGCGAGAGAGATTGCGATCGCGAACACGTCATTCGGGCGCGCCATCGGACATCCGGCGGAATGTTGGTAAAGCTTGCGATCCCGAACACGCAAAATTTCTGGAGAAGAATAATATCGCGAGCAGCATAAAACCTTCTATAAACTAATGATTTGGATGAAAAAAAAACCTCAGATTGATATTTGGCTGTCCTTTCTTGTCAAATTTTTTTGGGGGGAGAGGGAGGAAGTGCCACAGAGTCTCCTACTTCCTGTTCCTGTCCAGCAGGCTCCTCCCAGTGCTTTGTCCATCTCCTGTTCATTTTTCACTTGGATTTGAGCTGGAAGGATCACTCTTTGTGTCTGCTGCATCACTATCATTGGATTTGAGGATTTTTGGATTTGAGATTTTACAAGTAAGTTGGTGTTGTTTGATTGGGGCATTGCAGTTGCTGCAACTACAATTTTTGTACTTTTCATCATTTTTAAAATTAAATAGTTGTGGGTAGCCAGTAGGCCCAGAGCTAGTCATGGGTGGGTGCATGATGAAACATGATGAAACAACTGTTCCTTTGCTGTGTGATGTATTTATTAATTTCAAACATCATTTAGGGGGCATGGATGGCATTGGATTGAATTGCAAAATGTGTATTTTGGGTGTATTTCAGTTTTTGGGCTGTGTGTTAAATACATGCCTTAGTTGTGTGTGGTGTGCTGCAGGCCTTGTTTAGCCCTGTGGATTTTCGTTTTTGCATTTTATTGCATTACAGGCAAAGCAGTGTGGTTTAGCATGCAGCCTTTGCCTGGCTATTATAGGCCTGTTTTCAGTACATTGTTTTCCAGGCCTCCTGCTTGTTGCTTGTGATTTGTGAGTGTCTATGTGGCCGGTAGCCATTTCTGGTGGGAGTTATAAGTGTGCTGCTTTTGCCATATAGGCCTGCATGTCTTTCCTTTGTGGCCTAGGCTTCTTGTTGTGGTCCTGGCCATGAGGCTGGCGGCCATATTTAAGCCAGGCAGTGTGCTTTTTGTCATAGGCCTGCATTGTCTGTCTTCAGTTTCTTGTTGTTGTGGGCCTGGCCATGAGGCTGGCAGCCATTTTGAAGCCAGGCAGTGTGCTTTTTGCCATAGGCCTGCATTGTCTGTCTTCAGTTTCTTGTTGTTGTGGGCCTGGCCATGAGGCTGGCGGCCATTTTGAAGCCAGGCAGTGTGCTTTTTGCCATAGGCCTGCATTGTCTGTCTTCAGTTTCTTGTTGTTGTGGGCCTGGCCAAGAAGCTGGCGACCATTTTGAAGCCAGGCAGTGTGCTTTTGCCATAGGCCTGCATTGTCTGTCTTCAGTTTCTTGTTGTTGTGGGCCTGGCCATGAGGCTGGCGGCCATTTTGAAGCCAGGCAGTGTGCTTTTGCCATAGGCCTGCATTGTCTGTCTTCAGTTTCTTGTTGTTGTGGGCCTGGCCAAGAAGCTGGTGACCATTTTGAAGCCAGGCAGTGTGCTTTTGCCATAGGCCTGCATTGTCTGTCTTCAGTTTCTTGTTGTTGTGGGCCTGGCCATGAGGCTGGTGGCCATTTTGAAGCCAGGCAGTGTGCTTTTTGCCATAGGCCTGCATTGTCTGTCTTCAGTTTCTTGTTGTTGTGGGCCTGGCCAAGAAGCTGGTGGCCATTTTGAAGCCAGGCAGTGTGCTTTTTGCCATAGGCCTGCATTGTCTGTCTTCAGTTTCTTGTTGTTGTGGGCCTGGCCAAGAAGCTGGCGACCATTTTGAAGCCAGGCAGTGTGCTTTTTGCCATAGGCCTGCATTGTCTGTCTTCAGTTTCTTGTTGCTGTGGGCCTGGCCATGAGGCTGGCGGCCATTTTGAAGCCAGGCAGTGTGCTTTTGCCATAGGCCTGCATTGTCTGTCTTCAGTTTCTTGTTGTTGTGGGCCTGGCCATGAGGCTGGCGGCCATTTTGAAGCCAGGCAGTGTGCTTTTTGCCATAGGCCTGCATTGTCTGTCTTCAGTTTCTTGTTGTTGTGGGCCTGGCCATGTGGCTGGTGGCCATTTTGAAGCCCGGTAGTGTGCTTTTATCCATAGGCCTGCAAGCTTGTGGCCTAGTCTGCCAACAGGCCTTTCATCCAGTAGGCCCAGAGGTAGTCAGGGGTGCATGAAACAACTGTTTCTGTGTGTTCTGTTGAATTTAAACATCATTTAGGGCACATGGATGGCATTGGATTGAATTGCAAAATGTGTATTTTTGGGTGTATTTCAGTTTTTTGGGGGTGTGTTAAATACATGCCTTAGTTGTGTGTGGTGTGTTGCAGGCCTTGTTTAGCCCTGTGGATTTTCGTTTTTGCATTTTATTGCATTACAGGCAAAGCAGTGTGGTTTAGCATGCAGCCTTTGCCTGGCTATCATAGGCCTGTTTTCAGTACATTGTTTTCCAGGCCTCCTGCTTGTTGCTTGTGATTTGTGAGTGTCCATGTGGCTGGTGGCCATTTCTGGTGGGAGTTATAAGTGTGCTGCTTTTGCCATTTAGGCCTGCAAGGTTTTCCTCTTGGCTTACTGTTTCCATCCATCCCCTTTGCCAGCTGCAGCTCCCTGAATGATGTGATGAGCAAATAATTTAATGCCAAACAGGGTCCACTTCTATTACATTTGTATTTTTGCTGTTGTTCCTCTTCTTTCCTATCCTTTCCTGACAGTGTACACAGTATACCATGAAAGCCCTTGTTGACAGTCTCACAAATGGCTACACTAACTTATATATTTTATTTGTTTGTTTGTACTACTAGTAATTGAACCACAACAACAAATGCAACATTTCACTGATGTTCTTCTACTGGCTTCTTTGCTTTTAGGTGCACAAAAAGACAGAGGAGGAGGTGTCATCATCATCACCCGTTGTACTGCCAGACAGAAGTCCTGCTGCGCGTCACGTCCACGTGTGCCCACATACATCTCTGCAACTTGTGCACCTGCGTCCTGCTGACAACTGAAGAAGATGGCCCCAAAGAAAGGTACCACGTCCTCCAGTACCAAGAAAGTTGCCTGTGAGAAGAAGGAACAGAAGAAGGAAGTGGCAGTTGCCAAGACTGGTGTGCCGGCCGATGTGTTTTTTGGTAAAAAAAAACTTACGCCTGCAGCAGCGGTGTCCGGCGGGGACCAAGCTGGGAGCAGCACCTCCGCATCAGCGGGCCCACCGCAGCAACCTAGGCCGAAGCCCATGCGTGTGGCAGAGGTAGCCAGTCTGCTAACGACCAGTGATGTTGAAATGTCATTATCGCAAAGTAGTACCCAATCCACGCACTCGCAGGCGGAAACTCAGCAGATAAGTGGGCAACCACAGCCGCAACCACAGCCGCAACCACAGCCGCAACCACAGCCGTTACCCCAGCCGCAGCCGCAACCCCAGCCCCAACCCCAGCCCCAGCCGCAACCGCAGCCCCAACCGCAGCCCCAACCGCAGCCGCAACCGCAGCCGCAACCACAGCCGGAACCACAGCCGGAACCACAGCCCACAATAGTAGTTGCTCCACCTGAAGTAGGGGCAGTTCAGGAAATCAAGATTTTTGCAGATGAAGAGGAGCAAGCCACTGTTTCAGAAGATCCATTGTCTTCCAGACCCCCAGCAAGGAAAAGGAGGGTTAGTCCATCAACTTCTTCTTCAAGCCCCGCTTCTGATGATCTACATGCCACTTGGAAGCCACCAGCTCAGCCTGAGAGTGATGCACGCCACAAGACAAGGCTAGTGAAAAGGAAGGTTCCAGAAAGCCTTAGAGTTATGGAGGTAGATGTAGACGAGGGCGGTTATGATGAAGAGCCAGTCATCATGAATATCACTCCTGGGCCTGCGGAGATGGAGACCAACATTATTAGACTATCCAAAATCGCTGCGAGGGATGTAGCACGGATACCACCAACACAGGTAACACCAACACGACCTCCAGCTTCCATATTTGCCTTTGCAAAGGCCCGGCAGGGACCTCCATCCAGCTCAACCACCACCTCAGTAGGTGGTGGTAATGTAAGTGCACAGAGTCAAATTCCAGGCACACCCTCCAGTTCATCTGGTATTGAAAGTGGCACCTCCAGCAGCGCCAGAAAGTTCTCCTCCCCAATTTGGGACTTCTTTTCGGTTAGCAGTAAGGAGGAGAACATTGCTATATGCTCAATTTGTCGGCAGGCTGTTAGGCGGGGTAAGCTTGGTACAAACTATGGTACCGGAGGACAAACAAGTCATCTGAAAAACACCACAGTATCAAGTGGGAGGCTCACCTACTTCACTTAGAAAAAGTAAAACTGGACCCATTGCTGTTGTTGGGGATGAAGAAGTAGGGGAAGATATGATCGCGGTGGAAGGTCAACAAGAGGGAGACATTTCTAGCCCTACCCCCAGCAGTGTAGTGGTAACGCCCACATCCTCAGCAACATCTGAGTGGCACCGTACTAAGAGTCAGCCTGAGACACCAAGGCAACCGGGCACTGCAATGAGCAAAAGTGCGGCGTCATTGAGCCTAACTGGGTTCAAGAAGAAGGGTGCACCACAAAGGAAAATATTCCAGCCTACCATTGACAGCATGCTTAGGTGGGAGGGGAAGTACCAACGCAACCACCCAACGGCACGGTTGTACAATGCGAAGCTGGCTAAAATGTTAGCGCTGGACCTTCTCCCTTTTTCATTTGTGGAAGGGGTGGGTTTCCTTGAATTTGTGTCAGCCATCTGCCCTAAATGGAAGGTTCCCAGCCGGTCCTATTTCGCCCGAGTTGCTGTTCCAGCACTACATCACGATGTGCTGGAATTGGTTGAACAAGCTTTGCAGCAGAGTGCTGTTCACAAAATCCACCTGACAACAGACATGTGGACCAGTTGCCAAGCCACTGATTACATGTGCATCACTGCACACTGGGTCTCTTTTGTGGGGTTAGAGAAAAGCTATCTGAAGTAGGTGCTGTTGACACAGCTGAGATTTTTAATGCTTCTCGGAAACATGCAACTGTAGCCATGTTCGCCATGGAGAAATCTCATACTGCTGCAAACATTTTGGAAGAGTTTAACAGCAAGGTCTTTGAATGGCTGCGCTCAAGAGGGCTTAACATTGGTTTTGTTGCCACGGATAATGGCAGTAATATACCTAAGGCCATGGAGGTTGGTGCCTATTTCAGGGTCCCGTGTTTGGCGCACTGCATTAACATTATAGTTCAAGACTTTCTGAAAAAAGAACCCATAGTCAGCAACTTACTGACCACCTGCCGCAGAATATGCACTCATTTCAGCCATTCTTTTAAAGCCCGGAAGCAGCTGAGGATCATTCAACATGACTATAGAATGCCAGTCAAAGCACTCATCCAGGAGGTGGCAACATGTTGGAACTCAACGTATTACATGCTTGACCGTCTGTTTGAGCAGTACAGACAGAATATGTCATGCGAAGGGCGGATGCTACTGTGAAAGGCATGACCATTCAGATGGACCAATGGTGCCTAGTTAAATCTCTTACAGAGATGCTTCTTCCTTTCGAGGTCTTCACACGTGAAGTCAGCAAGGAGGACTGTACTATGGGCCAAGCTATCCCATTGTTGCACATGCTAGAGCAACAGCTGAAGGAGGTGTCTGAAGCGCACATAGGTGTGGAGGAAAAAAGAAGCATATGAGTTGGTGGAGAGCTTATCATGTCGCTTAACTGAAAATGCAAGGGTGCAAACTAAGATTTTGTCACAAGAACATTACATTTGTGCCACAATTCTGGATCCACGGTACAAATCGGCACTGAACAGTAAGACATTACTCCCTTTTTCAGAAGTGGATGTTGCCCGGTACAAAACTTGGATAGGTGAGGCAGCCAGTAAATTGGAAAAGGAACGGCTGGTAATTAAAGGCCTCAAACCCACAACAAGTACTGCAGCAGGGCATCCGGCGTCAAGTTCAACTTCAGAGCCTGAGGGCAGTGCATTTGGTTCACAGCTGTCACCAACACCAACACTATCGACAACAGCAAGAACCGGATCACTAGCCCCAGTAAAAACGGCACAGGATTGGTATTTACAGCAAGGACTTGCTAGGTCCAGTGCTGATGCAAAGACAAAAGAGGCCGAACAAAGTGTAGCACCCCTGAACATTGACCAGATGGTCCAGGCCTACCTGGATGACCCAACAGAGGTATACATTGATCAAAACCCATTGCGGTATTGGTATGGCAAAAGGGGCCAATGGCCAGTGCTCAGCAGTCTGGCGATAAACTATCTGGCTTGCCCTGTCGCAAGTGTCTCTTCTGAACGTGTTTTCAGTGCTGCTGGTTCCATTGTAACAGTGAAAAGGACCAGTCTCTCACCAAAAAACGTGGAGAGGTTAACCATGATCAAAATGAATCAGCAATGTATACCACCGAATTACACAATACATGAATCAACGCAGGAAGATGAGGACAGCGGCTCAGGTGACGTAAGTAGCGTGTTAGATGCTGATTACCTACTTCTGGTTGAACCCCCAGAGTTTGAGGACGAGCTATACTTCCCTGACAACTAGGCTTCCACTTCTTACTGTCGTTCTCCCTTATTTACTTTTATTTGTGTGTCTGTCTTTCTGGTTGGAAACTTCAAATCACAACAAAACCATCACCACCGTCTTCGTCTTTTATTGCCATATATGAGTTCCAGCTGTCTGCATTTCAGTCCACTCCTCCGAGTCCTGCTCCTCCATCCTCCTGAATCGACCTAAATCTATTGCCCTCAAGCCAGATGATGATTGGATGTAGCATAATCAAAGAAAAACTAAAATCTTGCCTCGTTGAGTCTCTCCAAAAGAAGTGGAACATGATGATGACTACTATAGCTATCCTCCTTTCCGAGCCGATACAGACTGCCCATTAACTGAAGATGAGAAGGAACAGGTAATGAATGATGACATGCATTGGACGCTGACTGAGTGATTTGTGTTGTTGTTGTTTGTAGTGCATGAAGTTAATTCATTGTGTACTATTATCTAATCTACACACTAAAAGTAACTCAATGCAATGTTTGTTTCCATTCTCTTTTTTAATAACAAATTTCTACTTCTACTGCAGGCCGATCCATTGCATTTTGAATATGGAAAGGGGACTCAATCTGTACACTGCACACTGAGTTGGACAACACACCATGATGATGACCACAGTGACATAATATCTTCGCAGTCACTCAGTACGATCCGAGATGATTGATGGAATAACTCAGGGCGTTTCATGAGTGCCATAAAAGGTAACCAAGTCAACAACAACCACTGCAGACCTACATGTCTGTGTAGTGGTGGAGTCGAGTGTGGTGGTATGACTGACAGCGGGGCATTGATTTAGTCACTTAATTTGTAAAATGCTATGTTGCTGTATATCTGCTTTGTCTGCCTCTGTCAAAATATGTACGCTAAATGGAGAATGGGTCACGGGTGCCGTGGGCCTGCTCTGTCCTGTTGTTGTTGGAGGTTAATGCTGGAAACAGACTAGAGTAGACATGATGTATCCATGCCGCCTCTGAAAGTGTTCTTGTTGCACTCCACCGTAATTTATGCATTTTTTTTCTACTTGATTTTTCAATATCCTTTTGTTTTCCCATCTACAATTACAGGCCGGCCCTTACCCTGTGCTATACTGGGAAAAACAACTCTCACTTACCTTACCAATGAATCTACATCTGCCAGGCAGGCAGTGGCGTCACCCAAGATTGGTGGCCGGAGCGTCCATGGAAGGGAGGACCAAGAGGAATGCCGAGATGCAACTCCCGTTTTGACCAGGATAACATACAGTAACAGTATCAACTTTCATCATCTTTTAAATTTTATTCATTTTTTGTCTTCAATCATTACTACTGTGTGTTGTTGTTGTTGTTATGTTTGCTCTCTGCTTATAATTCAATTCATCCCTACAGCTATTTTTGAATTTTCTTTGCTATCTTTAAGCCCGGGCCGGTACAACAGAACAGAAACTGTATGTAATTCGGGTCTCTCGGAGGGCAGACAGGCAAGGCAAATTGCATAATATACTGCTGCCCTGTACTGTCTAATTGTCTAGTAGTAGTTAGTAAGTACTACTTATCATTAACCATCAAGTTATCATCATCATGCATGCATTTCCTTTTTCTCCCTTAACAGATTTATGGATATGGTTGTCTGCCAAGATTGTGTTTTGTTGTTGTCCATGCGTACTGTTTTTCTTTGTCAAACCTTTCCCAAAACCCCCTTCCCAACCATTCATCAAACCCTAACCCTCT
This sequence comes from Calotriton arnoldi, assembly GCA_963921515.1. NCBI lineage: Eukaryota > Metazoa > Chordata > Amphibia > Caudata > Salamandridae > Calotriton > Calotriton arnoldi. The sequence goes on from CAWUFW010013302.1 coordinate 325,403, forward strand.
TCCCCGGGCTTTGTGACTTATTGAGGTGTGACTAAATTAAATGTACACCAATAATTTATCACACGCTTGCTGGGGCGGATGTGGCAAAAGCAACACTAATTCAATTTCAAGGCAGGGCGTGGATCTTCTTCTGCGTGCCCACCCATGAGCAGTATATTTGCGAGATAAGTTTTTTACCAAAGGAACCTAATCCATCAGCATTAATTGCCGGCATCGATTGGATTTGTTGTCATCCTCCTACACAGCACTAACGGTTACGCTTGTGTTGAGTGTACTGTAGGCCTAGTCGAGTGACTCGACACAGCTAGAGTTTGTAACTCTATGTACTAGGCTATCCCCGCCACCATTATGTTTTATTGTATTTTGGCATATTATTGTTTGGCAGTAAGTTCCGTACTGTACTTTGTGTGCTATGTGTCTTTGTGCCTGCCTGATGTGTATTGCATGTGTGGCTCTGGAGTGACAGGGGCTGGATGAGTCAGCACTAGGCTGAATAGGTCAGTTTGCATTTGGAGTGGTGGGAGGAGTAGTACCTGGGACTGAATGGGACTGTGCCTGCCTTCTACAATGCTGGTTCCGCCCCTGTGGTGTGTCTGGGGCCAGAGCCTACACTGACAAAGGAGTTGGTGGTGCACCTTTAGAGAAAGGTGTGAGTGCCCCCAGAACTGGTTTGGACCGGGCGCAGAGCCCTGGGCCAGTGGGAGAACAAAGACATTTGGGGTATAAGTATTGGTGCTGTGACCCCATGAAAGTGTGCTGTGTGTGCTGACCTGAAACTGGTGGCCGGCAGGCTGCTGGACTGCCAGGAGGAACCGCCGTGGGACCCAGCTGCTGCTTCCTTGGGGTCCCTATGTGCTGGCCTGCCTGTGCCCAGCTCTGCCCCTGGTGGCATGGGACTTAGAGCATGGTGAGCACTGGACTGTTCCCCCTGCTGCTGGGGAGCTGGTGGTCATTGCCCTGAAGAGCGCATTCGGCGCGAGGAGGACACTGCCCAGGCTTGAGGGGGTGATCTGCAGAAAGCGCGTGCTAAGTGCTTTTGCTTCTTGCCTTGGAGCCTTAGAAGTGGACTCAACATTCCTGAATGCAGCGGGCGCAGTGTGCGGCTCGCGCCGTGAGGAGATCGCCTGGTCTTCCCCTTGAGCTGTGCCGTGAGCAGCGTGTGGCCATGCTGTGGGCGTGGGGCAGCCGTCTCCAAACCAAGAAGTGCGGAGGCTCCGCTCCGTATTGTGTGGCACAGGAGGCGGCAGGAGCAATGGAGACCTTGCTCCGTGAAACCGCAGAACCGGAAGCCAGGCGAAGACGAAACAGGAAGCCATGCGGTGCTTGCCTGACTGTGGGCGGGGCTCCCCGTAAGGAGGAGGAGAGCCCCGCGTGTCTGCCGGCGTTGCTGGAGGCAGAGAGGAGTCCCGTGTGTTCTCCGCGGATGAGAGGATCCGAGGATTCTGATTCACCCGGGCCACGCGTGAGTTGCTGAGGAACCGGCAAGTGGGCGAGACCCCGGCGAGGAGCCCCGTTGTCTTTCTTTTTCTTGGTTGCCGGCATTTCTGTCATCAGCGGGGTGGCCGGGGAAGGTCGCCCCACTGGAGCAAACACTGAACATTCCTCCCGCCCTCAGGGGCATCTGGGTGAAGGGGAATATGGCCTCGTTTGTTCAGGGGTCATTGGCAGGTTTCCCCCGTGTGCTTTTCCTAGCACCGAAGAGACTTGTGCATTTCCTGGTGTAGGCAGGCACGTGGCCCAGAAACCTATAGGAGGAACACCAGGTACCATCACCAGAGCGTGGGTGGCTCTCTAACTGTTGTGCTATCCTAGGAGGATAGTGTCGCCACTGAGGTGGTGTGCCCTGATGTTACTAATGTGCATTATGAGTGGTCTGCATGGGTCTAAGGTGGGCATGAGGTGCTCATGATATGTGTACTGGGGCAAGTATTTACAATGGTGCCCTGCTGATTATGTTCAGGCATCATGTGTTATGCTGGAAGGTGATCATACCAGTAATTACTGGTCAACCTTACTGTAAGGAGGTTATAACAGTGGCACGACTGGCCTGGAGATTTTTGCATAATGTGTTTGTGCTAGGTGTACCCTGTCCAGTAGTTACTGGTTGTGATTTTCGCTACTTGTGAGTTCTAATGGTTCTGACAGTGGCCCGATTGGCCCTGTAATGTTTATAATCCCCTGTAAGGTAATACCTAGTGCCAGGTGGCACAGTGTACATATGTGATTATGCTCTAAGGTGTTTTATGGATAATACAAAGGCTATTTTTATATAAACTTGTGTGGAGTTTCTTTTGTGGTGTGCCTAGTGTGTCGCTGCTGTGTGAGGGTGTTGCGTAAACGCTTTACACATTGCCTCTGGGATAAGCCTGACTGCTCGTGCCAAGCTACCAAGGGGGTGAGCAGGGGTTATCTTCAGTGTGTAACTTCCTTGCCCTGACTAGAGTGGTGCTTTCTGCCTGGCTTAGGCGCTTGCCCTAGCCAACCAGAAATCCCATTTCTAACAGTGGGCCACAAGGTATCCTATTTTAAACCATTACGTAGAGGTCAAACTACCAGAAAGATGGTTAGTTCAAGCTACTCTGTGTGCAATAAACCTCAAAATTTATTTTCACAAGCAAATAATGGTTTCTGCAAATGTGGTAACTGTATTAGGTGCAGATTTTCTCTGGACAAAGTGAAGACTCTCCAGTACAACATTAATTATTGATACTCAGTAGGCTTAAATATCATCTGTACTACTAAATATGATAACTATGTCCTAATTTGTATATGTGGCAAAATAATCATCAGCTGAAAATAAGAGCACTGAAGGATTAAATACCTGAACACATTAGATCACTAAGTTGCCCTATTGAAATCAATTACACCATTTGTCCTGCTCGAGATGCAGATCTGGACATCAAATTTCATGGCATTCAACAGATATTGATTGAGTCAAGAAACAGTAAAAAATAACTAACACTTTGTAGAGCAGAGGTTATTTGGATAATGAAACTTAGAGCATTAGAATTAGGAATCAATATAGACCACAAGTTGCAATATTTTCTCAGGGACTAATTATCATTGTCTGTTAAACAAGTCTACAGATATATTTGTAATGGAGAACAATGATGTTTGGAATGGTCATGGGCTTCTTTTTTAACACTTATGACTGTTTTACCCTGTTTTAGAAGCATAAATTGTATTCAGGCTTAGACCACCTGGCCTCTATGTTGACCTTTAGATGATACCTAAACATGCCATATTTTGAAACAATAATGCATATATAACTAATTTTTGTTGAAATACCAACCACAGCTCAGATTATGTCCCTTAGGTGCTCTCTCAATGCTCTGAATGACGTATTATTATCACACTTAGAAATTGGGCCACCCATCTTAATGATATAGTTATGTCAACATCCTTGACTTGCCAGTAACATGAAACCATGTATCATGACCACTCCACGCACCTTGCAATTTGGCCGAGTGTGTAAACCTTTCTTTGGTGAGCATTTGCTTTTTCAATCTGTTTTTAAAGAACAGCTATAGATTAATGCAGTTTGAGAAGAACTTATTAATGGCTCCCACAGTATATAACATTCAGCAAGAGTGAACCCAGAGGAACCATTGTTTGTAGTACTGTATTGTTTACCCATGTTATGTGGAATATAGGGTTACCATGTCAGATATTATTGCTCCAAAAACAAAAGAGAGAGCTAGGACTGGTGGGTGGCTGTCCTTGTCCCTTAATGAAATATCGAACCAAATAAGACGGCCAAGCTATATAGCTATCTGACACAGAAGTGTCTGGCACCTTAAAAGTTTATCTAGAAAACCCTCACACACCAACCTGGTTGGTGTCATGCTTCATCATCGGGTGCCAGCTGAGTAGCCGAATGCTACTCAGCTGTGCTGCAACACCTGATTACAGTGGAGCGGGTTGTACTGTTAGTGCATGTGATGAAGTGAATGTGAAACTAAAAATACCTCTGGGATTCTACCTGTTAATTATTTTATTCCCAGTGATCCAGGGTATATTAAAAACAAGAGAGTGGATAATTTACTGAGTGTAATGCTTATATCTCAATATTATCCGTTGATGGTCAACATGTTTCAGCCCGCTTAGGAAATTGCTGGGGCTTTCTTCAGGACCTCTCATATAAAGTGCTTGGTGAGTGAAGTGAAAAAAGTGAGTGGTAAAAATGAACCACGTGTTAAAGCATTTTTAGTACTCGCGCTAAGGAGTACCATACATGCTAAGAGGACTAACCGTACTCAGGGTCCTCACAATGGGCTAGTACCTATAAAGGAAGAAGACATAACACAACACAATACGGACATTTAACATGTAAAATCATAAAACTGGAGCTTATGCCTTCACCGTATTGATGGTGCACTATAATTTTGTAACTACAGCACGCAGTGTCAGATATACGTGCAGTCACTTTCAAACACAAATCATGCATCCAATATAACATGTTTGTGTATAATATAGTGATCACACCATCAGGTATCAATCGAAAAAGGCGTTTAGTTTGTGCCTTATTTAATCAGTATTGCTTATAGTGAAACGGTGCCAGTGAGCGAAATGTGTGTCTATACGTGGTAGTCACCTTAACGGCGGTTTGTATTAAACCGAGTGGGGCCGGCTAAATTGTGCCGTGTTTTTATAATAGTATTTTATACAGTGACTCAAGTAAAAGAGTAATTAGCATTTTGATAATTACACTACTAGTATAACTGGCTCACACATCTGATCCTGGGAGGGGGAGCCATTTAAGTCACATACTCTGACAGAGAAAAGGATAAAAATGGAGGAGGGGGTCAATGTAAACAACTCGATCTGCACCAAAAACGGCAACGATTAAAAAAGGAAACAAAATTACACGTAAGGTGTAGCGGCAAAGTTTGTAAGAAGCCGACTAAACCCTGAATAGGGTAGATCTTACTTCGTGTCATGGTCTCTCCCGCTGCATAACCTATTTCGGTATCCTCAGGAACAGGCTGGTAAGAAAATGGAGGAGCCGGAGTTGGTTAAAACGGAAGTTCGACCAATTGCGCGAAGACATCCGGACAGAGTCTATTCATCATCACGTATATGACGTGAGATGCGTAGAAATGACTAGAGTGTTTACTCTCGCTCTAACAAAGACTTCCGGGCAGGATGTACACGTCATCACGTATATGACGTGAGATGCGTATTGAATAGCTAGAGTGTTAACTTTAAGTTAAAGTATGCCGCTAATGGTGGTTGACATTGTAACTAACCATTAGGCTATATGTGTGAAAACGGAGGAAGGAAGGAAGGATAACCTTCTTCACAAATAGAGCCTGATTAAAGGGCAAATTTCTACCGCATAACCTTCCACATGGACGAAGGTACAGATAAAAGGGTCAATTGAATTATATGTAATTATAGGATGTTTGCTCCAAATAAATTGGTGTAAATACTGGGAGTTTAAGATCTAATATAGCACCCAATGATGATACCACAGATCGCAATTCCAAACTGTGGATTGTAACTTATTGCAACCATTAACACTAATCCAGGGTATATAATCATTTAGCCCAAAGGTCAATTAAATAATCTTTTGTTATGAAGAAGTATACTTCAAAGGAATTAATAAAGATACTAATAAATGTTAGAAATTAACTCCTAATCATAACAATACAGTTCACAATTTTAGAATATGGGTTCAGCGATTTAGACTATTCCAGGGTATGTTGTCATTTAACCCATGATTATTAGTAGACTTTCGATACACCCATCTTTGCTCTTTATCTAGCAGTAGTTGCTGGGTGTTCTTGGTGTTGAGATCCAATTGCTCAATCACAACCCATTGCATGTCATTAGGGGTATGACCATGTTCCAGAAAATGATTTGTCATAAGAGTTGTGTTACGCTTACAACGAATATTACTTCGATGTTCGCAGATTCTAGTTTTAACTCTACGACTGGTCATGCCAACATACCTCAGACCACAAGGGCAGGTTATGAGGTATATGACATTCATGGAGTTACAGTTCGTATGTCTGCGTATTTCCCAGGTTTTTCCTGGTTCCAGATTGAGAGTCCCTTTCTAAGTTCTGCGATTTTTCCATAGGCCTGCATTGTCTGTCTTCAGTTTCTTGTTGTTGTGGGCCTGGCCATGAGGCTGGCGGCCATTTTGAAGCCAGGCAGTGTGCTTTTTGCCATAGGCCTGCATTGTCTGTCTTCAGTTTCTTGTTGTTGTGGGCCTGGCCATGAGGCTGGCGGCCATTTTGAATCCAGACAGTGTGCTTTTTGCCATAGTCCTGCATTGTCTGTCTTCAGTTTCTTGTTGTTGTGGGCCTGGCCATGAGGCTGGCGGCCATTTTGAAGCCAGGCAGTGTGCTTTTTGCCATAGGCCTGCAAGCTTGTAGCCTAATCTGCCAACAGGCCTTCCATCCAGTGGGCCCAGAGATAGTCAGGGGTGCATAAAAGAACTGTTTGTGTGTTCAGTTGAATTTAAACATCATTTAGGGCACATGGATGGCATTGAATTGCAAAATGTGGATTAATTTTTTGGGTGTATTTCTGTTTTTTGGGGTGTGTTACATGCCTTAGTTGTGTGTGGTGTGTTGCAGGCCTTGTTTAGCCCTGTTCGTTTTTGCATTTTATTGCATTACAGGCAAAGCAATGTGGTTTACCATGCAGCCTTTGCCTGGCTATCGTAGGCCTGTTTCAGTACATTGTTTTCCAGGCCTCATGCTTGTTGCTTGTGATTTGTGAGTGTCCATGTGGCTGGTGGCCATTTCTGGTGGGAGTTATAAGTGTGCTGCTTTTGCCATTTAGGCCTGCATGGTTTTCCTCTTGGCTTACTGCTTGCATCCATCCCCTTTGCCAGCTGCAGCTCCCTGAATGATGTGATGAGCAAATAATTTAATGCCAAACAGGGTCCACTTCTATTACATTTGTATTTTGGTTGTCCTGACAGTGTACACAGTATACCATGAAAGCCCTTGTTGACAGTCTCACAAATGGCTACACTAATTTATATCTTTTATTTGTTTGTTTGTACTACTAGTAATTGAACCACAACAACAAATGCAACATTTCACTGATGTTCTTCTCCTGGCTTCTTTGCTTTTAGGTGCACAAAAAGACAGAGGAGGAGGTGTCATCATCATCATCACCCGTTGTACTGCCAGGCTGAAGTCCTGCTGCACGTCACGTCCACGTGTGACCACAGACATCTCTGCAACTTGTGCACCTGCGTCCTGCTGACATCTGAAGAAGATGGCCCCTAAGAAAGGTACCAGGTCCTCCAGTAGCAAGAAAGTTGCCAGTGAGAAGAAGGGAGAGAAGAAGGAAGTGGCACTTGCCAAGACTGGGGTGCCGGCCGATGTGTTTTTGGTAAAAACTTACGCCTGCAGCAGCGGTGTCCAGCGGGGACCAAGCTGGGAGCAGCACCTCTGCATCAGTGGCCCCACCCCAGCAACCTAGGCCCAAGCCCATGACTGTGGCAGAGGTAGCCAGTCTACTAACGACCAGTGATGTTGAAATGTCATTATCGCAAAGTAGTACCCAATCCACGCACTCGCAGGCGCAAACTCAGGAGATAAGTGGGCAACCCCAGCCGCAACCCGAACCGCAGCTGGAACTGCAACCACAGCCGGAACCACAGCCGCAACCCCAGCCGCAGCCGGAACCGCAACCACAGCCGGAACCGCAACCACAGCCGGAACCACAGCCGCAGCCGGAACCACAGCCGGAACCACAGCCCACAATAGTAGCTGTTCCACCTGAAGTAGGGGCAGTTCAGGAAATCGAGCTTTTGCAGACGAAGAGGAGCAAGCCACTGTTCCAGAAGATCCAGTGTCTTCCATACCCCCAGCAAGGAAAAGGAGGCTTAGTACATCAACTTCTTCTTCGAGCCCCGCTTCTGATGATCTAGATGCCACTTGGAAGCCACCAGCTCAGCCTGAGAGTGATGCACACCACAAGACAAGGCTAGTGAAAAGGAAGGTTCCAGAAAGCCTTACAGTTATGGAGGTAGATGTAGACGAGGGGGTGATGATGATGAAGAGCCAGTCATCACGAACATCACTCCTGGGCCTGCGGAGATGGAGACCAACATTATTAGACTATCCCAAATCGCTGCGAGGGATGTAGCACGGATACCACCAACACCGGTAACGCCAACACGACCTCCAGCTTCCATATTTGCCTTTGCAAAGGCCCGGCAGGGACCTACATCAAGCTCAACCACCACCTCAGTAGGTGGTGGTAATGTAAGTGCACAGAGTCAAATTCCATGCACACCCTCCATTTCATCTGGTATTGAAAGTGGCACCTCCAGCAGCTGCAGAAAGTTCTCCTCCCCAGTTTGGGACTTCTTTTCGGTTAGCAGTAAGGAGGAGAACATTGCTACATGCTCAATTTGTCGGCAGGCTGTTAGGCGGGGTAAGCTTGGTACAAACTATGGTACCGGAGGACAAACAAGTCATCTCAAAAACACCACACTATCAGGTGGGAGGCTCACCTACTTCACTTACAAAAAAGTAAAACTGGACCCATTGCTGTTGTTGGGGATGAAGAAGTAGGGGAAGATATGATCGCGGTGGAAGGTCAACAAGAGGGAGACATTTCTAGCCCTACCCCCAGCAGTGTACTGGTAACGCCCACATCCTCAGCAACATCTCAGTGGCACAGTAGTAAGAGTCAACATGAGACACCAAGGCAACCGGGCACTGCAATGAGCAAAAGTGCAGCGTCGTTGGAGCCTAGCTGGGTTCAAGAAGAAAGGTGCACCACTAAGGAAAATATTCCAGCCTACCATTGACAGCATGCTTAGGTCGGAGGGGCAGTACCAACGCAACCACCCAACGGCACGGTTGTACAATGCGAAGCTGGCTAAAATGTTAGCGCTGGACCTTCTCCCTTTTTCATTTGTGGAAGGGGTGGGTTTCCTTGAATTTGTGTCAGCCATCTGCCCTAAATGGAAGGTTCCCAGCCGTTCCTATTTTGCCCGAGTTGCTGTTCCAGCACTACATCACGATGTGCTTGAATTGGTTGGACAAGCTTTGCAGCAGAGTGCTGTTCACAAAATCCACCTGACAACAGACATGTGGACCAGTTGCCAAGCCACTGATTACATGTGCATCACTGCACACTGGGTCTCTTTTGTGGGGGTTAGAGACAAGCTATCTGAAGTAGGTGCTGTTGACACAGCTGCAATTTTTAATGCTACTCGGAAACATGCAACTATAGCCATGTTCACCATGGAGAAATCTCATACTGCTGAAAACATTTTGGAAGAGTTTAACAACAAGGTCTTTGAATGGCTGCGCCCCAGAGGGCTTCACATTGGTTTTGTTGCCACGGATAATGGCAGTAATATACTTAAGGCCATGACGCTTGGTAAGTATTTCAGGGTCCCGTGTTTGGCGCACTGCATTAACATTATAGTTCAAGACTTTCTGAAAAAGAACCCATAGTCAGCAACTTACTGACCACCTGCCGCAGAATATGCACGCATTTCAGCCATTCTTTTAAAGCCCGGAAGCAGCTGAGGATCATTCAACGTGACTATAGAATGCCAGTCAAAGCACTGATCCAGGAGGTGGCAACACGTTGGAACTCAACGTATTACATGCTTGACCGTCTGTTTGAGCAGTACAGACCAATCAATGAATATGTCATGCAAAGGGCGGATGCTGCTGTGAAAGGCATGACCCTTCAGGTGGACCAATGGTGCCTAGTTAAATCTCTTACAGAGATGCTTCTTCCTTTCGAGGTCTTCACACGTGAAGTCAGCAAGGAGGACTGTACTATGGGCCAAGCTATCCCATTGTTGCACATGCTAGAGCAAGAGCTGAAGAGGGTGTGTGAAGCGTATATAGGTGTGGAGGAAAAAAAGAAGCATACCAGTTGGCGGAGAGCTTATCATGTCGCTTAAGTGAAAATGCAAGGGTGCAAAATAAGATTCTGTCACAACAACATTACATTTGTGCCACAATTCTGGATCCACGGTACAAAGCGGCACTGCACAGTAAGACATTACTCCCTTTTTCAGAAGTGGATGTTGCCCGGTACAAAACTTGGATAGCTGAGGCAGCCAGTACATTGGAAAATGAACGGCTGGTAATTAAAGGCCTCAATCCCACACTATCGACAACAGCAAGAACCGGATCATCATCAGCCCCAGTACAAACGGCACAGAATTGGTATTTACAGCAAGGACTTGCTAGGTCCAGTGCTGATGCAAAGACAAAAGAGGGCGCACTCAAGTTTAGCACCCCTGAACATTGACCGAATGGTCCAGGCCTACCTGGATGACCCAACAGAGGTCTACATTGATCAAAACCCATTGCGGTATTGGTATGGCAAAAGGGGCCAATGGCCAGTGCTCAGCAGGCTGGCGATCAACTATCTGGCTTGCCCTATCGCAAGTGTCTCTTCTGAACGTGTTTTCAGTGCTGCTGGTTCCATTGTAACAGTGAAAAGGACCAGTCTCTCACCCATAAACGTGGAGAGGTTAACCATGATCAAAATGAATCAGCAATTTATACCACCGAATTATACAATACAAGAATCACCGCAGGAAGATGAGGACAGCGGCTCAGGTGATGGAAGTAGCATGTTGGATGCTGATTACCTACTTCTGGTTGAACCTCCAGAGTTTGAGGACGAGCTATACTTCCTGACGGTGACAACTAGGCTTCCAGTTCTTACTGTGGTTCTCCCTTATTTACTTCTATTTCTGTGTCTGTCTTTCTGTTTGGAAACTTCAAATCACAACAAATCCATCACCACCGTCTTCGTATTTTATTGCCTTATGAGTTTCAGCTCTCTGCATTTCAGTCCACTCCTCCGAGTCCTGCTCCTCCATCCTCCTGAATCGACCTAAATCTATTGCCCTCAAGCCAGATGATGATTGGATGTAGCATAATCGAAGGAAAACTAAAATCTTGCCTCGTTGAGTCTCTCCAAAAGAAGTGGAACATGATGATGACTACTATAGCTATCCTCCTTTCCGAGCCGATACAGACTGCCCATTAACTGAAGATGAGAAGGAACAGGTAATGAATGATGACATGCATTGGACGCTGACTGAGTGATTTGTGTTGTTGTTGTTTGTAGTGCATGAAGGTAATTCATTGTGTACTATTATCTAATCTACACACTAAAAGTAACCCAATGCAATGTTTCTTTCCAATCTTGTTTTTCAATAACAATTTTCTACTTCTACTGCAGGCCGATCCATTGCATTTTGAATATGGAAAGGGGACTCAATCTGTACACTACTGCACACTGAGTTGGACAACACACCATGATGATGACCACAGTGACATTATCTCTTCGCACTCCAGTCACTCAGTACGATCCGAGATGATTGATGGAATAACTCAGTGCGTTTCATGAGTGCATTACAAGGTAACCAAGTCAACAACAACCACTGCAGACCTACATGTCTGTGTAGTGGTGGAGTCGAGTGTGGTGGTATGGTATGACTGACAGCGGGGCATTGATTTAGTCACTTAATTTGTAAAATGCTATGTTGCTGTATATCTGCTTTGTCTGCCTCTGTCAAAAAAGGTACGCTAAATGGAGGATGTGTCACGGGTGCCGTGGGCCTGCTCAGTCCTGTTGTTGTTGGAGGTTAATGCTGGAAACAGACTAGAGTAGACATGATGTATCCAAATCCATGCCGCCTCTGAAAGTGTTCTTGTTGCACTCCACCGTAATTTAGGCATTTTTTTTCTACTTGATTTTTCAATATCCCTTTGGTTTTCCCATCTGCAATTACAGGCCGGCCCTTACCCTGTGCTACACTGGGAAAAACAACTCTCACTTACCTTACCAATGAATCTACATGTGCCAGGCAGGCAGTGGCGTCACGCAAGATTGATGGCCGGAGCGTCCATGGAATGGAGGACCAAGACGAACGCCGAGATGCAACTCCCCATTTTGACCAGGATAACATACAGTAACAGTATCAACTTTCATCACCTTTTAAATTTCGATTCTTTTTTTGTCTTCAATCATTACTACTGTGTGTTGTTGTTGTTATGTTTGCTCTCTGCTTATATAATTCAATTCACCCCTACAGCATTTTTTGACTTTTCTTTGCTATCTTTAAGCCCGGGCCGGTACAACAGAACAGAAACTGTATGTAATTCGGGTCTCTCTGAGGGCAGACAGGCAAGGCAAATTGCATAATATACTGCTGCCCTGTACTGTCTAATTGTCTAGTAGTAGTAGTTAGTAATATCATTAACCATCAAGTTATCATCATCATGGATGCATTTCCTTTTTCTCCCTTAACTGATTTATGGATATGGTTGTCTGCCAAGATTGTGTTTTGTTGTTGTCCATGCGTACTGTTTTTCTTTCTCAAACCTTTCCCAAAACCCCCATTCCCAACCATTCATCAAACCCTAACCCTCTTCCACCGGGCTGTGTGGCTTATTGAGGTGTGAATAAATTAAATGTACACCAATAATTTATCACACGCTTGCTGGGGCGGATGTGGCTAAAGCAACATAAATGCATTTTCAAGGCAGGGCGCGGACCTTCTTCTGCTTGCCCACCCTCCTATGAGCAGTATATTTGGGATTTTTTTACCAAAGTAACCGAATCCATCAGCATTAATTGCCATCATAGATTGGATTTGTTGTCATCGTCCGAAACAGCAATAACGGTTACGCTTGTGTCGAGTCACGGACCACGGTGTACTGTAGGCCTAGTCGAGTGACTCGACACAGCTAGAGTTTGTAACTCTATGTACTAGGCTATCCCCGCAACCATTATGTTTCCTTGTATTTTGGCATATTATTGTTTGGCAGTAAGTTCCGTACTGTACTTTGTTCTACTACTCCTCCCACAGTCTCTCTCAGGCGACTGACTGTCTCATTTTCTTTTATTTGCAAGTGCTACTGCCAGGGTCTACTACTACTACCACCACAACCATGGCATGTTGGGAAAGAAAACCATCACCACCATGCAGCCATCGCCGTGCCCAAGTTAAACATCAAGCACAGGTAAGAGAAGAGGTTTGGGTGAGGCATAATTAATAACGGATTTTTTTTCATTAATTCTATTCCACACACCCCTTTGAGTCCAGTTGCAGAATGCATAGACTAGGAGGAGAGACTGACAGTACTAGTAGGACAAGTCCCTCAGTGAGGGGTACCGCATCTGTCTGTTTGTGTCTTAGTAACTCAGCCAATTATTTAAATCATACACTGGCTGTGGCCCTGCACCAGCAAGGAAACAGTGTGACGTAAAACAGTAACCCCACCCACAAAACATTAACAACATCGTATATAAAGTATAAATATATAATTTAATCCCCTAACAAACATAAACTATGTAAAAAAAATCCAACAACACCAGACCCACCCCTCTCCCTAACCCCAACCAATGTCCATTTCCCGGAATGAAAAAGTCCAACAAATAAAATGTCCAATTGTCCAAAAGTGAAATCCCCAACACCCGATTCCCACCCACCAAAATAAGTAATAAAAAAGGGGCAATAAACGGGGTCTCAGCGGGCTCGCCTCTCCAGGACACGAATGCGCTGCTCTAGACGGGCCACGCGGCACTTCAGTGCGCAGCAATTGCATCCACAGGGGGGGGGCAGCAGTGCTTAATGTAGTATGGCGGCGGGCTGCTGCCAGACGGTGGCGCCATAACACTGGAGGGGGGTGGCTGGGGCCCGGGGCATTGGAGGAGGCTGCAGCTGCTACCGCCTCCTCCTCCTCCTCTAGAACCACCAGCCGCCGGTATTCAGCTTGGATGGCCTCCAGCTTCCGGCGCCGGGCCTTGGCTGCCAACTCCTTCCTGTCTACTTTCACTTTGGAAGGAGTAGCTATATCAAGAAGAAAAACAAGACTATTGTAAAATATACTCTTAGCAAAGCAGTAAGACAAATTAATTCTACACATAGTGGCACAGTAGCACTAGCAAGCACAGTACATAACATTTGTGGTATGTATACTATCTATCCTCCCACTACCTCGGCCTCTAACATTTGTGGGAGTTTCAGGCATTCCACCACCCATGCATCTGATTCCTATCAGACACCTATGCATGCATCCCACGTATCCTTCTCTGCCAGTCATAAATATTAAATCTCGCCCGTCCTTCCTCCTTCCACCCTTCTTTCCCTTTTCGTTCTACCCATCCATCAAGGTCATCTGATCTGACTTTTAGTCTTCTCCATAAAACTTTCACAGCTGAGTTGAAGTCCGATAGAAGAGGCCATTGGTTACTCAACAGTACACTCCCGTCGCTAATGCTATTGCTAATGCTAAGTAAAGGGTGTCTTCTTCAACCGTTCACAACAACTTCTTACTTAAGTCTCAACAGTACAGTATACATTACACCCTTGTAGCGAGTGTAATGTCAATAAGTAAGGATTAGGAATATAACTTACCACCGCCTGCCACTGCTGCTGGCTCACCCCCTGCAGCTCCTCCTGCAACTGCCGCATCTCCTGCACCCTCATCGGCCACGTCACCTTCGCCGCTGGCCCCGGTACTGGTGGTCGGTAGTACGCCTAGAAAAACATTACACATTTTTCAGATGCCATATACACTCCCCCTATTTTTCACTAGCAAGATTGAAAAAAAAGTTAATACATACATAATACATATACAACATACATCACTAGTACAAATCAGGTAGTAGAGTAGACACTAGTAGTGTTATATGGTCCCTAGGGTCATTCTAGTCTTTGCTAAGTTACCCTGAGCCATGCAACCATTTTAGCTTTGTGTCTTTTATTTTTGCGCAAGTTACCTCGCAGCTTGTTGTGTAAGACGCCTTTGAGCCCACATGAGCTCATACTGCTACTGTCTGAGCGCTGCGTACAAGGTCGAAAAACAAGCCACTTTGTTATAGAGTTCTGGTGTTAGTCCATATTGCTTATCCATAAAAATACTACACTTTTTGGCACGACTGAGAAATGCTTGCACTATATTAACGCGCACCATTTTTCTCACAACAGACGGAAGATTCCCTTATACGAACCAGAGCTTTGCAGAGCTTATGATGTAACCAGTGCTAGGTTCTTCTAAGGTGAGGGGTCCCCAGAATTCTCAGATCTCCATTTATAATTTTATATAAACTATATTCCTACCGAGGGGAGGGTGGTTCTTCCACCACTGTTCAGTTATCATGATTTCGCTTTTTGTCTTCTATGGACTTGTAGTTCTAAGTGTAACTAAGTGTAACAATGTTTATTGTTTTAATCTTATGCATTTTGCTGTTGCTGCTGCATTATAGAACAACGTACAGAGCTTGTCAGTTGAAAATAAACCTTTTGAACTTACATAGACTCGGTGGTATTTGGTGTGGACTTACACGAGTGAGTGAGTGAAAGGGTGTGCATTGCTTCCGCGACAGAGGTCGGGAGTGTTATGTTCTGGGTTGTCTACTCATTGGGTATCTTGGGGGGTTTCGGAGAGCTAATGAGACACTATAACTAGTCGGTCAGGGGATTGTGGTGGCTTCTGATTGAGGTGTGAGGAAGGCCCAACCTCCCATCACCAACGTCCTATTTTCTTGTGCAAAGTTCTGTATGTGCAGAATCCCTACAACAGTAGTAGTATGTCCTATCCTATCAAAAATAGTAAAATCTGGTTGGGCATTTTCTTGGTGGGAATTGTCGAAAAGCCTCAAGCTTAAGAAGACTAGAAGTAGTAGAAGAGGACACCCAAAGGGCTGGACTCAATGGCTAGAGCTATTGGTGAATCTGAGTTTTATTTAAAATATTTTAAATAAAGAGTGGCCAACTGGGCAAGCTTAGCTACAGACAGACTAATAGTAGTAGTACAGAGAGTCATAGCAGACGCAGTTAGAGGCAGGGATAACAAGAATTTAGAAACAGATAGTATAGATCAAAGAAGAATTTGTAAAAAATAGAATTAGGATACCGAAATAATAGTTCGGAAGAAATAAGGTGCAGGAAAAGTTAGGGAAATATAATTATTAATATTAACCACTGGAGGACTTACTGGGGCCAGCAGCAGAGCCCTCGGTAGAGGAGCGGTCCTGGCCCTGGGAGGCATCTTGATGATCTTCTTGTCCCGCCGCCTGTGACCCCGTCTTCTTGCCCCTGGGTGCTGATCATGTAAGATTTCATAAAGAAAGAGACAAAAATTAAAGCTTGGTGTGAAACAAATAAAATATTTTAAAATACACTCCAAAAAACATTTTTGTGAACAACAATTGCAATAAAATTGACCTATCTAATCTGATCGACTAGTAGTATTGCGAGATTCACGGACCGTCTAGTAAGCCTAACTACCACCTGACTTAGCCCACCTATTCCAATCCAGACGGGCCAATTGTTCAGTAAGTCTGCATTTCCATTTATTTTAGTCCTCAAAAATGCATAGATGGAGGACACATGCATAAATTTTTGCATACACCAAATTGTTGGCTGGTTGCTGCTGATGTTCTGCTAGTGATGATATAAGCCTATTAACACTCACTAAACAAACTACAAAAGGTTCTACTGAGGACTGGGGTAAGCAGCACGTGACGTGACAGAGGATGCGTCACGCACACCACTTAAAAATTACCAACTAATAAGTAACTAAACCTATCAATCCACCACTATCCCTTCTTAGTGGCAGGAGGACAAAGGAAGGACTAGAGTCTCTCTAGCATTACCTAACTTAAGTTCTCTAAAGCAAACTCTTACATAATCATCAGGCCAAGCGAGCGCAAAGTTGCAAACAAGTAAGATTAGTAGCGCCGAGCGCCTGTGTCATAACAATCACAGATTTTTAAACGTAATTTACCTGCAATGTAAGCAGCAGCATTCTTGCTGGTCGGAAAAAAAAAATATTCGCAATATATAACACAGAGCAGAAGAACACAAAGTAGTAATATTAAATAGCTACTCACCAAGCCCCGGGACCTCCACTCCTAGCAGGTCCAGCAGGTCCTGCTCCCGGTCCAGAATATCGGACCACCGGTGCATCAGCTGATTATTGGTGCGCCGGACACCAGAGCAGCGAAACACTGCCCGACGCACCTTGCCCCACTGCTGCCGACGTTCCCGGAGCCCGTAGTGTTTAGCCATGCAACAGTTGATGTTGTTGAACGAAGGATATTGTGCTGGATAACTAAACACTTATAAGGTCCCAAAGGCGAGACTTATTGGCAATGCCAATGCTTGTTTAAAATGGTGTGTGCCACTGGATATAAGTCATACAGTCATGTAGTGAAAATGCATAAAGAAATGGTGCAAATATGTAACTATTAAAACCAACTTCACCTTCTCAATTATTTACAAGAGTACAAGTACAATAATATCTAGCGAGGGTAATGCAGTCTAAGAGAACAGGCACCTGTACAAATCACCCCAGCATGTGCCTATTGCAGGTGAGATGTAGCACTATTTTTATGTGCCCCATTGTTAGTAATTGGCAAGCACTGTAAAATCTCACCTTGTTATGATGTCAGGTAAATATGCTTCTTCATAGGGCTAAGTAATGCAGATCTTGTATAAGGAAGTCAATATTTCTTTGAATAACCATATCTATAATGCAAAAGGTCATGTTTATCAGCAGGTGTTGAAATGATGCATAGCCTAGTAGTGCTCGGTTCTACCATTAAGCATAAGGATTAGCAGAGTTAGCCAAGACAGTGCAGAATGTGATATAAACCCGGATCTGAGGACTAGTGTTGGGTTGTTAGTCAGATTACATTGCATGTTGTATACACTGTGCTGCCATCTTCATTGACCAGTTGTAGTAGCATGTTGTATAAACATGTCTGTTGACAAACAATTTAAAAACTACAGGGTATTAGTATATAAAAGCTCTAAATGAGATAAAATCGACATAATCAATATCTATAGGAACTCACCAATGATTGGTAGTTTCCATTATTTTAAAGAGGCAGTACGCTATGGAACATGCTGCAATGTAAATAGTTAGGGTAATTAAAGATTGCGTAATGGGTCTACAAAATGGAAAATAATTGCAGTTTAAGTAAAACTTACTGTTCAACTTGCTTGTGATGCTGCCATGTAACTTGTGCATGTACTCTGTAAGCACCATGAAGAACCCCTTATAAAATGTAAAATTCTATGGCGGATGGACTAAACCTTATCCTGCGTGAGAACAACCGTATGCAGTTGCCATCTTTGAACAGCATAACAATGGTTAAGCAGACCAAACAGTGGTAAAATTATAAACAAAAGGCAAAAATAAAGTAAATATACAGCTAGTGATATTATTGTAGGCCTGCAGAGACCCATTTAATAAACATACAATGCTTTAGGTGTATGAAACAACAGTATGCAGATCAGTCTCATTCTTTTTAAGTAAAACTCATTTGTATTTAGAACATCATTCTTATGTTAAATCAGATGCAGTAGCATAGTACTATGTGACAAATACATTTTTGTATGTGCAGTTTATATTGTTAGTTAGATTGAATAGAGATTTAATGGTCGCCATACAAGGGGGATCCAATAGGTGTACTATGATATCTATGGCAGTTATGCAATGGTACTAGGAAGTCAAGTAATTTGATGTGACTGACTATTTTATTGATATACGTAGCCCACTGCCTTGTGTAATATTAGGTCATTCAGAGCCATGAGGGAGTATACAGCAGCAAAGTACTATGTGGGAAATAGAGTTCTGTAATTAGTGCTCATATTGTCAAATGAATAGGGTATTAATGAATGGGTGCAAGATATCTTAGTCTCCATAAGAAGAGGATCCCATACATGCACAGTAATGTCAGTGGACATTATATTATTTTAATGGGGAATCCGATATGTTGACTTAATTATATCATTAAGACGAGTGGACCAATTTCTAAGTGTAACAATAATAAGCCGTTCAGAGCCAAGAGGGACCATCTAAGGGATTTAATCTAGGCTGTGTATGACATTTCTGGAATATTGTTTGGATATAGCATTGTTTCAAAATACAGGTTGTTCAGGTTTCTTTTAAAGGATTTGGGTGTCTGTCCAAATTTGAAATGTGCCACAGACAAAATAAAAATTGATTTATACAAGTCTCTGTGCAGCTTGAAACTTGAAAGATTCTTTATTTGCAAACCAAACATTGTTCCCAAACAAGTGCACCAAGAACCAGTTGGTGTTCTTACTATCCAAGACTTACATGATTCAATGAATTCGCTCTCAATTACAGAACAAGATAGAGACCCTAGCATTGTCTGATCTTCTACAAGAACTGGAAACTAGAGCAGACAATTGTATTGACAGCGGATTATAACTTAAATCTAGATTTACAGCACAATTAGCTAGTTGCAACAATTTGGATTTATTTTTTCAGGCTGTCTCATTAGGCTTAGATAAATGGTTGCATCGGTATAAAAAAATCGTAGACCACCTAATATGGACAACCTAACCAAGCTTGAGAGGAAAGCAATACAACAGCTTAAAGAAGATCCCAACATCATAGTCAAAGAAGCGGCCAAAGGATGCAATATTGTCATGTTGGATTGAACTATGACTATGATAATGAAATATTTTCACAACTCAATAATACCTCCTGGTATCGGAAGTTAGATAATAATCCTACTTAACATATTACCAGAAAAATCAATTTCAAACAAAAGCAATTGTTTGACAAGGGACTCAAAAATTAAGGTGAATTTGTGTGTTTGAAGGAAGGTAACCTAGGTTCCCATGCATATACATGCTCCCCAGGATACACAAAAGAGCAGTATGTCAACCAAGCATACCAATTTTTCGGGGTATTTATTCGCCCACAGAGAATATCTCAGAATGTTTTGACACTTTTTAATGGCCATTTGTTAATAATCTATTATCTTATATTTAGGACACATGGCAGGTTGAGTGATTTGACCTGGAAGAAGGCAATGGGGATGGTTATTATTGGTGTAGTTGCTCTGTATTCTAACATACAACATGAACGTGGATCCAGGCCCATGACCACTTTCTTAAAAAGAGATCAGCCAATTTCTAATACATTACTATGTTGTTAGAGATTACCAAGGTCATTCTAGATAATAGTGCATTGTTGTTTAATGATGACTGGCATCAACAAATGTGCCGCACATCCACTGCATCCATGCAGTCAATCTGGTGCCTCAACTCATGGTACTTTACTGACGAATAGTCCGCGGACTATCTAAGCACAGAGATCCAATCTTACTTTAACACTAACCAGGGCACAGTGGTCTTGCTTGTCATGCTGTGGGCCACAGGCAAAGCCACCATCAGGGCCTTAGTGAAGTGTTATGTACAGGGCAAAGAACAGGACAAATTACACCAGATCAGAGAATTCAAGACACAAATCTCCAACTTGGAATGGTGCTCCTTGAAGGAAGGCTTTGAGGATCTTCACTGCTGCTTAATACTTGCAAGAACCTCACTCCAGCAGCTCGCCCTAGACAAGGCCTGCCAATGTTGACAAGCATCGTTCCGCTATGTCTATGAACACAGGCACAAAACTGGGAAGCTGCTCTACTGGCTGGTCACCAGAGACATGGCCTCCAGAATAGTCCCATGGGTCTGAGACTCCTCAGGCCAAATGAAACATAGCCCTAAGGAAAAGAATCGTGTCTCTCTTTGCTGACTACTGCCCCAACTTTAGGCCCTACAGCAGCGCTCCTCGTCTGAATGCTTCAGACCTCTTCTAGCAGACATCCCCTCTACGGTCGCTGTTGACAACCTTGAGAGCAGTTCTAGACTCCCCTATTGCCGTTAAATAGATTATCTAAGCACAGAGATCCAAACTTACTTCAACACTAACCAGGGCACTGTGGTCTTGTCCGACATGCCGTGGGCCACAGGCAAAGCCACCATCAGGACCTTAGTGAAGTGTTATGTACAATGCAAAGAACAGGACAAAATATACCAGATCAGTGAATTCAAGACCCAAATCTGCGACCTGGTATGGTGCTTCCTGAAGGAGAGCTTTGAGGATCTTCACTGCTGCTTAATACTTGCCAGAACCTCACTCCAGCAACTCGCCCTAGACAAGGCCTGCCAATGTTGACAAGCATCGATCCACAATGTCTATTAACACAGGCACAAAACTGGGAAGCTGCTCTACTGGCTGGTCACCAGAGACATGGCCTCCAGAATAGTCCTATGGGTCTGAGACTCCTCAGGCCAAATTAAACATAGCCCCAAAGAAATAAATCGTGTCTCTATTTGCTGACTATGACCGCCAACTTTATGCCCTACAGCAGCGCTCCTCATCTGAATGCTTCAGACCTCTTCTAGCAGACATCCCCTCTCCGGTCGCTGTTGACAACCTTGAGAGCAGTTCTAGACTCTCCTACTGCCATTAAAGAGATAGAAAAAGCAATACAAGGGATGCACACTGGGAAAATACCCAGCTCAGATGGCTTTCCCGTTGAATACTACTACACATTCTGGATTACCTTCACTTGCTTATATTATGTGCCAAAGCAGCTGGCAAGAGAACCTTATTCCAGGAACAGGATACTGCAACTATTGTGGTCATACCTAAATCCAACTCCCTGCCTCAAAATGCATGGAAAATAGACCCATTTCTCTTATCAATACAGAGATCAAAATATTCATAAAAATCATATCTAACAGGCTTCAGGTAGTCCTTGCCACTTTAGTCCCCTCGGACCAATGTGGCTTTATGCCTGGCTGCAGGACCCACCATTGCATCTGGTGCGTACACAAAGCCTTAGCTCGCTTGCTGGAAATACGTGACCCTTGTGCTCTCCTGTTACTTGATTTTGAAAAGGCATTTGATTCCATGGACTGTCCCATCCTCTCGAATACATGGGTTTTATACCCTGGTTCCATAGATGCGTACAGCTCCTCTATGCTGAGCCCTTGGCAGTCATGCTGGTGAATGGGATGCTGTCCGATGCATTTCCTATATGGTGAGGGACCCAACTGGGCTGCCCACTGTCCTCCTCCTGTTTGCGCTAGCCATTGAGCCCCTAGCCTGCCTGACGAGATGCAATGCCCATCTATATGGCTGGAGATGTGAGGGAGAACCTGAGAGAAGATAGCCCTATTGGCAGATGATGTTCTCCTGTCCCTCGCCAAACCCCATCTCTCCGGGACACGCTGCCTATGACTCCTGGCCATCTATGAATAGACCTCTGGCCCCAAGTTCAACACGAGTAAAACCGAGTTGATTCTGCTCCGGGGAGACCACAAGATTACTTCCTGGCAGACATACATTCCTATAAGATGGCTCAGCTTCTGATACCTGGGTATTTACATAGTACTTAAACCTGTTCTGACCTGGAATCTAAATTTCTCAACTCTTGTGGCTAAGTTGAAGGCTGACCTCTACAAATGGGCACAACTCCTACTTTACATGCTTGATGGAGGTGTCCTCATGAAGAGCCATGATTCCTCTATGTCCTCTAGAACGTCCAGCTGTTAATTTCCACTAGCTGTTTAAGGACCTGGCATCTACAATCTGCTCTTTCTTGTGGGTGGATCACAACCCTCGAACAGCCTTGAATAAATGCTCTCAATCAGTATATGATGGTGGCCTGGTGATGGTCTACCCACAACTCTACTATCATGCTGCTTAGACTGTAATCATTAATGACTGGTTGAGCAGGGAATGGAGCGACCCAGCTTACCTAGTGGAGCTCTCCTACCTTAGCTTAGACAAAGTCATGGGCATGCTGAATGGGAATGATATCCATGCCCCAGAAGTCACCAGAGTGGTCCTCACAAACTGGCAACTAGACCTATACTCAATGAGATGGGAACAGAAAATCACATCACAAACTCCCCTATGGCAGTGATGACACCACCGCCATATGGGATAGCTCAAGGGTTTTTCTAGATGGGACAGAATGGAAATCATGACAATGGCAGATGTACACCTTTCCAGACCTACAAACACACTATCATTTATCACTGACTTGATTCCATTAATACCTACAATTAAGACATGCTTTTTCTAAACAAGAAACTGACATGACTGACTGACCAGAATATAACCCACTTGAGGCTAAGAACTTGATCGGATGCCTAAACGGGGAGGCATCTCCCAGAGATACCGCACCCTGGTTATTAATGCCCAAGTGTGCTTCATGGCCCTGCAACACAGAAGTATGGGTGGGCTCTCTTGATGACGTGGACTGGCAGAAGGCCCGAATGGCCCCTCAGAAATTAACTACATCCTCTCGCCTTCGCCTAATTCAATGGAATTATCTCCATGCTACTTTTCCCTCCCCTCACCATCTACAGCATGCAGGTAAAGAGTCACGTCCTGACTTATTTTTGTTCCTCTTGCCCGAATGCAGACTTCTTCCGCCTAGTGTGACAATGCCCTGTAATCGCCAACTACTAGAGCCAGAAAACTATGAGCCCTGTACTGGGACACCATATGGACCTCACAGCTGAAATAGCCTTTTTGGGCATCTTGGGGGATATGGGAGGGACCCGAAGTGACCGCATTCTGGTGGGCATGGCCACAGTGGTGGAAATGAGAGACATCACCCAGGGATGGAAACTACCAACATCCCCCCTCACTTGAACCTTGGCCCAAAGATCAGAACTGGTGCACACAACAGAAAGAGCCTATCTACTGTGCCAGGGGATGCCCCCACAGACATCCCAGAATCTGAGGTAAATAGTTAAACTGCTATGGATTGGGATCATCTGGAATGAAGGCGTGTTACAGGTCCTTGGAAGGCTATTTGGCTATGTACCGTCATGATCCGACGATAACGTTGAACTGTGTGGTTGTATGGTTATTCATCAAAATAAAATTGTTTATAAAATAAAACAATTGTGCTGCACTATGATTGGCCCCTGATTTTCTCCTCAGTAAGGCAACCTTTTCATGGACTTGTTGACGTTTAAGCATGTCAGGATCCATGGTTGTTCTGAGTGGATTAAAAAAATACATTACTGGAGGAGGTCCATTGACACCATTGTAATGATGTGGGGAGAGGTGCGAGTGTATAATTGTGAGACTTGTTAACCATCTAAATGACAATAAATATAATATGAAATTTACTCTCAGTACAGACAGGACTGTATTTCTGGATGCCGAATTTTATGCGAAACAGGACAGGATACAAAGTAATATGTTCTGAAAATAAACATCATGTAACAGTTTACTTCATGCTAGCAGTTCACTTCCTAGGTCATAGATAAGAGCAATACCCAATGGAGAATCATTAAGAGCTAGGAAAAACTGTTGTAAGGATTTGGAATTCCACAAAACCCTTCTAGAAATGCAAACCAAAGTCACCATCAGAGGTTATTATAGGATATTGATTGCCACTACGATGATGAGAGCACAAGATAGAAAAAACACACTCAATGCAAACACCAACCACAAAAGAAAGCGACAGACAGCCATAGATGTCACCATATTAATGATCTCATATGGCAACAACATAGGTAAACTCAGCAGAATACTAAACACGCACGGGAGTATAGTGATGAAACTACAGCTAAGTGGGTATTGGACTTGGCCCTTTTTGCAGGGTCATCCCTGAACTTTTTGCCTTCCTCCTAGTATTTTTTCTGACCTGGTGTTGGTGGTTTTAGGACTCTGGGCACTTTATCACTGCTGTCCAGTGTAAAGTGCATGTGCTCTCTATGGTAAAACGTGGTAAGATTGGTCTACACCTGTTTGGCTAATTTAATTGACCTATTAGTCCCTAGTAAAGTGGTATCTCAGATACCCAGGACCAGTAAATTAAATGCTACTGGCGGGCTTGCAGCGCTGCTTGCGCCACCCACCAAAGTAGCCTCTCAAACCTGTCTCAGGCCTCTGGCATTGCAGGGCCTGCGGGCGCAGTTTACTGCCACTGTGACGTGGCACATAAAATGGGTGCCACATCTGTGACTCCCCTTTTACTACATATCAGTCACCTCTAAGGTAGGCCCGAGCTAGCCCTATGGGCAGGGTGCAATGTAGGTAAAAGGTAGGACATGTGCCTTAACTGTGTGGCATGTCCTGGTAGTGACAAATTTTGGTTTCTCACTACTGTGAGGCTGCCCTCTCATAGGAATGCATTGGGGATTCCCTGATAAATGTTTCAGTGGTAATTCCTGATCTGAGAGGAGTAGAGTGGTCAAGTTTGGTATGTTTGGAATAGCGGTAATAAATGCTGTGAAATGGTGTTCGCAGATTTATTATCAATATTTTAGAAATGCCACTTTTAGAAGTGGGCATTTCTGTGTGCTATGTGTCTTTGTGCCTGCCTGATGTGTATTGCATGTGTGGCTCTGGAGTGACAGGGGCTGGATGAGTCAGCACTAGGCTGAATAGGTCAGTTTGCATTTGGAGTGGTGGGAGGAGTAGTACCTGGGACTGAATGGGACTGTGCCTGCCTTCTACAATGCTGGTTCCGCCCCTGTGGTGTGTCTGGGGCCAGAGCCTACACTGACAAAGGAGTTGGTGGTGCACCTTTAGAGAAAGGTGTGAGTGCCCCCAGAACTGGTTTGGACCGGGCGCAGAGCCCTGGGCCAGTGGGAGAACAAAGACATTTGGGGTATAAGTATTGGTGCTGTGACCCCATGAAAGTGTGCTGTGTGTGCTGACCTGAAACTGGTGGCCGGCAGGCTGCTGGACTGCCAGGAGGAACCGCCGTGGGACCCAGCTGCTGCTTCCTTGGGGTCCCTATGTGCTGGCCTGCCTGTGCCCAGCTCTGCCCCTGGTGGCATGGGACTTAGAGCATGGTGAGCACTGGACTGTTCCCCCTGCTGCTGGGGAGCTGGTGGTCATTGCCCTGAAGAGCGCATTCGGCGCGAGGAGGACACTGCCCAGGCTTGAGGGGTGATCTGCAGAAAGCGCGTGCTAAGTGCTTTTGCTTCTTGCCTTGGAGCCTTAGAAGTGGACTCAACATTCCTGAATGCAGCGGGCGCAGTGTGCGTTCGCGCCGTGAGGAGATCGCCTGGTCTTCCCCTTGAGCTGTGCCGTGAGCAGCGTGTGGCCATGCTGTGGGCGTGGGGCAGCCGTCTCCAAACCAAGAAGTTGCGGAGGCTCCGCTCCGTATTGTGTGGCACAGGAGGCGGCAGGAGCAATGGAGACCTTGCTCCGTGAAACCGCAGAACCGGAAGCCAGGCGAAGACGAAACAGGAAGCCATGCGGTGCTTGCCTGACTGTGGGCGGGGCTCCCCGTAAGGAGGAGGAGAGCCCCGCGTGTCTGCCGGCGTTGCTGGAGGCAGAGAGGAGTCCCGTGTGTTCTCCGCGGATGAGAGGATCCGAGGATTCTGATTCACCCGGGCCACGCGTGAGTTGCTGAGGAACCGGCAAGTGGGCGAGACCCCGGCGAGGAGCCCCGTTGTCTTTCTTTTTCTTGGTTGCCGGCATTTCTGTCATCAGCGGGGTGGCCGGGAAGGTCGCCCCACTGGAGCAAACACTGAACATTCCTCCCGCCCTCAGGGGCATCTGGGTGAAGGGGAATATGGCCTCGTTTGTTCAGGGGTCATTGGCAGGTTTCCCCCGTGTGCTTTTCCTAGCACCGAAGAGACTTGTGCATTTCCTGGTGTAGGCAGGCACGTGGCCCAGAAACCCATAGGAGGAACACCAGGTACCATCACCAGAGCGTGGGTGGCTCTTCTAACTGTTGTGCTATCCTAGGAGGATAGTGTCGCCACTGAGGTGGTGTGCCCTGATGTTACTAATGTGCATTATGAGTGGTCTGCATGGGTCTAAGGTGGGCATGAGGTGCTCATGATATGTGTACTGGGGCAAGTATTTACAATGGTGCCCTGCTGATTATGTTCAGGCATCATGTGTTATGCTGGAAGGTGATCATACCAGTAATTACTGGTCAACCTTACTGTAAGGAGGTTATAACAGTGGCACGACTGGCCTGGAGATTTTTGCATAATGTGTTTGTGCTAGGTGTACCCTGTCCAGTAGTTACTGGTTGTGATTTTCGCTACTTGTGAGTTCTAATGGTTCTGACAGTGGCCCGATTGGCCCTGTAATGTTTATAATCCCCTGTAAGGTAATACCTAGTGCCAGGTGGCACAGTGTACATATGTGATTATGCTCTAAGGTGTTTTATGGATAATACAAAGGCTATTTTTATATAAACTTGTGTGGAGTTTCTTTTGTGGTGTGCCTAGTGTGTCGCTGCTGTGTGAGGGTGTTGCGTAAACGCTTTACACATTGCCTCTGGGATAAGCCTGACTGCTCGTGCCAAGCTACCAAGGGGGTGAGCAGGGGTTATCTTCAGTGTGTAACTTCCTTGCCCTGACTAGAGTGGTGCTTTCTGCCTGGCTTAGGCGCTTGCCCTAGCCAACCAGAAATCCCATTTCTAACAGTGGGCCACAAGGTATCCTATTTTAAACCATTACGTAGAGGTCAAACTACCAGAAAGATGGTTAGTTCAAGCTACTCTGTGTGCAATAAACCTCAAAATTTATTTTCACAAGCAAATAATGGTTTCTGCAAATGTGGTAACTGTATTAGGTGCAGATTTTCTCTGGACAAAGTGAAGACTCTCCAGTACAACATTAATTATTGATACTCAGTAGGCTTAAATATCATCTGTACTACTAAATATGATAACTATGTCCTAATTTGTATATGTGGCAAAATAATCATCAGCTGAAAATAAGAGCACTGAAGGATTAAATACCTGAACACATTAGATCACTAAGTTGCCCTATTGAAATCAATTACACCATTTGTCCTGCTCGAGATGCAGATCTGGACATCAAATTTCATGGCATTCAACAGATATTGATTGAGTCAAGAAACAGTAAAAAATAACTAACACTTTGTAGAGCAGAGGTTATTTGGATAATGAAACTTAGAGCATTAGAATTAGGAATCAATATAGACCACAAGTTGCAATATTTTCTCAGGGACTAATTATCATTGTCTGTTAAACAAGTCTACAGATATATTTGTAATGGAGAACAATGATGTTTGGAATGGTCATGGGCTTCTTTTTTTAACACTTATGACTGTTTTACCCTGTTTTAGAAGCATAAATTGTATTCAGGCTTAGACCACCTGGCCTCTATGTTGACCTTTAGATGATACCTAAACATGCCATATTTTGAAACAATAATGCATATATAACTAATTTTTGTTGAAATACCAACCACAGCTCAGATTATGTCCCTTAGGTGCTCTCTCAATGCTCTGAATGACGTATTATTATCACACTTAGAAATTGGGCCACCCATCTTAATGATATAGTTATGTCAACATCCTTGACTTGCCAGTAACATGAAACCATGTATCATGACCACTCCACGCACCTTGCAATTTGGCCGAGTGTGTAAACCTTTCTTTGGTGAGCATTTGCTTTTTCAATCTGTTTTTAAAGAACAGCTATAGATTAATGCAGTTTGAGAAGAACTTATTAATGGCTCCCACAGTATATAACATTCAGCAAGAGTGAACCCAGAGGAACCATTGTTTGTAGTACTGTATTGTTTACCCATGTTATGTGGAATATAGGGTTACCATGTCAGATATTATTGCTCCAAAAAACAAAAGAGAGAGCTAGGACTGGTGGGTGGCTGTCCTTGTCCCTTAATGAAATATCGAACCAAATAAGACGGCCAAGCTATATAGCTATCTGACACAGAAGTGTCTGGCACCTTAAAAGTTTATCTAGAAAACCCTCACACACCAACCTGGTTGGTGTCATGCTTCATCATCGGGTGCCAGCTGAGTAGCCGAATGCTACTCAGCTGTGCTGCAACACCTGATTACAGTGGAGCGGGTTGTACTGTTAGTGCATGTGATGAAGTGAATGTGAAACTAAAAATACCTCTGGGATTCTACCTGTTAATTATTTTATTCCCAGTGATCCAGGGTATATTAAAAACAAGAGAGTGGATAATTTACTGAGTGTAATGCTTATATCTCAATATTATCCGTTGATGGTCAACATGTTTCAGCCCGCTTAGGAAATTGCTGGGGCTTTCTTCAGGACCTCTCATATAAAGTGCTTGGTGAGTGAAGTGAAAAAAAGTGAGTGGTAAAAATGAACCACGTGTTAAAGCATTTTTAGTACTCGCGCTAAGGAGTACCATACATGCTAAGAGGACTAACCGTACTCAGGGTCCTCACAATGGGCTAGTACCTATAAAGGAAGAAGACATAACACAACACAATACGGACATTTAACATGTAAAATCATAAAACTGGAGCTTATGCCTTCACCGTATTGATGGTGCACTATAATTTTGTAACTACAGCACGCAGTGTCAGATATACGTGCAGTCACTTTCAAACACAAATCATGCATCCAATATAACATGTTTGTGTATAATATAGTGATCACACCATCAGGTATCAATCGAAAAAGGCGTTTAGTTTGTGCCTTATTTAATCAGTATTGCTTATAGTGAAACGGTGCCAGTGAGCGAAATGTGTGTCTATACGTGGTAGTCACCTTAACGGCGGTTTGTATTAAACCGAGTGGGGCCGGCTAAATTGTGCCGTGTTTTTATAATAGTATTTTATACAGTGACTCAAGTAAAAGAGTAATTAGCATTTTGATAATTACACTACTAGTATAACTGGCTCACACATCTGATCCTGGGAGGGGGAGCCATTTAAGTCACATACTCTGACAGAGAAAAGGATAAAAATGGAGGAGGGGGTCAATGTAAACAACTCGATCTGCACCAAAAACGGCAACGATTAAAAAAGGAAACAAAATTACACGTAAGGTGTAGCGGCAAAGTTTGTAAGAAGCCGACTAAACCCTGAATAGGGTAGATCTTACTTCGTGTCATGGTCTCTCCCGCTGCATAACCTATTTCGGTATCCTCAGGAACAGGCTGGTAAGAAAATGGAGGAGCCGGAGTTGGTTAAAAACGGAAGTTCGACCAATTGCGCGAAGACATCCGGACAGAGTCTATTCATCATCACGTATATGACGTGAGATGCGTAGAAATGACTAGAGTGTTTACTCTCGTTCTAACAAAGACTTCCGGGCAGGATGTACACGTCATCACGTATATGACGTGAGATGCGTATTGAATAGCTAGAGTGTTAACTTTAAGTTAAAGTATGCCGCTAATGGTGGTTGACATTGTAACTAACCATTAGGCTATATGTGTGAAAAACGGAGGAAGGAAGGAAGGATAACCTTCTTCACAAATAGAGCCTGATTAAAGGGCAAATTTCTACCGCATAACCTTCCACATGGACGAAGGTACAGATAAAAGGGTCAATTGAATTATATGTAATTATAGGATGTTTGCTCCAAATAAATTGGTGTAAATACTGGGAGTTTAAGATCTAATATAGCACCCAATGATGATACCACAGATCGCAATTCCAAACTGTGGATTGTAACTTATTGCAACCATTAACACTAATCCAGGGTATATAATCATTTAGCCCAAAGGTCAATTAAATAATCTTTTGTTATGAAGAAGTATACTTCAAAGGAATTAATAAAGATACTAATAAATGTTAGAAATTAACTCCTAATCATAACAATACAGTTCACAATTTTAGAATATGGGTTCAGCGATTTAGACTATTCCAGGGTATGTTGTCATTTAACCCATGATTATTAGTAGACTTTCGATACACCCATCTTTGCTCTTTATCTAGCAGTAGTTGCTGGGTGTTCTTGGTGTTGAGATCCAATTGCTCAATCACAACCCATTGCATGTCATTAGGGGTATGACCATGTTCCAGAAAATGATTTGTCATAAGAGTTGTGTTACGCTTACAACGAATATTACTCGATGTTCGCAGATTCTAGTTTTAACTCTACGACTGGTCATGCCAACATACCTCAGACCACAAGGGCAGGTTATGAGGTATATGACATTCATGGAGTTACAGTTCGTATGTCTGCGTATTTCCCAGGTTTTTCCTGGTTCCAGATTGAGAGTCTTCGTTGGTTTTGTAAGGTAACAAACACCACAATCACCACAAGGGTAGTGTCCTGTAACTTTTGGTAAGCCCCATGCATTCAAGATTGCATTCTCATGTCGGATTTGGGACTGAGGTCTTGTGTGTACCAGACTATCTTTCAAGCTTTTTCCTTTTCTGTAGGAAAATAATGTTTTTTCCCATTGAAGATTGCCGGTATTTAATATAGTCCAATGTTTCTGCACAATTTTGGCCACTTGATTTGATACAGAGTTGTAGGTGGTCACGCAAGTCAAGGGAACTGAAGTTTCTATTAGTGTCTTTGGTTCTAAAAGTCCCTCACGGTTCTGATTTCTAGCACGTTTCTTGGCTTTTTTGATAATGGTGTCTGGGTATCCACGATTTTTTAATTTTGTGGTAAGCATCTGTGCCTGATCTTTGAAATCCCTAAGACTACTACAATTTCTGCGTAAACGCAGATATTGTCCGTAGGGAAGATTTTCCTTAGAGACCGAGGGTGGAAACTTGAGAAATGTAAAAGAGAGTTCCTAGCCGTTGGTTTGGAATGTGTTTTGGTCTCAAGTCTTCCATTATTGTTTATGATATCCAGGTCTAGGAAAGTCATGTTCCTCCTACTTGTGGTGTGAGTAAATTTCAAATTAGGATCACATCCATTAATCCAGACAAGAAAGGAATTCAGCGAATCTTCTGATCCTTCCCAGATAAGAAGGACATCGTCTATATACCGTTTGTAAAAACGTATATTCGCTGTAAGTGAAGAGTTAGAATTCAGCAGGAACTTTTGTTCAAAGTTGTGAACGTACAGACCCGCTACACTAGGGGCGAAGGTACTCCCCATTGAAGTGCCATATGTTTGTAAATACAGTTGGCCTTCAAACTCAAAATAGTTCTCTTTTAGGGCCAGTTCTGCACATTTCAAAATAAATGATTTAGGAGTTTGATATGTCCAAACGATACTATTTAGTGATGTTTTTAGAACCTCCAAAGTATCATCCTGAGGTAAACTAGTATAGAGGCTTTCTATATCCAAGCTTACTAAAAAACAAGTGTTAGGGTTAAAGATCAAATCTTTGATCTGCCCCAACAGGTCTTCTGTGTCTTTTAGATAGGTGGTAGTAGCCTGTACCAGGGGCTGCAGAAAAAAATCGCAGAACTTAGAAAGGGACTCTCAATCTGGAACCAGGAAAACCTGGGAAATACGCAGACATACGAACTGTAACTCCATGAATGTCATATACCTCATAACCTGCCCTTGTGGTCTGAGGTATGTTGGCATGACCAGTCGTAGAGTTAAAACTAGAATCTGCGAACATCGAAGTAATATTCGTTGTAAGCGTAACACAACTCTTATGACAAATCATTTTCTGGAACATGGTCATACCCCTAATGACATGCAATGGGTTGTGATTGAGCAATTGGATCTCAACACCAAGAACACCCAGCAACTACTGCTAGATAAAGAGCAAAGATGGGTGTATCGAATGTCTACTAATATCCATGGGTTAAATGACAACATACCCTGGAATAGTCTAAATCGCTGAACCCATATTCTAAAATTGTGAACTGTATTGTTATGATTAGGAGTTAATTTCTAACATTTATTAGTATCTATATTAATTCCTTTGAAGTATACTTCTTCATAACGAAAGATTATTTAATTGACCTTTGGGCTAAATGATTATATACCCTGGATTAGTGTTAACGGTTGCAATAAGTTACAATCCACAGTTTGGAATTGCGATCTGTGGTATCATCATTGGGTGCTATATTAGATCTTAAACTCCCAGTATTTACACCAATTTATTTGGAGCAAACATCCTATAATTACATATAATTCAATTGACCCTTTTATCTGTACCTTCGTCCATGTGGAAGGTTATGCAGTAGAAATTTGCCCTTTAATCAGGCTCTATTTGTGAAGAAGGTTATCCTTCCTTCCTTCCTCCGTTTTTCACACATATAGCCTAATGGTTAGTTACAATGTCAACCACCATTAGCGGCATACTTTAACTTAAAGTTAACACTCTAGCTATTCAATACGCATCTCACGTCATATACGTGATGACGTGTACATCCTGCCCGGAAGTCTTTGTTAGAACGAGAGTCAACACTCTAGTCATTTCTACGCATCTCACGTCATATACGTGATGATGAATAGACTCTGTCCGGATGTCTTCGCGCAATTGGTCGAACTTCCTTTTAACCAACTCCGGCTCCTCCATTTTCTTACCAGCCTGTTCCTGAGGATACCGAAATAGGTTATGCAGCGGGAGAGACCATGACACGAAGTAAGATCTCCCTATTCAGGGTTTAGTCGGCTTCTTACAAACTTTGCCGCTACACCTTACGTGTAATTTTGTTTCCTTTTAATCGTTGCCGTTTTTGGTGCAGATCGAGTTGTTTACATTGACCCCCTCCTCCATTTTTATCCTTTTCTCTGTCAGAGTATGTGACTTAAATGGCTCCCCCTCCCAGGATCAGATGTGTGAGCCAGTTATACTAGTAGTGTAATTATCAAAATGCTAATTACTCTTTTACTTGAGTCACTGTATAAAATACTATTATAAAAACACGGCACAATTTAGCCGGCCCCACTCGGTTTAATACAAACCGCCGTTAAGGTGACTACCACGTATAGTCACACATTTCGCTCACTGGCACCGTTTCACTATAAGCAATACTGATTAAATAAGGCACAAACTAAAAGCCTTTTTCGATTGATACCTGATGGTGTGATCACTATATTATACACAAACATGTTATATTGGATGCATGATTTGTGTTTGAAAGTGACTGCACGTATATCTGACACTGCGTGCTGTAGTTACAAAATTATAGTGCACCATCAATACGGTGAAGGCATAAGCTCCAGTTTTATGATTTTACATGTTAAATGTCCGTATTGTGTTGTGTTATGTCTTCTTCCTTTATAGGTACTAGCCCATTGTGAGGACCCTGAGTACGGTTAGTCCTCTTAGCATGTATGGTACTCCTTAGCGCGAGTACTAAAAATGCTTTAACACGTGGTTCATTTTTACCACTCACTTTTTTTCACTTCACTCACCAAGCACTTTATATGAGAGGTCCTGAAGAAAGCCCCAGCAATTTCCTAAGCGGGCTGAAACATGTTGACCATCAACGGATAATATTGAGATATAAGCATTACACTCAGTAAATTATCCACTCTCTTGTTTTTAATATACCCTGGATCACTGGGAATAAAATAATTAACAGGTAGAATCCCAGAGGTATTTTTAGTTTCACATTCACTTCATCACATGCACTAACAGTACAACCCGCTCCACTGTAATCAGGTGTTGCAGCACAGCTGAGTAGCATTCGGCTACTGAGCTGGGACCCGATGAGGAAGCATGATACCAACCAGGTTGGTGTGTGAGGGTTTTCTAGATAAACTTTTAAGGTGCCAGACACTTCTGTGTCAGATAGCTATATAGCTTGGCCGTCTTATTTGGTTCGATAAGATATTATTGCTCACCCGAACACATCAGGCAGGGCTACCAACAGTAATTTCAGGATAATCTCTATCATGATGAAAGGTCTCAATAGGACTAATCAAAAAGGTTGTAGACACAAATGCCTATTCGCTCAGAGGACATGACCAAAACAATATGTCAGCTGAAACACTTCCAATCTGATCTGGCATTCCTACACTGATGTGACTCAACTGCTGGCATTCTTGTATCTTGGCCCAGTGTTCTCCTCCTTCTCTTTCTCTCTCTCTCCCTCTCTCTCTTCTCTTACACACACACATGTACACATACACACACATACATGCACACACACACACACACACTCAGAGTGTGACTGACAAAGAGAGGCCTCCTACCAAACCGCTCTCAATGTGACGCTGCTAAATTTAGAGCAGAGACAAGAGGCAGCGTTGGAAGCCCCATAGTCCAAGACAGTTGTGTGCTTGTGTGTTAGTTGGGGATCTGCCACTGCTCTGCCAGTTCTACAAAAGTCTGGAAATGAGCAATGTTTCCATTACTTCCAAGCGCTTCCAAGTGCTACTTTGTGGGTGCTGGTCAGCTACAAGTAGCTTGGGAGCTACTCGTTGGAGACCCCTCCTTTAGTCAGCCACACTGTATCAGTGGCTGGATAACCTCGAGATTCTTACCTCAATAGATTAGTAAGTGCTGAAGTTGGGGACAAGAGGTACAGTTAAATTACTTTTACTTGTGAACTTTCTTGTGTGTTAGTCCTGTGCAATCAACAGGATGCTCCTGCAGACTCTCCCTGCACCTAGCGTGTTCAAGAATAGGAATCTCCTGCACTTTGCTTTTGGTTTCTGAAACTTATGTGTGTCTTTTAACTGGACTAGTCTGTATCCTGTTTGGACTACCCTCCTCTCATTAAGCCCTGGTAAGACTTGTTCAGGTATATTATTCTCTGTATCCTGCCACCTTTGCTGTACACATCCAGGATAACTCTAATCACGTATTTATCTGCACTCAGCACTCAGCTTGTGTTTTAGATGCAGTTGGTATTTGAATGAAGTAGAACTTCACCCTTCTGATCCCATTCCCCATTGCTACCAACAAACGTTGTACACAGTTTTGGTGGTGCATAAGAGAGGTTCTATGGCCATTCTTCAAAGGACATAACAAGGCACTATCAAAGAAGATAATCCTAATAGAGGTAAGCTTACACTTATGTACTCTGTGCATGCAGTAACTGTTCTCATTGATGTAACTACTGAACTTTGTGTGAGGTAAGATTTCACTGCTGCTTTGCATATACTAAAATCTATACGTGTGTGTGTGCTTGCGTAGGGGGTACGCTTGTTCTGCTGCTGTCTGTGCTGTAATTTTCCTACGAGTGAGGAAATGTGTGCTGCTGCTGGTCATTCTGTCCCTTTCTGTCTGTGAGAGGGAAGACTTCAATGCAACTTCTATTAATGTTGAACATTTTCTATGTGCTGGGAAGTTGCTCTGCTACTCTTGGCCTTTACAGTTCTTAATTTGCAAAAAAAAACATAAGTGCAGAAGCTCAGAATATATATTGAGAAGCTGCGGGCACAGCTGAAGGCCAGAACAGCAGAATACCAAAGCTGCCGAGCCTCGATTCCACTTCATGCCTCCTTCCATCATCCTACACTTACTGTCTCCTTATCTCATTCTTTCAAGATCTTTTTCACCCCTGCTTTCGCCCACTGTCACTGTTTTCCTGTCTTTCTCTATCTCCTTATTTCTTACTTTTCTTCATTTATTTCTCTTGGTCAAAGTCTGATGATGAAAAACAAGTCCATGACTCCCAAAATGAGTTTTGTTTCGTGTGTTGGGGGACATTACATTAGTCCTGGCAATACAATATTCGTTTTGAGTGTGTTACTGAATGTTAAGGAAAAAACGCCAGCTACACAAAAGTCAACAGGGTTAGTTTTATGAGTCCATTTTATGATACTTAGAGTAACATTATAGCAGTTATTCTGTGTTTAACACCTAACAAGATGTAGCAGCTTTATTACTGCTTATTCCATACGTTCATGCAAGCGCTTATTAACACTGTCTTCCACTGATATGTGTTCTGTTGAAATTGTGACTAGCCACTGTGTACTTATTTACCAGCAAATTGTGTTAAAGCTACTTTTAATGTTTTCCACAATTTTTGTTTACATTAAACGAAAATAAATAAGACTTCTCTTCCAACTGCTTGCTAATTACCAGACTTTATTAACCAATAAATAGGAAGATCATTCTTTATAAATAAATATTTTAACACTTTAACACCATCTGTTAGAGGTGATGGTATTCCAAAAATATAGTGTCAAATTTCCTGCTGCATGTTGGTTGCATCCTTGTGAAAAACACTGGGTAGATCTTTACTCACTAAAGGTAATGGCTGTTATTACTGCATGCACAGTCACAGCCTAGCTAGAAACTCAATAGTTTTCTGCAACATGCGATTGGATTGAAATGGTTGGGTAATCCAGAACGGCTGCCACAGATTGTGAGGCTTGAACGTGGATCAACTCAATTTAGGGTGAAATTGGGACGGAGGTCTGAAATCAGGCTTTGATGTTGTGCAGTGAACCTCTCACCGAAAAAGGCCTCACTTCCTGATTTTTTAATGACATTTCCTGTTTACGTGTCGTTTTATGTACTTTTAGGTAGTAATAACACCTAGTAATACTGGCTATGTTCGGTAACAAAAGGTGCATTACTGAACCTGGGTATTCTGTTAAAGCGAGACTGTAAAAAAAACGTATAGTGCTGTGTGGGGTAGAAACTGCATTACTGAGTGCTGTATTCCAGGACCATTAAATACTCATCTCATATTTTGGACCTTAGCTTAGCTGTGTATTACTCCATGCAAACCTGATTTTCATAATGTTCAATCTTTCATGCAGCATTTGATTATGCTGTTTCTAAGCACCGTAAATGACAGGGGCCTTTATAGCTGCTCGAATTCTAATCTCGGTAGGATGCTTGAAAGTGAAGCACGATTGGGGCTCGTGACCTGCAGATGCCTATAAAACCCAGTACAGAATGTTTAAGTCACTGGAATATCTTTGCTTGAGAGTAATCAAAGTCTTAAACTACTTGAGTTTGACAGCTGCTGTGTTAAACTGAGGTAAACATTATGGGCCTCATTCAGCCTTTGGCGGGAGGTACTCCATTCTGCCAGGGCTGCGGGGTGGTGTACCCTGCTGTCATGGCGGATGTCAGCCTGCCACCAGAAAGGGGGAAATGTTTGTGCTCTCAGAGGAGCCACTGCCACAGCGGTTCATCTGAAGGCACTTCTGCTTTGTTGTTCAGGCGCCAGGCTCAATGCACATGCACAGCAAAGTTTTGTGTTTTCAAAAACAAACTCCAAAGTGGGAGTTTGTTTTTAAAGAAACAAAAAAATAAATGTTTCTGAAACACCTGGATTTTTTTCCCACTGTTTGTGGGTAACGTTTTTGTTTTCCTGTTTAGGGCTGCAAAGAACATCAGGGGCTGAATTATGCATGCGGCGCATTTCCCTTCATTGCGCTGAGCGCACCTTTTAAAAGGTGTGCTCAGAGCAATGAAGGAAAATGTGTGGTATTATGATGAATGCGCTGCCCTCAGGGCAGCTGCAAACTCACGCTGCACTGGGGGAAGCGCATTCATGTGAAAAATGGAGTAGTTGCTTTGAAGCGATTCTGTGTTTTCACAGTGCAGGCGGCACCCACCTGCACTTTTAAAGGGGATTAGAGATCCCCTTGCAGGGGGTGCAGTCAGTGACTGCACCTGCCTGCAAGGGGATTTCAGGGGGGGGCAAAGGGCCCCCTTTTCCCCAAGCAAAGGACTTCTCTCAGGGAGCACACAGACAGCTCGCCACCTTTGAGGTGGTGCACTGTTAGTGCGCCTCCTGAGAGCTTCTTTGCCTCTGCACCCGCGTCTGTAATACGGCACGGGCGCAGAGGCAAAGGGATTCCCTCATTTGCATAGGGTAAGCATCTGCAGCCCCTTCTGTAGTACCAAAGTGCCCAGGGGGCATGCAAAGTAGGTGCAACCGCCTGTTGCGCCCCCGGGGCACTTTGTGTAATACGGTCCCAGATTGTCCATGCTAATTAGGGTGGATGGTTCAAGGTACTTTTACCACTAGCCCAATATCAGTCAGGCCGTCGTTCAAAGTTTTCTAATTGCAGAGCCCACAAGGCTACTGTCGGCAGAAGTATGGTGGTCTCCTTGACTCGAAATAGAGCTGGAGAAACATGAGTTTGATGGACAGGGTACTCCATCACATTTGTGGTTGAGTACCCTGCCCACTAAAGTCTTAAGGCCACACATTCCAGATCTTATCTAATAAATAACCTAAAGAGATCTTTAAACACTCAAAATAAATAGCTCCTCTGATATCTCCTTAAACTCTGTTGCTATTCAGCATCAAATCATTCTGAAGGTTCCATGGTGTTTTTTGCGATAATGAATCACAACGAGATTAATCACAGATTAACATTAAAGTGATTAACTGTGAGTCCTAATTTTATTAGAGCTCTTTCAATAATTTGTGACCATTGTTTCCTTCAAATTCAAGTTGTCAGATTTTGCTTTCTTTTAATTTACCCCTTTGCTCCCATTTACCCATGGCCTAACCCTTCTCTGGAGCTCTGTGAGCCAGTCCTACTTCTCTACTGGCTTGGGCCAGTTCTGACCACGCTAGGGCACAGTGGTACCTGTCCCGCATTGTTTAAGCAGTGGAGAAAACAGCATGTGAAAGTGTTGGACAGCACTTCCAGATGCAGATAGACAGTGATACCACCCTTCTGGTAGCCTTCATTGAGAGCCCTGAGGTATAGCGTTATCTGGGACTCTGGTGCCCTCCTCATATGGTTGAGCGAGGAAGGGCCTGTGTTGCACCAGATTATGTGCAGAGCCAAGGAATGGAACCGTGAAAGCCTGTTGACTGCCACAGCTTGTGAGTGCTGTGGTAAGGGGAGGAGTACACAGACACAGGTAGCGTAGCATGGAAGGACTAACAACTATGAACTATGGCAACAGGACAGAATGCACTATACTCCCTTTCATCAGGGGTCTACAGAACGCCTATTAGTTCTTATGTCCCTAAGGAACCCATGTTTCCCTTTGTAATTGAGGTATGTTTTCTATTTATATCACTTCACAGTAACCGGCCATTGTAAGTGAAAGTCAATTCCACCTTCTCTGAGATACATCCCTAATCTTCTGGCTAAAGGCAAAGCCTAATTCATAAAGGCAGAGAAAACGTGTGACTGCAGTGAGAATTGCGAAAGAGAAATTTAAGGGGTTAACCTCTTCAGTGCTGGGGGCTTACTCTCGTCAGTGGTGAAAAAGGAACAGACAACTAGGAAACCCTCAGGTGAAGAATGAAAGTTAGTGATCCAAGGGTGGAAGACCAAGCAGGTTTAGAAACATAAAGGAGTCATACTACATATTTGAGTGGCATACTTGGGATGATCTGTTACAATCTAGTATGTGCCGATGACAGGACACTGCAGCAAATATTTTGGCTAGTAATAGCTAAATTGAGTTTTGAGACAACCATTGCCACTACGAACACATGGGCCTATTGGCAAACTAAACTAGCTCCAGGGCATGATTCATATTGGACAAAATGCACCTTGCATAAACTTGGGCTCTCTGTACATGTTCTAGATGAAATGTCCTACATCTTGGGGATCATGCTACGAATTGTTTAAGGACATGATCCTCCGCTTGAACATATATTTTCTCTGGCGAGGTACTTTAAACAAAAAAAACAATTAATTTCTATTCTCTTCCCTGCCTAGACAGGCTAGGAGATCATCGTTATATTGTGTTTTCAAGAACCACAATATACGAAACATCTCCGATGCCTGTGAAATCTGGTTAGATAAAGGAAGAAAGATCGTCATTTTTCCAGTTACTAAATTAATTTAATGCACATGACATGCTTGAAGAAGATAGATATTCTAGATTTTAACAAGACAGATACTCCCGAAAGTAATATCTTTTGAGCTCATTGATGACATATTCACAAATTATAGCTATGTATTGAATCTATTCGCACTTTATTACCTGTTGTTTAATTGCAATGATGTAAATTTGTTTTATTTTTTTCAATTATGATTTTATACACTCTAAATTGCTTGTGTGTATGATTTTTTTATCACTGATTTACAGATGAATTCAATCTAAATAAACAGATTATTTACTGACTAAATGTTTTGCCCATGATTCTACTTTCAGAGACAATGTTTTCAATAGTCAATCAATCAATCAATCAATCAATCACAGAATTTGTAGAGCGCACTACTTACCCGCAAGGGTCTCAAGGCGCTGGGGAGAAAAAAAAAAGGGGGGGGGTGCTGCTACTGGTCGAACAGCCAGGTCTTGAGTAGCCTCCTGAAGGTCAGCAGGTCTTGGGTCTGTCGTAGGCTTAGTGGAAGGGTGTTCCAGGTCTTGGTGGCGAGGTGAGAAGAATAGTCAGCTTTTTATAGTAAAGTAAGAGTGACAGCAGAAATAAGTCTGCAGTTAATTTAGCGAAACATTGTGGCAGCTAGGACAACCTTCAACTCCAAAATGTTTACTTACTTTCCACATGACTTACCGCCCTTTAAAATCCAAGGCAATAACGTACGTTGGATTTCTTCAGAATTCAAATGTCAATTTCTAGGCTCTTTTCTCAAGCACTTCTTTGCTACCTCACCTCACATCAATATTCAAACTGCCAACAGTGGTATTATAAAATAGAAGGAAAGAAGGAATATACCAACAGGGAAGAGAGGTAGGGCAGGGTCAAGTAGGGTAAGGAATGACAGGCACATTATAACACTTCCAGCTTTTAATAGAGGATAATTGAAAACATAAAAAAGAGTTATACAGTTCAATCTTTAAGGGGAAGTAGTAAAGACATAGGATTGCTGGAGGAAGATGCATAGCCATAAAACAAAGTCATATAGATTGTAAGCTTGGTATCTGGATGCTTTCCCTTTAGTGGCGCAAAAGGGGAAACATCTGTTGCTGAGTTAGGTGTGGTGTAGTAAGGCCATAGCTTGTCTTGAAGGGAATTATCAATACATTCCTAGAAATTGTGGCTAGGTGCGGGTATTCTTTTATCATCTTGTTGATTCTTTCTACTCCCCCATTCACTTTGGGAAGTATAAGACAGTTATAAGACAGCTGAAGTTAACTCTACCACATTATCTGTTACTAACATACTAGGGATACCTTCAATAAGGAGCAAAACAAAGATCTTGCAAAGTCTATATGCTATTCATGTGGTCCCTAGTCTGTCCTGTTTCTGTTTCGGTGCTAGATTCAGCCGGCCAAGTGGGGTACCATTTGTATTGGGAGATGCATGGGAATGGTGGCTGATAGGAATTTTCTGAATCCCCATAGATTCTGTGACTTTATCTCACAGAAATGTGAGGGAAATGCGTGTTTGTAGCCAAAGTTTGAGGTTTGCAAGGCCTTCTGGATGAAAAAACATTGTGCGATCCATGCAAGACAGTCCACCCTGGACTCCCCTGGGTGTCTAATTCTTTCAGAAATGTCTAGTAGGTTTAGTAGGTTTTCCTGGGTGGAGGCTGAGCCCAGGCTCAAAATCCACAGCTACCTACATTGCAAAAATGTTGATTTTAAATGGATAAATTTGATCTGTCCAAATTACATTTTGGAGTCTTTCCTGTCGCGGGTGCTGGGCCTACCCACACAAATGAGGTATTGTTTTTATAGGGACAAGTACAGAAATGCTAAGTGGTAGAAAATGTAAGATCCCGTCAGATTCCAGAACTTTCCTTCACAAAATTGCAAGTCAAATGCGTGGCTTTAGCTAAAATTCTTGGTTTGCAAGGGCTTCTCGGTAAAGAAATGTTATGAACTCCTCACAAGCCAGACCTCTCTGGGCTCCCTTGCTGTCTAGTTTTCAGAAATGTCTGGGTTTAGGATGTTTATCTGGGTAGCCACTGAGCTAGGGCCAGCTACCCACACTGTGAAAAAAAGCGTTGATTTTGTTGGGTGAAATGTGATCTTTCAAGGTCACATTTTGGGGCAATTTGTGTTTCAGCCACTAGGCCCAGCCACACAAGTTGGGTAAAATTGTTAGCGGGAGATGTGTGGGAATATAGAATAGTAGAGCATTTGCTATTACTAATTGAATTTCTCTGCATTTTTGCCTTCCAAGTTTAAGCCAGTGTGTAAGAAAGAAAACGTTTTACAAAAGACCCTCTTTATCACATGATAGAATGGGTAACACCAAATTCAGAGGTGTACAGATAACCACTCTTCCTAAACTCCATATCCTGTGCACATTTTAGAAATACATAGATTTCCTTCATATACTTTTCTCATTCATTATATTTTACCATGTGAATTGCTGTATGGTCGGTACACAATGAAAACTCATAAGATGCAGGTCAGTTTTTGGCTTTCGGTATTGAGTGCTTTTAGAGAACCTATCAACCACATATATCTTTAAGACAAGAAGGCTATTGGACATAACAGTATATTGCTTATGTAAATTGTCCCTAGTGACAAAGAAATGAAAGATGACAAAATTGTTACGAATGGCTATTTTTTCCTAGTTATTTTCATGTTTTTTATTTCAATTATAAGTTTCTTTTTGAAAGGTTTGAGGGATCTACACAAGTGAATCCTTGGTGAATTTAGAATTATATCTACATTTCAGACATGTACAGCTTTCTGGGATCAACTATTGGTTTCCCATCTCTTTCCACCACAAGCTGCAATTCGGTTGAAAGAACAACAATTAGGAAAAATGGGCTACCTCTTAGAAAAATGCAAACACTGCAGTTAACAATGTGTGTTTGATACAACTTTGCTTGTTCTGAAAGTTGGGATGATGCTGATCCTAGCACATCAAACTTTTTTTTATTGGAATGTTAGTAAAAAAACAGATGCTTTCTTGCATAGCACTTTTTTCACATTTTGTTCACTAAAAAACAAAAGTTAGCTATTTTGTGGCTATTTCCTTGCCCTCCCCCCAGCAGGATATACAAACCCTGGGTAGCTTTAGAATCCCCAGGATGTTTGAAAACCATGATACAAATTTGACATGGATACCTTATGTGGAAAAGAAAATATCAAAATTTCAAAAAAAGGTTCAGCACAGGAGGGAGTAAAGCTACAGCAGTTAAGGGGTTAATTCAGTAGTGTATATTATGCCTCAATGTTGCTACATTTGTCTGCTGCCCACCAGCATGAATTCTTCTGTAATCTGTTACTTCTTTGCAATGATGCCTCCACTGCACAGAAGAGAGCCTGTGGTGCTGCCGCTCTCTACATACTCTGGTCTGCGGAATTTTCCTGTGAGAATCCTTTTGAAATGTAAAAAGGTCAACATGATGCCAAGTGTTTAACTTCTACAGTGGTGGGCCTGCACAACCACTAGTAAAGTAACTGCTGTGAAAGTCAACTACTTCTCCGTCTAGGGAACTGGAGTGCTGTTTTTTGTTTGGTTATTGAAACTCTTCTTGT
Organism: Calotriton arnoldi; assembly: GCA_963921515.1. Taxonomy (NCBI): domain Eukaryota; kingdom Metazoa; phylum Chordata; class Amphibia; order Caudata; family Salamandridae; genus Calotriton; species Calotriton arnoldi. Next base: position 369,123 of record CAWUFW010013302.1, read on the forward strand.
TATCAAATGCTTGACAGGAACTTACGTGATTGACAACCAAATACACTTTAGGGAATGTTTAAAAATCCTGATGTTTACCTACCACAATTGCTTGTTGTAAGCTATTATTTTTTAAGCTTCGGTATGTGCTTTGAGGTAGCTCAGCCTCCCTGCTAGCACCATATAAATATTGCACTCACCCTGTTCTTGTGCCTAGCAATCAGTGGGATAGGCAGCAGCTTATTTATATATACACCCATTGATCTCATTCTTGCTTCCTGAGAATAGAGACAGCTCATCTCCGGGAGGTAGTGCAAGAAAACTCAGAAGTAGCAAGGTGGGTTCTTAAATATTTCAGATAAGTCTGAGAGTCTCTGCATTTTAGACACAGAAGAATATTTGTATGTAGAAAAATAAAGGAAAGTAAAACAAAATAACCTGTTATTGCTTTTAGGTTTGTTTGGAATATGGCATGCATTTTCACAAAAAAATACCTATTTATAAAAAATGGAGAAGAATGTAAAAAATGTTACAGTCATTTAAAATGGTTTTTCAATTGGTTTTGGAGTATCCAAATGCTTTGCATATTGACAGACGTGTTCATATAGTTAATAAGCAGATGTGCAGACTGTAATACACTATTTAATACCATTGTGGATCCTGAGGTGGGGCCATGGTTCATGACACCTTTGTGAGGGTCACACTACCACAGTTTTGAGTGTGGAGATTGGCATTTTAAAATGCACAGACACATACATGAAATAAATGCATAACTACTTTTTGTCTTTCATTGGTGGATGAAAATACACAAATAAATATTTGTGTATTGATTGGAGTGCTACTTTTGTTATAATGCTGAGTGACTTAGTGCATAGGGCTGCACCTCCTTCCCCTCTCATTCAAGCTCTCACCTCACTCCATAATGTTCTCGTTCTTACTACATGTTACCTGTAAACCTTGCATAAACCAATAATCCTGTGATGATGTCAGATGTCTGGCTAGTCACCATGCCCAGAAGAGATCTAGAGAGTAGCTGTGTTTCTAGAGGACAGGAGACACTGCCACTACCACACTACTGTAGAGTTGAGAAGCTACAGAACATCAACTCTTGTGAAGCACAGAGATTTTGGGCAGGTAGGTTATGCATGTCAGGTCCATGTATTTTAAATATGACACATTCAAAAGGAGGTCATTCAATGTCCTGTCATTTCTTATTGTTTTTTGTGGGGCAGTGTTTTTTGTAGTAAAACACAGGCAATCAGACAATTCTCTAAACGTCTGTAATAACTCAGCAGCTATGAATCAAATACTCTAAGGATACCATCCTAGATGAGATGGCAAGCTAAAAGAGCTACAGAATTGCCCCAACTTGGTGATGGTGATGGGTGATGGTGATGGGGTGGATGATGAAGCACATTAAACTTTCAGCTAGTACGCCTAAGGATCCCCTAAAAGAATGATGGCTATCTACCTGCCTGTTGTTTCCTTTCGCTACAGGTTAGATTAATCACTACTAGCCAGAATAGGTTGATTTTAGAATTGCAATGTTGTAATCTGTGCGCTGGCCATGCCTCCATTGCTTCTCTCTTACAGCACTCAGTACTAACTTAACAACATCAAACTGATTACAGCCTGCACCTCATGATACACTATTCCACATTGCCCTGATTATTTACTAAGATATCACACCACAGAACTGATCCCCATTACATCCGGACAGCATCTGATTGTGAACCATATCTCTCTGGTGGGTTTATCAAAAAAATATTAGTGGGGTAAGGGGATCAGGAAGAAGGTCAGAAGGTGCACAGCAAATTAACCAAAATCAGACTAACTTTCAGAAGGATTGAAAAATGAGAAATGAGATCATTTAAAATAAAGGCAACCCTGGGACAGGGAGACATGGGAACCAGGGACAAAGGGCCAGGTATACTGTTCAGACCGTCAGCAAAGATTTGAAAACCCTAAAAGAGCTAGACAAAGCATTAGACTGCTATCTAAAAATAAATTCAGGTATACTATTAGTATGCAAGCTCAGAGCTAAGACCACCTCTCCATCACCATCATAACCACACAGCAACACACAAGAAAAGCAGTAAACAGCCTGTGCAGTATTAGTTTGACTGAAACCCCATTGAAAGTCTAGCTGAATTAGGTTACATGGACCAGCAAAACTGCAATGTATCCTGGAGTGACAACCCAAGCCTATACCAAATCCACAGGGGTTTGACCAGCAGGCCAGGCAACCCATCCCCTATAGATTTATTCTGCAGGGAAAATCCTATACTTATTTCCCACTATACATCTGTTATAGAGTTTGGCAGAGAGGATACTCAGTCGCAACGGTGATAGAGTACTCTTTGCACCAAACTGAATGTCCGCCTGCCTCATTATGAGTCAGGCACACCTACAGTATGTTAGCAACGAAGAGTACTTACTTGCCATTTCAATGCAATGTATCGTACCTCCCCCTCACACTACCTGGTGGGCGACGGAGGCTACTCAGTCTCCATCACTGACATACTCCTTTGATGGCCTGATAGAGTAAGGCAAAACACACAAGATGATGGACGGAATGTTGCACATTGGCAAACATTCACCCCCAGTCACAGATCTGGGTTTAATCCATCGTTATTTTAGCTTCACCACGCCACCCCAGTTCAGACATAGCCATATGCAAATCAGTCTTGACCCTGTGCCTCATGGGAACAGTCCAGACCGAACTGCCAAGCCATGTCTTCCCTGGACCGGAATCAAGCATCATAGGACCGGTGTCGGGCTTTCAGCCCTCATCAGCCAGGATAGCTTGACTCCAGTGGCGTAGTGAGACGTGGGTCCCGGGCTCACTGTGCCACTGGAATCAAGCTATCCTGGCTGAAAAGGGGTGAAACCCCGAAACCGGTCCTAGGATGCTTGTTTCTGGTCCAGGGAGGACCTGGCTTGGCAGTTCGGGCTGGACTGTTCCCATGAGGCACAGGGTCAAGACTGATTTGCATATGGCCAGGTCTAAACTGGGGTGGCATGGTGAGCAAAAGAATGATGGATTTAACCCAGATCTCTTGACTGGGGGTGAATGTTTTGATTTGTTCTGCATTCCGTCCATCAATTGTGTGTCTTTTGCTTTCTGCCCTAAGTGCGCCGGGTATGCCCAGACGTGGGTCCCGGGCTCACTGTGCCACTGGAATCAAGCTATCCTGGCTGAAGAGGGTGAAACTCCGAAACCGGTCCTAGGATGCTTGTTTCCCGGTCCAGGGAGGACCTGGCTTGGCAGTTCGGGCTGGACTGTTCCCATGAGGCACAGGGTCAAGACTGATTTGCATATGGCCAGGTCTAAACTGGGGTGGCATGGTGAGCAAAAGAATGATGGATTTAACCCAGATCTCTTGACTGGGGGTGAATGTTTTGATTTGTTCTGCATTCCGTCCATCAATTGTGTGTCTTTTGCTTTCTCGCCCTAAGTGCGCCGGGTATGCCCAGACGTGAGTCCCGGGCTCACTGTGCCACTGGAATCAAGCTATCCTGGCTGAAGAGGGGTGAAACCCCGAAACCAGTCCTAGGATGCTTGTTTCCGGTCCAGGGAAGACCTGGCTTGGCAGTTCGGGCTGGACTGTTCCCATGAGGCACAGGGTCAAGACTGATTTGCATATGGCCAGGTCTAAACTGGGGTGGCATGGTGAGCAAAAGAATGATGGATTTAACCCAGATCTCTTGACTGGGGGTGAATGTTTTGATTTGTTCTGCATTCCGTCCATCAATTGTGTGTCTTTTGCTTTCTCGCCCTAAGTGCGCCGGGTATGCCCAGACGTGGGTCCCGGGCTCACTGTGCCACTGGAATCAAGCTATCCTGGCTGAAGAGGGGTGAAACCCCGAAACCGGTCCTAGGATGCTTGTTTCCGGTCCAGGGAGGACCTGGCTTGGCAGTTCGGGCTGGACTGTTCCCATGAGGCACAGGGTCAAGACTGATTTGCATATGGCCAGGTCTAAACTGGGGTGGCATGGTGAGCAAAAGAATGATGGATTTAACCCAGATCTCTTGACTGGGGGTGAATGTTTTGATTTGTTCTGCATTCCGTCCATCAATTGTGTGTCTTTTGCTGATAGAGTAAGGGCCATCGGATGTCTGACCATTTGATCACCCCCCGATTTGAATGGGTGTGCAAATGGCTAGTTTTCACTGTCTATTAACGCCTGGTGAAATGTGGATGTAAAAGGGCAGTGGAAACTGCAAAATGACCCGACACCACAGGAGAAAACTCCCATGGTGTGGCGTTATTAGTTTTTCTATTTTCAAAAACAACATTTTGCTTTGGGATTTTTTTTTAAATGGAAAAAACATGTTAAAACTTTGACAGGCGATACCGTCATGCTGACGGAGCCGTCTGTCAAATTTTTAATACATAGACAAGAACTGCCATGATGACATTCCGGAAAACGTAAGATATCCACAGAGCTGGCAGACATCTCTGAATTCAGAGTGCAGAAACTCCATCAGGGTGACAGAGTATTTTGCTCCATAATGCAAACTCTAAATCAGACTCATAGTTACTCATATAGAATGTCCATAGATATCCACATATGGAGCCCCAACTCAGTAGGCAATTCCACTACAGACACGTTTTGCATAAAAGCAATGTGTAAATAAAACTGTGTGACATAGCCTAGCATATATACAGATGATGCACAGCTTGTTCTCAAATTAAAGAATATTAAGAGTGGTCCCAGATTTGTTATCAGCTTGGTGATCTCATCAATCGAATGGAGGGTGTCATACAGCACTCTTAAATTGAACTCCATCTATTTGGACATTCTGTTGATATCAGCAGGCCCCCTTCAGAAGGTGCATTTTTGGCCCATATCTATAGGCAAATGTCCTGCACTACTACTATGATTATAAATGCATGCATCCTGAATGATTCAGACCTTACACTTGAGTTATACATGAGACAATGTCCAAGCCTAATTTTATCAAATAATTGCGACTGACACCAGTTCTTCTCTCTTTGTATATCAGCTATAAGGTATCAACCATCATTGCCTCAGGGCCTAATTTAGTGTATGGTGGTCTTTACTCTCTCTGTCAGAGTGAAATAGGCATTACGTCTGTATAGCTGATGTACAGAAGACTGGCATATTTAAAGGTCACTGCCAGCCCATCAGTGATCTCTGTGCCTTCTGGGGACCCACCATCATGGAGGTTTCCTCTAAAGGCACTGCAAATTTGGTGGGTGAAGGCTGTCTTTCAAGCAGCCACCACCAAACTTTTTCATTTTTTTTAAAACAAAAAAACAAAAGCATTAGTTTGTTATTAAAAAACAAAAACGAATGACCCCCAAACCCTGGGAGTTTTCTCTCAAGGTGTGGGGGTCACTATTCTTTTTTTTTTCTGTTCAGGATGACCAGTTTTTGTTTACTGGTGGTGATGGGCAGAAAAAGAAAATGCAGATGGTCCAATATATGGCAGTCTTTAGCATTGGTGGCTCCTGGTGCAACAACCTCACAGATTTCTTCACTACCACCCTCCAATGGTGACCCTCATCTCTCCGTAGCCCCTCTCTCACATTTATTTATTTTATAGTGCTTCTCCTTCCGATGTAAAATGTTAGAGCACTTTATATCACAAACATATTATACAGAGACAATGAGTCATACAAGTGTGGAAATCATTGCATAGGAAATGTTAACCACAAAAATAAGGATTACTGGCTGTAAGAGTCACATGTCATCTACACTGGTAGGTATAATATGTTAAGAGTGCGTAGTCTGGAGACACAAAGGGGCAGATTTATTAATTTCCCATGCAGTGAAGTAACCAAAGTGGTGTTCTCCACTGTGTTGCATGACAAGGAGAGAGCACAGCAGTACCATATTTACAAAGGTGTGGTGCTGTAGCTCTATCCTCTAGTGGTGGTGTACCATAGGCTGCCTTGTGCCAATGCACACACCTTTGCACCATAATGCAAGAGTGTGTTCATGATATCAAGCATAGGTTTTAACTGAAATGGGTACCCTTTCAGCACAAAAGTTTATGCTTTGATAAAGTTTAACACTTTACCTCTTGTGTACTGTACGCTGCTGCCGCATACATGAAAATTTAAAAAGTTTTGAAGAAGATAAATCTTTTCTTTAACTTTTCGCCTGCCTCCAGGAGACATAATTTCTTGATGCAAATCCAATTCTATCAAAGTTAGTAGATACGGATTAACATCAAAATCAATGAGTGGATGCATGGGAACATCCATGTGCCACTCATAGTACAACTCCTCAATGTTTTACCTTAGGGTTACATTCTAAGGCAATTCAGTATTTGTGCTGCAAAATAAACCGCAATACAACACTTTGCACCAGCTGTGTGTCACATATGTGATGCAAACTGGGCACAAAGCTTTCATGAATCAGTCCTATTAGCTCAAAATTTGAAACGTAACACAATGATTGAGGATTTGAGAGGAATAAAATTAGATTTCTATCCAAAAGAACCCATTTTAGAAATCTTAAAATAATGAAAGTGTGAAGAAAAGACAATAAGGCGCTAAACCTATGCTTGCAGTTTATATGCAATGCTGATGCCAGCTCACGGATCAAAGGTACCACTGTCTAAATAGGGCAGACGGACCATTGGTTTGGTGGACAAAGCACATTTGTGTCTGTCAGACTCTAAGGTCCTCATTATGAGTGGCAAGGTAATTGGGCTGGATTTTCGCTACCCCGAAGTTGCCAATACCGGGGTACCAGTAAGTCTGTGGAGGGGAAATTCGGTCCATTATGAGTTGTACCCTGATAGACTACTTAGTTTTATCTTGAGCAGCTGAAATCTCTGGGTGTTCTTGCAGATCTCTTCATTCTGATCGGACCAGTAGCCATTGTTGTTAGCCGCATGGGAGTTGAGAAGCTGCTCTTAATGAGGGCCTAAATTGGGCCCGTAATCTCTTTCCAGCTATGTTACAAGGATGCTGTGTATCGGCCAATACCCAGGCATGGTTTCTCCCGATACCTAGGTGTTTAAACACAGCAGCCAGAGTTCTTCAGAAACTTAAAAATTATAGTCATATTTGGCCAGGCCTGCACTCACTTTATTTCCTGTCTGGGAAAGATTGCTTTCTTTTCAAAAGGAAAGTAAAGCTTAAAACTTCTACAAAGCATCCAAAATCGAAAAGGAAATTGTCATTGGAATGCACAAATGGAAAAGCACAGTAAGCAAACACAACAAAGGCCGTATACCATATTAATTGGTGAGAAAGCAGCATGCTGAATAGTTCTGAAATAATTTAACATAAATGTGGCTCATTTTAGCAATCTGGGGCCCTATTAGAGATAGAGCGCACATTTCCTGTTTGCGTCATGTTACACCTTAATGCACGTGTGCCGGGCACAAACAAGGAAAGTGCACCCTATTAGGAAGAATGTGCTTCCCTCAGGACAGCCACGAACTCGCACTGCCCACAGGGCAGCACATTCAAGAGAAATATGAAGCAGCTGTTTCAAGAGGGGAGAGAGATCCCCTTGCAGGCAGGTGCAGTGAGTGACTGCTCCGGCCTGCAAGGGGATGTCTGGGGGAAGAATGAGACCTGCTTTCTCCCCTCTAGAGTGCTGCCTTTAGGAGGTGTACTGAAAGTGCGCCACCTGTTTGTGGCGCACTTTCAGTGTGCCTCCTAAAAGCATGCTTGCTTCTGCACCCACGTCTGTAATACGGCGCTGGTCCCAGAGCACTTCTGTAATATGGACCCTGTTGTATTACGAATATCATTCCAGTAAGAACGTATGAGTAGTTATGCTTTCTCTAGCTAAGAAAGAACATGTATTGAGTCAACAATCTTGTGGAGTACATGACTGAACCTTTTAAGTTTGGGTGTTGGCCAAGGGCCAACACCCACACTACCTCCCCAGTGCATGTGTTGGCCATTGGCCAACACTGGGGAGGTAAATAAAGGCACCCCTGGTGCTGCACACCAGAGGGTGTCCTTTATTTTTTTTGACATCAGGCTGCTCAGGAACTGCAATGACAAGCGACGCGCAGGGTGCGCTGACGTCATTGCAGTAAAAGTGAAAGTTAAACTAATCGATGAGGTCCTTTTACTTTCACTGAATCAGAGCTCGGGGATTCTCAAACCCCCCAGCACTAATTTTAATGGGAGAGGTATCATTGGAAAGGGGAGAATCTCCCCCAAACACAGAAGCACTTACTTCTGTAAAGTACAAATCATCCCAGTGTATTTTCTCTACAGTTCCACCTTATAAAGTTATCTGTTGAAGACACACAAGCAACAATCACATTGGCAAAGTTACACACACACACACTGGGTCACTGGACACATTTCCTCTGCACCCTTTACACAGCTGCAGTGTAGGAGATGCACTATACATTTACCCAACGGGGTAGCACTTACTAATTAGCCGGTAGAAAATACTCCAGTTGGCTAGGGGTGTTGCACAAAATTGTGGCTTCTTCTTGGATAAATACACTGGGCAGGATTCATTCTGGCATGATGCTCATTTCCCAGAAACTAAACCTCAACAGAATACAGTTAGGAAATAACAAATTTTAAAAAGTTGAAATTCACTGGAAAAAAAAAGGGACTTATAGTTAGGAATAGAACTTTAAAAACCTTAGAAATTCACTGAAAAAATAAAACGTTACAGGGACGTTATAGTTAGGAAGCAGAATTTATAAAACCTTAGACATTCACTGAAGAAAACAAATGTTACAGGGACTTTTAGTTAGGCTCACATTTCACTCACACAAAACCAGAGAAATGTAAGAGTTATATTTAGCAGAGCTAACTATAACCTATGACCTCTCAATGCACTGCTTATGACCTCGCATATTACATCACTCATGGCGTGGTCAGTGACATCACTGATGACATCTCAAATGACATCACTGATGACATCACTGATGACATCATCCACAGAACCACTCACACACCCACTTACACCCCCATACAACATCTCATACACCCACTCCCACACAACCACTGACATATGCATTCACAGGCCCATATAAATATTCACACACCTACTCACTGATCCATAGAGGCACTCACACATCAACTCACCCATACAGCCACAAATGAACCACTAACTCACATACACAGCCACTCATGCACCTACTCACTGACCAATACAGCCACTCACACGTCCAGTCATACAGACATAGACACACACCCACTCACACATCCATACAGCCACCCACATACTGAATCAGTCTCCATACAGCTACTCACACATCTACTCACTCACCCATACATTCACTCACACACCCACTCACTTACTCATACATGTACTCACTCACACACACAGTCACTGAAACAAGCACATACTCTCCCATACAACCTCTCTCACATTCCCTTATCCATACAGCCACTCAAACACCCATTCACTCATCCATACAGCTACTCACACACCCATTCACTCACCCATGCACCCACTTACACACCTATTCATGCACCCATACAGCCACTCCTGTACCCTCTCACTCACCCATACAGACACTGAGATACCTGCTCAGTCCCCCATACAGCCACAAATAAACCCTTTCATTCCCCATTTACAGCCACTGACACACCTGCACACTCACTAATACAACCACTCATTCACCCTCTCATTAACCATGACAGCCATTTACACACTCACTCACTCACCCATTCAAAAACTCACACACCCACTAACTCATGTATACAGTCTCCTACATAACCACTCACTCTTCTATACACCACTTACACACCCACTCACTCACCCATACAGGCACTCCCACAGCCACTTACCTTAGGATGTATGTTTAACACTCAGTAACGTTTAGAAAACACTCACACTCACTGGATGATGTCATCAGTGATGTCACTGACCATGTCATGAGTGATGAAATATGTGAGGTCATAAACAGTGCATTGAGGCAGCAAGTTATAGTTAGCTCAGCTAACTATAACTGTTGAATTTCTCTGGTTTTGTATGAATGAAATGTGAGCCTAACTATAATGTCCCTGTAGCGTTTGACTTTTTCAGTGAAAAAAGAAAAACAAATATATATATATAGTGCTGTGCCCCCCGTTTTTACCCGATACGACATAACCAGTGCCAGAAGTGTTCTCCCGACGGCGTGTGGTTGCAGAGTCTGTTTGGTCGGAGGGCTGGGAGAGCTGCATATCTACCACCGGTAAGGAGACCTTCGGTTTGGTATTAGTTTGTGAAGGGACACAACGGGTTACGGGATTTTTCTTCAGGACTGTTACTGTTTTCAGGAAGAAGCAGTTTCCATTGCTACTTATATTATAAACCATTATGTTTTCCATGGATGCTATCCGTGATAGGGAATCAGCGGCGGAGGCCCTGTTCCAGAACCTACCACAAGTATCAGATGAGCATAGAAGTTCTAGTACAGACACAAGAAACAACGATGTTAAATCTTTACTAAAAACATTAGAAAAACTACTGAAAAATGAATTGTCTAAATGGTGGGAGAAAAAGTCATTAGAAAAGTACAGAGATTCCAATCGTGTTCCAAGGGGGTTACATGTGCTCATTGCGCCCACTTTTGAAAATCCTAACCCTCTCATGTTACAAGAATGGGCAGATAACAATTTGCAGGCATCAATGAACATGATCCACATTTTAATCAAATATGCAGAGATTGACCGTAATGCCCTCCTGGTAGAAATTGATCGCATTAATGGTCTACTTGATGCTACTGGACAGACAGATTTAATTAAGAAAGGAAAACAGGAAATTGAATCACGAGTAAAAAAACATGAGGACATTATTAAGGAAAGAAAGATTTTCAAGTTTGCACGTGATCAAAATGATTACGCCACTGGAAGAATTTTCACGTTTGCACGCAAATATGACAATTATAAAAGACAAGCATTAACCAGTGGTAGTACACAAAGCAAACAAGGAATGGCTGGAGGTGAGGCAAGAGTAAATGAAGTTGAATATGATTCAGCCTCTCTTACATCGAACAGCGAGCCTGAGGATGGTCAACCAGGTAGTTTGACAACTCTGCCATTGGGTACAACAAGCTTTTCCTTAGTAGAGGAACTGAATTTTGTAAGCGAGGACCGGCGGTATACCTTGCGCCCCCGCAAACCTCAGTATGTGCAAGGGGAACAGTGAACAAACGCAGGAGGGAGAGGAGGGTCAAGCACCGCAAAAAGCACCTCGAGAGGGAATGTGCGAAGGAATTGGAAGAAGTGAAAAGTGGCATTCAGAATACTGTCATTAATTTAACTGACATTATTTTATCCAAGGCGGAAATGCAACTTTTATCTCTTGGTCTTTCCTTTTGTCCTGAACACCGCTTTTCATATAACGAGGCTAGGATCGATGTATTTAAGTTTATTAGGAAAATAAAGTTAATCAAACATTTTCAATTAAATACATTCACTAGCAAACCATCAGCTATTTTTCCTAGTTCAATCAACACCGATGTTACACTGCAAGTTAAAGATATACCTAACTTGCAGGTACTCCATGAACTAGCGCAGGAATCCAGTGGTGATGTTTCATCCCCTACCAGCCAAGACATTTGCCTTAAAAAGACAGCTCCAAGTCCTTTCTGTCCTAAGTCCACGTTTCTTCCATTGATGCCGAAAGATGCAGTGGATGTATTTAGTGACAGAGTCATTACTGAGTTGAAGTCTCTAAATAGAACGGTAACTCAAACTCAACGTCATAGGGACTATAGAAATACTCAGTACCATACCCTGATCGCCAAGCTTCAAAAGAATCAAGACCTTATTGTTAATAAATCTGATAAGGGCGGTAATACAGTTTTGTGGTCCCGTAAAGACTATTTGGCAGAAGCTGAACGTCATCTCTCAGACACTTTATGTTATAAAAAATCGACTAAATTTGAGATGAGAGCAGCAGAAGACACTACACGTAAGAAAATTCATCAATGGAGGAGAAACGGTTTGTTAACCAAAGAAGAAATGAACTTTTTAAATATTGAACATCCTGTCACTCCTATGCTTTATTTCCTGCCTAAAGTACACAAAAAGATCACTCCAGTACCAGGTCGTCCAATCATTTCGGCTCAGGGCAGTATGAATGAAAATCTCTCTAAATATGTAGATTTCTTTTTGAAACCGCATGTGACCTCATTACCATCATATATAAGAGATACTACTGATTTTTTAAATCAGATTAAGAATGTAATTTGGTGTCCTAATTATCTACTAGTGGTCATGGACATTGAATCGCTTTATACAAGCATTAATCACTCGAATGGCTTGAATGCAACCCGACACTTCTTGGAGAACAGGGATATTAATATGAAGGAACATAATGATATGCTGTTGGAAATAATTGAACTATGTTTAATGACTAACTATTTTTTATTTCAGAATGAAATACACCATCAAGTGCGTGGTGTGGCGATGGGGGCATGTTTCTCCCCCAGTTATTCATGTTTGCATGTAGGCTGGTGGGAGAAGCATGTCCTCAGAACCGAACACCAGCACTGGTGTAGTCACATAGTTCATTATTGGCGCTACATCGATGACATATGTTTGGTCTGGAATGGCACAAAGGAGGAGGCTGTGAAGTTTGTGAGTGATATTAACTTAAATGATTTGAATTTGAGGTTCACTGCCTCCATAGATAGCTCCAGTGTTGAATTTCTTGATGTTCTGCTGTATATACAGGAAGGTATGTTAAATACGAAGTTACACAGAAAAACCACCGCTGGTAACTCGATTTTACATGCAGAAAGCGCACATCCTCGCCATTTAATTAACAGCATACCATATGGTGAATTCATTCGGATTCGGAGAATCTGTAGTTCTGAAGCTGTCTCTATTGAATGTCAGAGGGAATCATTCTGTAGATTTCTTGATAGGGGCTATAAGAAACATGTTTTAACTTTAGCATTGAATAAAGCCAATAGCTTGCAAAGAGATGTGTTGCTTCAGCCTAAATGCAAAAATACTGCTAACAAAAATCCATTGAATGAAGGGGTACATTCTATTCGTTTAATAACTACATTCAGTGCACAAGAGGATACCATACGTAAGATTATTTATTCAGAATGGCCTATTGTATTGACCGATAACATTCTTGGTCCTATTCTTCCTAGTCTGCCTGCTATCACTTTTAGAAGGGCTCCCTCTATGAGGGATGCACTTGTGAAACCAATGTTAGAGGTTAGGCCCAAAGGTACCTGGCTGTCTAAAAAGGTTTTTTTTAAATGTAATTCCTGCCGTGCTTGCACGTTTGCTAAGAACGGTACCCATTATAAGACAGCATTTAGTGAGAGGGAGATAGCCATTCAAGAATATCTTACTTGCCGCACTGAATATGCCATTTATAAATTGAAATGCACCTGTAACCTAGAATATGTTGGCAGCACCAAACTCCCAGTACATAAACGCATCCTACAGCACATAAGGGCAATTGTGAATTCTGACCATAACTATCCGGTCGCCAGACATTTTAAATCAGTTCACGACAACAAACTGAAGGATCTGGAATACACAGTTTTAGGGTCAGTTCCAAACCCCGGACGGGGAGGAAATCGAGATAAGCTATTAAGGCAACGTGAATCACATTTCATTTTAGCTCTCGACACTAGAGTCCCTAATGGTTTGAATATGAGTGAGAATTTGCATAATTTTTTATAACTTTTTATGATGCTAATTTAAGTTTCTTCACTCATTTTTAGGATGCGTATTCTGTTTGTGTAGCGATTTCATCATGTGTCTGGATTTATTTATTCAATTTTATGCTTACTGACATTGTGTTTTTATCTGTGAACTTGATACTATGTGTTGCACTTGCACTTTATGATCATTTAGGCTTAAATGATTTAGGGTTTTCCCCAAGCTGCTAGTGAACCAGTATTTTGCACAGCGCGATTTTGCACTTTTATCACTTTGCACTTATTTTTAATACAGACTTTTTAACTTTTTTGGCATTAAGTTGAGTTATTTGTTGACCTGGCATTTGGTACAACTTAATTTTATCCAGTTTGATTTTTTTAGTAGCCGGTCATAAGAAATTTGACCGTAGGATGCATTAGCACTTTAATATGTAATAACTAATATATGCTGCTATATCAACTGGTGTACCATTTGTATTCAAATGCTTCAAATTGATTTTCTAGGTTTCTTTACATGCCTGTAATGTTTAGAGATGATTTCATTGATTTCTAGTCACATCATGTTTCCACGATATTATTTGTAGAGAGGTGTAATTTCTTTTGTCATTTTTATTGGGCACTTGCCCATGATTTGATGAAAATGATTTTAAACTTTATTCTGGTTGATATATGAGTGGTTTTACTAAATTGATTACATTGCTAAAAACTGTATTTTGGATGTATTTTTACCACCCTTATGAAGAGTTTTTTCATCATACTCTTTCTTAGTGTATTGACATGATTATTTATGTATTTTAACAGTGAATTTTTGATTGTGACAATGCTATAGTCTGTTTTTTACACAACTGAGCCAGGCGAGTTTGTGTTTATAGGTGGTTGTGCACATTTTCACGTTTTTTTTATAAAATCGTCACTAAGAGGAGACGCATCATGTGATCAAGCTCCCAGTGAGGAGCGAAACGCGTCATGGCAGGCACTGTTCCTGTGGTGATTTTTGGTTTTAATCTCCAATAAATTTGACACTGCTTCACCCACCTATGTTGTGTGGGAGTCCGTGATTTCCTGAACTGTATTGAGGTCCGTGCCTGGTGTTCCGCAGGATTGCGGACAGGACTTTCGTTTTCATATATATATATATATATATATAAATATATATATATATATATTTTCCAATTGTCCAAATAATGCGATCACTCAGAGGTAATATGCAGTGCTATCAGCAGATAGTTTATTCCAGATAGGTTACGCGTTTCGCTTGACTCGCAAGCGTGATCAAGCTTGCGAGTCAAGCGAAACGCGTAACCTATCTGGAATAAACTATCTGCTGATAGCACTGCATATTACCTCTGAGTGATCGCATTATTTGGACAATTGGAAAATACGATGTCCGGTATTCTCCGCCGGCTTGCGCGATCCTCTGCGTAGGGCGAGGGAAGACGGAAGGAGAAAGTTGCCTGAAACATATATATATATATATATATATATATAACCACTATTCCACCTTGGGCCACCGAACACTCGGCGGGTGCAACCGAGAAGCGGGGGTGGAACCCGTTTGTTAAATGTCAAGAAAAGTTTGGTGCACTCACGGGGCTTATTGCAGGCTTACATCATCCACAGACGCGTTTCTGGCTTCTGCCTTCTTCAGTGCGGAAAGCCTTAATTAATGTCATCAGTGATGTCATTTGAGATTTCATCAGTGATGTCATCAGTGATGTCACTGACCATGTCATGAGTGATGTAATATGTGACGTCATCAGCAGTGCATTGCGGGGGCGCGAGTTATAGTTAGCTCAACTAACTATAACAGCCCAATTTCTCTGGTTTTGTATGAGTGAAATGTCCAACTAACTATAATGTCCCTGAAACCTGTGTTTTTTCAGTGAATTTCTAAGGTTTTTCAAATGTTAATTTCTAACTATAACATCCCTGAAACCTGTGGTTTTTTCAGTGAATTTCTAAAGATTTTAAATGCTAATTTCTAACTATATCATCCCTGAAACCTGTGGTTTTTTCAGTGAATTTTTAAGGTTTTCTAAATGCTAATTTCGAACTACACCTACATAGGTAAGACATGTGCAGAAAGAGAAAGAACGGCGCAGAAAGAAACAAGAGAAGTGCAGAAAGAAGCAAGAGAAGTGCAGAAAGTGGCAAGAAAAGTGTAGAAAAGAGCAAGAGAGGTGGAAAAAGAAGAAGAAAGGTGCAGAAAGAAGCAAGAGAAGTGCAGAAAGAAACAAGAGAGACGCAGAAAGAAGCAAGAGAGGTGCAAAAAACAAGAGAGTGAGGTGCAGAAAGAGGAAGAAAGGCGCAGAAAAAGGCAGGTGAGGTGCAGAAAGAGGCAAGAGAGGTGCAGAAAGAGACGAGAGGTGCAGAAAAAGGCAAGAGACGTGCAGAAAGAGGCAAGAGATGTGCAGAAAGAGGCAAGAGAGGTGCAGAAAGAGGAAAAAAGGTGCAGGCCACGCCCCCTTTGCCCACCATTCTGCAAACGCTCTCCTTGGCGCGCTCTTGGATGGGGATTAAAGTCCCCTTCGATGCTGGGGATCCTTAGAGGCCAACTAGCCTACCTGACACCTCCAGTAAGCCCCAGATAGTGGGATTGCTGAGACGTGGACACAGGGCACTCCCCCTTTCTCCACCACTCTAGAAACGCGCCTCCTGGCATGCTCTTGGTTGGGGGGTGAAGTCCCGTTGCCTCCTGAGGGTCCCTGGGGGCCAACTAGCCCTCCTGTTATCTCTAGTAAGCTCAACACAGCTGGATTGCTGAGAGTGGTCCGAGGCCATGCCCCCTTTTTACACCACTCTGCAAATGTGCCTCCTGGCGCACTGCTGCTCAAGGGATGAAGTCCACTTTAGTCCTGAGGTCCTCAGGACAAAAGAGGACCTCTACGCCCCACCAGCAGTGCGCCAAGAGGCGCGTTTGCAGAGTGGTGTAAAAAGGGGTGTGCCTCGGACCACCACTCAGCAATCCCACTGTGTGGCTAGTTGGCCCCTAAGGACCCTTAAGGATCTAGGGGACTTAATCCCCCAACCCAGAGTGCACCAGGAGGCGTGCTTGCAGAGTGGTGCAGGGAGGGGGCGGGGCCTCCAGCGAGATGCCAGCTTTTCTTTTTTTTTGTTAGAAGGGGGGGCTGTGTGGCCCCCCTTCTCTCAATATTTTGTGGGCCCTGGGGACCCCATCCCCCAGGGCCTGCAACATTTTATTTAAAAAAATAAAAAATTAAACGGGAAGGGGGCCCCCTCCTGAGGCTGATTTTGGCCCGGAGACCCCATCACCCGAGGCATGGCCATATATTTTTTTTTAATTATAATTTTAAAGGAGGAGGGCTGCACGGCCCCCCTCCTGAGGCCATTATTGACCCAGGGGACCCCATCCCCCGGGGCATTGCCTCGTTTATTTTTTTATTACATACACAGGAGGGGAGCCGTGTGGCCCCCCTTCCCTGGGCCACTTTTGGCCCCAGGGACCCCATCCCCCGGGGCCTGGCCTCAATGTTGGGGACCGCAGGGGGAGCCCCAATGCCCCCACGGTCCCTGCCGGCTCCCCGCCTCCTGCGGGAGCCGGCATTGCATTTGGGCAAAGGGAGCTGCTAACATGCAGCTCTCTGTGCCCAAAAGCAATACTGCTTCGCTTCATGGAAGCGAGAGCAGTTTTTCTGCTATCGCTTCCATGAAGTGAAGCAGAGTTTGCTATGACAGGGCGGGAGCTGTGCTCCCGCCCTGTCATAGGTAACTGAAATGTCCCAGGGTGGGCACCCTGGGACATTGCTGGAGCCGGCCCTGGGGGGTGGCAGTCCCCAGGGCCATGGAGGGCTCCAGAAGGGGGGGCTGTGCGGCCCCCCTCCCAATGTAAACATAGCCATGGGGAGGTGGTGGTCCCCAGGGCCGGGGTCTGCAACGGACCCCCACCCTTAATTTAAAATTGCCCCGGGGAGGTGGTGGTCCCCAGGGCAGTGTGGGGAGGGGCAGAATCCCCCCACATTTTCTAATTGAAGTAAAGCCCCGGGGAGGTGGTGGTCCCCGGGGCTTGGGGGGCCCACGAGGCACCCTGCCCCATAATAAGGAATGCTCCGGGAGGTGGCGGTCCCCGGGGCAGCATGGGGGGCAGGAGCCCCCCACACAGTTTTGTTAAAGAAGCCCCGGGAAGGTGGCGGTCCCCGGGGCAATGGGGGCCCATGCAGCCCTGCATATATTAACAACATTGCCCCCGGGACCTGGCCCACCCGGGGGCTTATTAAAACGAAGCGCAGGAGACCGTGCTTCATTTATTTTTTTTTCGCGGGATTCGCGTACCGTATGCGAATCCCGCCAAAAAAAAATGCTTTTTTTTGCCCTGGGGGTCCCTGTGGAACCCCCTGAGCAGGCCTAGGGGGTCAAGGTGTTTCTACCCTGCCCCCCATTTCTTGATATTTATAGTTTTTTTACTGTTTTCTTGTGACTCAGTTCAACCGAGTCACAAGATGGCTGACAACACTTCCTGGTTTGGAGTGTTGGCAGCCAATCAGAATAAAGCTCGTGCTCGGGAGGGTTTGTGGATCCACCGCAGTCACCAGATATCGATATTTTTTATTTTTTTAATTTCTCAGGAACTACTGAACGAATTTACACCATTTTTAAAAAAGAACGCTTTCTGACCCAAGAGCTGCTTTTTTTGCTGAATTTGGTTTAATTCCGTTCAGCAGTTTGGGCTGTAGCTTTGTCTAAAGTTTCCTATGGAAATTAACATGGAGAAAATGCGTTTTGGGACCCCCCTTTTTTCTCGGCCCCCACTTGACGAATCACCCCTAATCTTTCAAGAAAGGAGCTGACCGGAGCGCCCCATTAGTTTAGAAAATTTTGCGAAGATTCGTCAAACGGCACCAAAGATATTAGCAAATCAAAAAACGCTTTTCCTATGGAAACTAGGTCCTAACTATAACTACCTACTGCCTACAGGCGCCAGTAGGTATATATATATATATATATATATATATATATATATATATATATATATATATATATATATATATATATATATATATATTCACTGAAAAAACCATAGGTTTCAGACATGTTATAGTTAGAAATTAGCATTTAAAAAACCTTTGAAATTCACTGAAAAAACCATAGGTTTTAGGGACAGTTATAGTTAGTTGGACATTTCACTCGTACAAAACCATAGAAATTCCCCCGTTATAGTTAGTTCAGCTAACTATAACTCGCGCCCCGCAATGCACTGCTGATGACGTCACATATTACATCACTCATGACATGGTCAGTGACATCACTGATGACATCACTGATGACATCTCAAATGACATCACTGATGACAGCACTGATGACATCATCCAGTGACTGTGTGTTTCTGTAAAGTTTAAATATGTTTAATATATATAGGGAAAGGTGTATTGAAGAATGAGTGGGTGTATAAGTGTCTGAATGGATGATTTAGTACGTGAGTGACTGACTCTACAAGTGAGTGATTAAATGTATCTTACTGAATGCATGGGTTAGTGACTAAACTGTGTGAATGTCTGTGTCCGTCTGTCTGTTGGTTTGTAAGCGGCTGCATGGCTTTCTGAATAGCTACATGAGTGTCTACATGGGTTATTGATTGATTGTCTGAGTATCTGTATGGGTGCCTGAGTGTTTGTGTGGGTGGGGTGTGTGTGACTCTGTGCATAGATGTGTGAGTTGGTGATTCACTGGGTGCATGGTTTCAAGAGTGCATCTGTGATGGACTGTATGGGTGGGTGAGTGTGTGTATGGGTGTGTTAGTGATTGAATGTATATCTCAGTGGTACATGTGTGAGTAACTACATATGTGAAAGGCAGTATATATGTGTGTTGGAGTATATAAATGGCTATAAGTGAGAGTGTGTGATTGTGAGATGGCTGTATGGATGAGTGTGTACTTGTATCTGTGATTGTATAAGAGCGTAAGAATGTGCTAGTATTTGTATGAGTAAGTGAGCTGGTGTGTGTATAACTGTATAGGTGAGTAAATGGGTGTGTGATTAAGTTTTTGCATGACTGACTCGGTGTGTGAGTACCTCTATGGATGAGTGGCGGTGTGTGAGTGTTTATATAGGTGTATGAGTGCATATGATAGTCCTGTACTGAGTGACTAAGTATGAGTGAGTGTACGGGTGAGTGAGTGGATGTGTGTGTAGACCTAAGAATCAGTGAGTGGGTATGTAGTTTTTGGTGTTGGAGTGTCTTTGGTTTTGAGAATGGCAGTCTGTAATTTAGAGTGGGTGTATCAAAAGTTATATTAGGGTGTGAGAAGATGCATGAAATTATCACATGGATGATGTCATCAGTGATGTCATTTGAGATGTCATCAGTGATGTCATCAGTGATGTCACTGACCATGTCATGAGTGATGTAATATGTGACGTCATCAGCAGTGCATTGCGGGCGCGAGTTATAGTTAGCTGAACTAACTATAACGGGGGAATTTCTATGGTTTTGTACGAGTGAAATGTCCAACTAACTATAACTGTCCCTAAAACCTATGGTTTTTTCAGTGAATTTCAAAGGTTTTTTAAATGCTAATTTCTAACTATAACGTGCCTGAAACCTATGACTTTTTAAGTGAATTTCAAAGGTTTTTTTAAATGCTAGTTTCTAACTATGCCTACAGAGGTAGGACATGTGAAGAAAGAAGAAAAACGCACAGAAAGAAGCAAAAGATGTGCAGAAAGAACCAACAGAGGAGCAGAAAGAGGCCTTGTTGCAAAATCATCCTGTGCCCACAACTTTTTCAGACGGGTACTGGTGGTAACTGACTCTGACTAACCAGAGCCAGTGCTATGCTAAAAGACACTTAGAATACAGTGAAAACACCTACATACACTAGGGAACACTATGCGTTGGGGTCCCCCTGTGATTAGCATGACCTCCTCTGCAAGTCCCTAGTACATAATAGGGCAGGGGGATTAAAACTACCTCTTAAAACGCGCTACAGGGCGTGTTTGCACAGTGGTGAAGGGAGGGGGCCTGAGGTGACATGTGTGCAAACGCACCCGTGGCGCGTTTTAAGTTGCGGGATTAAGTCCCCTTGAATTCTGAGGGTCCCTGGGGCCCAACTAGCCCCCAGGTACCTACAGTTAGGACCACAGAGCTGAGTTGCAGAGAGGCGTTCCGAGGCCACGCACCTTTTTTCACCTCTCTGCAACGCAACTCTGTTGTGCTTACTGAAGGTACCTGGTGGGCTAGTTGGCCCCCAGGGTCCCTCAGGATTCAAAGGGAATTAATTCCCCAACTTAAAACGCACCACAGGGCGTGTTTACGCACATGTCACCTGAGGCCCCGCCCCTCCCTTCACCACTGTGCAAACGCGCCCCGTGGTGCGTTTTAAGTTGGGGGATTAGGTCACCTTGAATCCTGAGGGTCCCTGGGGCCCAACTAGCCCACTAGGTACTTCCAGTAAGCACCACAGGCCTGCGTTGCAATGCCTGTAACAAATTGTGCAGTTGTGTTTAGGTAGTGAAGAGGGTCGTGCTGGGGGTAGTGTTTTAGGGTTTAGGGTAGTGCAGTGGTGTTTGTGTAGTGTAGGGGGTCATGCTGGGGGTAGATTTAGGGTTTAGGGTAGTGCAGTGGTGTTTGGGTAGTGTAGGGAGTCGTGCTGGGGGAGTGTTTTAGGGTTTAGGGTAGTGCAGTGGTGTTTGGGTAGTGTAGGGGGTCGTGCTGGGGGTAGTGTTTTAGGGTTTAGGGTAGTGCAGTGGTGTTTAGGTAGTGTAGGGGGTCGTGCTGGGGGTAGTGATTTAGGGTAGTGCAGTGGTGTTTGGGTAGTGTAGGGGGTACTGCTGGGGGAAGTGTTTTAGGGTTTAGGTTAGTGCAGTGGTGTTTGGGTAGTGTAGGGGTACTGCTGGGGGTAGTGTTTTATGGTTTAGGGTAGTGCAGTGGTGTTTGTGTAGTGTAGGGGGTAGTGTTTTAGGGTTTAGGGTAGTGCAGTGGTGTTTGTGTAGTGTAGGAGGTCGTGTTTTAGAGTTTAGGGTAGTGCAGTGGTCTTTGGGTAGTGTAGGGAGTCGTGCGGGGGTAGTGTTTTAGGGTTTAGGGTAGTGTAGGGGGTCATGCGGGGTAGTGTTTTAGGGATTAGGGTAGTGCATTGGTGTTTGGGTAGTGTAGGGGTCATGCGGGGGGTAGTGTTTTAGGGTTTAGGGCAGTGCAGTGGTGTTCGGGTAGTGTAGGGGGTCGTGCTGGGGGAGTGTTTTAGGGTTTAAGGCAGTGCAGTGGTGTTCGGGTAGTGTAGGGGTCGTGCTGGGGGAGTGTTTTAGGGTTTAGGGCAGTGCAGTGGTGTTCGGGAAGTGTAGGGGGTCGTGCTGGGGGAGTGTTTGAGTGTTTAGGGCAGTGCAGTCGTGTTCGGGTAGTGTAGGGGGTTGTGCTGGGGGTAGTATTTTAGGGTTTAGGGTAGTGCAGTGGTGTTCGGGTAGTGTAGGGGGTCGTGCTGGGGGTAGTGTTCTAGGGTTTAGGGCAGTGCAGTGGTGTTTGGGCAGTGTAGGGGGTAATGCTGGGGGTGGTGTTTTAGGGTTTAGGGCAGTGCAGTGGTGTTCGGGCAGTGTAGGGGGTCGTGCTGGGGGTGGTGTTTCAGGGTTTAGGGCAGTGCAGTGGTGTTCGGGCAGTGTAGGGGGTGGTGTTTCAGGGTTTAGGGCAGTGCAGTGGTGTTCGGGCAGTGTAGGGGTCGTGCAGGGGGTGGTGTTTCAGGGTTTAGGGCAGTGGTGTTCGGGCAGTGTAGGGGTCGTGCTGGGGTGGTGTTTCAGGGTTTGGGGCAGTGCAGTGGTGTTCGAGCAGTAAAGGGGGTCGTGCTGGGGGTGGTGTTTCAGGGTTTAGGGCAGTGCAGTGGTGTTCGGGCAGTGTAGGGGCGGTGCAGGGGTGGTGTTTCAGGGTTTAGGGCAGTGCAGTGATGTTCGGGCAGTGTAGGGGGTGCTGCAGGGGTGGTGTTTCAGGGTTTAGGGCAGTGCAGTGGTGTTCGGGCAGTGTAGGGGGTCGTGCTGGGGCTGGTGTTTCAGGGTTTAGGGCAGTACAGTGGTGTTCGGGCAGTGTAGGGGGTCGTGCTGGGGCTGGTGTTTCAGGGTTTAGGGCAGTGCAGTGGTGTTCGGGCAGTGTAGGGGGTTGTGCTGGGGCTGGTGTTTCAGGGTTTAGGGCAGTGCAGTGGTGTTCGGGCAGTGTAGGGGGTTCCGCTGGGGCTGGTGTTTCAGGGTTTAGGGCAGTGCAGTGGTGTTCGGGCAGTGTAGGGGGTTGTGCTGGGGCTGGTGTTTCAGGGTTTAGGGCAGTGCAGTGGTGTTCGGGCAGTGTAAGGGTCATGCAGGGGGTGGTGTTTCAGGGTTTAGGGCAGTGCAGTGGTGTTCGGGCAGTGTAGGGGGTCGTGCTGGGGCTGGTGTTTCAGGGTTTAGGGCAGTACAGTGGTGTTCGGGCAGTGTAGAGGGTCGTGCTGGGGCTGGTGTTTCAGGGTTTAGGGCAGTGCAGTGGTGTTCGGGCAGTGTAGGGGGTTGTGCTGGGGCTGGTGTTTCAGGGTTTAGGGCAGTGCAGTGGTGTTCGGGCAGTGTAGGTGGTCGTGCTGGGGCTGGTGTTTCAGGGTTTAGGGCAGTGCAGTGGTGTTCGGGCAGTGTAGGGGTCATGCTGGGGCTGGTGTTTCAGGGTTTAGGGCAGTGCAGTGGTGTTCGGGCAGTGTAGGGGTCTTGCTGGGGCTGGTGTTTCAGAGTCTAGGGCAGTGCAGTGGTGTTCGGGCAGTGTAGGGGGACTTGCTGGGGCTGGTGTTTCAGGGTTTAGGGCAGTGCAGTGGTGTTCGGGCAGTGTAGGGGGTCGTGCTGGGGGTGGTGTTTCAGGGTTTAGGGCAGTGCAGTGGTGTTTGGGCAGTGTAGGGGGTCATGCTGGGGCTAGTGTTTCAGGATTTAGGGCAGAGCAATGGTGTTCAGGCAGTGTGGGGGTTTTGCTGGAGGTGGTGTTTCAGGGTTTAGGGCAGTGCAGTGGTGTTCGTGCAGTGTAGGGGGTGGTGTTTCAGTGTTTAGGGCAGTGGTGTTCAGGCAGTGTAGGGTGTCTTGCTGGGGTTGATGTTTCAGGGTTTAGGGCAGTGCAGTGGTGTTCGGGCAGTGTAGGGGGTCGTGCTGGGGGTGGTGTTTCAGGGTTTAGGGCAGTGCAGTGGTGTTCCGGCAGTGTAGGATGTCGTGCAGGGGGTGGTGTTTCAGGGTTTAGGGCAGTGCAGTGGTGTTCGGGCAGTGTAGGCGGTCGTGCTGGGGGTGGTGTTTTAGGGTTTAGGGCAGTGCAGTGGTGTTTGGGCAGTGTAGGGGGTCATGCTGGGGCTAGTGTTTCAGGATTTAGGGCAGAGCAATGGTGTTCAGGCAGTGTAGGGGGTTTTGCTGGAGGTGGTGTTTCAGGGTTTAGGGCAGTGCAGTGGTGTTCGTGCAGTGTAGGGGGTGGTGTTTCAGTGTTTAGGGCAGTGGTGTTCAGGCAGTGTAGGGGGTCTTGCTGGGGTTGATGTTTCAGGGTTTAGGGCAGTGCAGTGGTGTTCCGGCAGTGTAGGATGTCATGCAGGGGGTGGTGTTTCAGGGTTTAGGGCAGTGCAGTGGTGTTCGTCCAGTGTAGGTGGTCTTGCTGGGGGTGGTGTTTCAGGCTTTAGTGCAGTTGTGTTCGGGCAGTGTAGGGGGTCGTGCTGGGGGTGGTGTTTCAGGGTTTAGGGCAGTGCAGTGGTGTTCGGGCAGTGTAGGGTGTCGTGCTGAGGGGTGGTGTTTCAGGGTTTAGGGCAGTGCAGTGGTGTTCGGGCAGTGAAGGGGGTCGTGCAGGGGGTGGTGTTTCAGGGTTTAGGGCAGTGCAGTGGTGTTTGGGCAGTGTAGGGGGTCATGCAGGGGTGGTGTTTCAGGGTTTAGGGCAGTGCAGTGGTGTTCGTCCAGTGTAGGTGGTCTTGCTGGGGGTGGTGTTTCAGGCTTTAGTGCAGTTGTGTTCGGGCAGTGTAGGGGGTCTTGCTGGGGGTGGTGTTTCAGGGTTTAGGGCAGTGCAGTGGTGTTCGGGCAGTGTAGGGGGTCTTGCTGGGGCTGGTGTTTCAGGGTTTAGGGCAGTGCAGTGGTGTTCGGGCAGTGTAGGGGGTCGTGCTGGGGCTGGTGTTTGAGGGTTTAGGGTAGTGCAGTGGTGTTCGGGCAGTGTAGGGGGTCATGCTGGGGCTGGTGTTTCAGGGTTTAGGGCAGTGCAGTGGTTTTCGGGCAGTGTAGGCGGTCGTGCTGGGGCTGGTGTTTCAGGGTTTAGGGCAGTGCAGTGGTGTTCGGGCAGTGTAGGGGGTCGTGCTGGGGGTGGTGTTTCAGGGTTTAGGGCAGTGCAGTGGTGTTCGGGCAGTGTAGGGGGTCGTGCTGGGGCTGGTGTTTCAGGGTTTAGGGCAGTGCAGTGGTGTTCGGGCAGTGTAGGGGGTCATGCTGGGGGTGGTGTTTCAGGGTTTAGGGCAGTGCAGTGGTGTTCGGGCAGTGTAGGGGGTCATGCTGGGGGTGGTGTTTCAGGGTTTAGGGCAGTGCAGTGGTGTACGGGCAGTGTAGGGGTTCTTGCTGGGGGTGGTGTTTCAGGGTTTAGGGCAGTGGTGTTCGGGCAGTGTAGGGGGTCTTGCTGGGGGTAGTGTTTCGGGGTTTAGGGCAGTGCAGTGGTGTTCGTGCAGTGTAGGGGGTCGTGCTGGGGGTGGTGTTTCAGGGTTTAGGGCAGTGCAGTAGTGTTCGGGCAGTGTAGGGGATCGTGCAGGGGGTGGTGTTTCAGGGTTTAGGGCAGTGCAGTGGTGTTCGGGCAGTGTAGGGGGTCGTGCTGGGGGTGGTGTTTCAGGGTTTAGGGCAGAGCAGTGGTGTTCGGGCAGTGTAGGGGGTCGTGCAGGGGTGGTGTTTCAGGGTTGTGCAGTGGTGTTCGGGCTGTGTAGGGGTCGTGCTGGGGCTGGTGTTTCAGGGTTTAGGGCAGTGCAGTGGTGTTCGGGCAGTGTAGGGGGTCTTGCTGGGGGTGGTGTTTCAGGGTTTAGGGCAGTGGTGTTCGGGCAGTGTAGGGGTCTTGCTGGGGGTGGTGTTTCAGGGTTTAGGGCAGTGCAGTGGTGTTCGGGCAGTGTAGGGGGTCTTGCTGGGGTAGTGTTTCAGGGTTTAGGGCAGTGCAGTGGTGTTCGTGCAGTGTAGGGGGTCGTGCTGGGGATGGTGTTTCAGGGTTTAGGGCAGTGCAGTGGTGTTCGGGCAGTGTAGGGGTCGTGCTGGGGGTGGTGTTTCAGGGTTTAGGGCAGTGCAGTGGTGTTCGGGCAGTGTAGGGGGTCGTGCTGGGGGTGGTTTTCAGGGTTTAGGGCAGTGGTGTTCGGGCAGTGTAGGGGGTCTTGCTGGGGGTGATGTTTCAGGGTTTAGGGCAGTGCAGTGGTGTTCGGGCAGTGTAGGGGTCATGCTGGGGGTGGTGTTTCAGGGTTTAGGGCTGTGCAGTGGTGTTCGGGCAGTGTAGGGGTCATGCTGGGGGTGGTGTTTCAGGGTTTAGGGCTGTGCAGTGGTGTTCGGGCAGTGTAGGGGGTCATGCTGGGGGTAGTGTTTCAGGGTTTAGGGCAGTGCAGTGGTGTTCGGGCAGTGTAGGGGGTCATGCTGGGGGTGGTGTTTCAGGGTTTAGGGCAGTGCAGTGGTGTTCGGGCAGTGTAGGGGGTCGTGCTAGGGTATGTGTTTCAGGGTTTAGGGCAGTGCAGTGGTGTTCGGGCAGTGTAGGGGGTCGTGCAGTGACTGGTGTTTCAGGGTTTAGGGCAGTGCAGTGGTGTTCGGGCAGTGTAGGGGGTCGTGCTGGGGGAAGTGTTTTAGGGTTTAGGGTAGTGCAGTGGTGCTTGTGTAGTGTAGGGGGTCGTGCTGGGGGTAGTGTTTTAGGGTTTAGGGTAGTGCAGTGGTGTTTGGGTAGTGTAGGGGGTCGTGCTGGGGGTAGTGTTTTAGGATTTAGGTTAGTGCAGTGGTGTTTGGGTAGTGTAGGGGTCGTGCTGGGGGTAGTGTTTTAGGGTTTAAGGTAGTGCAGTGGTGTTTGTGTAGTGTAGGGGTCGTGCTGGGGGTAGTGTTTTAGGGTTTAGGGTAGTGCAGTGGTGCTTGTGTAGTGTAGGGGGTCGTGCTGGGGGTAGTGTTTTAGGGTTTAGGGTAGTGCAGTGGTGTTTGTGTAGTGTAGGGGTCATGTTTTAGGGTAGTGCAGTGGTGTTTGGGTAGTGTAGGGGGTCGTGCTGGGGGTAGTGTTTTAGGATTTAGGTTAGTGCAGTGGTGTTGGGGTAGTGTTTTAGGGTTTAGGGTAGTGCAGTGGTGTTTGTGTAGTGTAGATGGTCATGCTGGGGGTAGTGTTTTAGGGTTTAGGATAGTGCAGTGGTGCTTTTGTAGTGTAGGGGGTCGTGCTGGGGTAGTGTTTTAGGGTTTAGGGTAGTGCAGTGGTGTTTTTGTAGTGTAGGGGGTCATGTTTTAAGAGGCAATGCTCCAATACCTGACCAGTCTGCACTACATAAAACTGCAAAAACTAAAAATAAAAAGTGTTTTGCACACTTTTGTCATTGGGCTATATGTGGGCTACATCTGGGTAATATTTGTGCTACATTTGGGCTCTTTTTTACTGGTGGCCATCTTGGAAGACTTCTTTGTTATGAAGTTTCCTAATTTCCTCATTTACTGCAGTCTCCTCAGTAGGAAATGCTTTCAGTTTTTACTTTGATTCCATCAAGAAGGCATTCAGATGTGTCACACATTTGCCATAAATTCAGAATGTTATTACTCTAGTTGTTCATTAGATCACTGTAGTAAAGCTACTGCTCACCAAGGAGTTAACTGGAAGTCTACTGCTGGTATTGAAAGTGATTGTTTCAGTCTGCATGTCAAAATTTTCTAATGAAATAGAAGAGGATTTGAGATCTCACTTAAAACATGCACTAAATTTTCTTTTTGCAGCACTAACCATAATTTCTATGGCAAAATGAACCCCCTCATTTTTTTCCTTTTTAAATTAAATGTTTTAAGTGTTACCAGTTTATTCCAATCAAGATGGCTTCAGGTGTGCCATACTTTTGTCATAAGTAAGGCTGTTAGCACTCTAGTTGTTCTTTAGATCACTCTGGGAAGCTGCAGTAGAACACAAAGGCATCAACTGACAGGCTGCTCCTGTTGAAATACAACAGGAAGATATTTGAGATCTCACTTAAAACATGTCCTAATTTTTCTTTCTACAGCACTAACCATAATTTCTATGGCAAAATGAACCCCCTCATTATGTTCCTTTTTAAATTAAATGTTTTAAGTGTTACCAGTTTATTCCAATCAAGATGGCTTTAGGTGTGCCATACTTTTGTCATAAGTAAGACTGTTAGCGCTCTAGTTGTTCTTTAGAACACTCTGGGAAGGTGCAGTAGAACACAAAGGCATCAACTGACAGGCTGCTCCTGTTGAAATATAACAGGAAGATATTTGAGATCACACTTGAAACATGTCCTAATTTTTCTTTCTACAGCACTAACCATAATTTCTATGACAAAATGAACCCCATCATTTTGTTCCTTTTTAAATTAAATGTTTTAAGTGTTAGCAGTTTATTCCAATCAAGATGGCTTCAGGTGTGCCATACTTTTGTCATAAGTAAGACTGTTAGCGCTCTAGTTGTTCTTTAGAACACTCTGGGAAGCTGCAGTAGAACACAAAGGCATCAACTGACAGGCTGCTCCTGTTGAAATATAACAGGAAGATATTTGAGATCACACTTGAAACATGTCCTAATTTTTCTTTCCAGAGCACTAACCATAATTTCTATGACAAGATGAACCCCATCATTTTGTTCCTTTTTAAATTAAATGTTTTAAGTGTTACCAGTTTATTCCAATCAAGATGGCTTCAGGTGTGCCATACTTTTGTCATAAGTAAGGCTGTTAGCACTCTAGTTGTTCTTTAGAACACTCTGGGAAGCTGCAGTAGAACACAAAGGAATCAACTGACAGTCTCTGCCCTTGTTGGATGTACATGTTTTACTGAGAATGTCAGACTTCATTCTCACATGACTGAGAAAGATAATGTGAATTTACAGAAAATATGCTCTCATTTTAGCTTCTGGGGCACCTTCCAAAACTGTATGGGACAATCATGTGAAAATAGTTTTCTCTCAAACATGATTCATGATATCCCAGCAGAAGGTTTTTCACAGGGTAAAATCACCTTAGAACACACCACAATTCCTGAAATTAGTATGGTACCATCAACAAATGAATTCTAATGTAACTAAAGTCTGTTATCACCCTTTATAGTTCTCCTTTTGGTAACCCTCAAAATCTTCGATTCACTACAATGCATTTCAAAGGGGTACTATCATTTATATTGGTCCCAAGATGGCTGCCAGCAATTCCAGGATGAAGTGCTGACAGCCAATCAGATCTCACGATGACATGTGTGGTTAGGCTCCGCCCAGATATATATGTGTTTTTACTTTTGATTTTCTCAGCAACTACTGAACGGATTTACACCATTTAACAAAAAGGGTTCTTTTTGAACCAAGAACTACCTCTTTGCCAAATTTGGTGTAATTCCGTTCAGCAGTTCGGGCTGTAGCCTTGCATAAAGTTTCCTATGGGAAATTGATTTTTTGACTCTTATTTTTTTAATTTCTCCGCAACTACTGAACGATTTACACCATTTAACAAAAAGGGTTCTTTCTGAACCAAGAACTACCTCTTTGCCAAATTTGGTGTAATTCCGTTCAGCAGTTCGGGCTGTAGCCGTGTCTAAAGTTTCCTATGGGAAAATGAATGGGGAAAACACGTTTTGGGACCCCCCTTTTTTCTCAGCCCCCGCTTGACGAATCACCCTGAGACTTTCAGGGTAGAAGCGGACCGGAGCGGGCCATAAAGTTTGAAAAGTTAGCGAAGATACGTCAACCGACGCAAGAGTTATTTCAAATAGAATGTCGCGGATTTCCTATGGAAAATAGGTCCTAACTATAACTATCTACTGGCGACCGCCAGTAGATATATATATATATATATATATATATATATATATATATATATATATATATATATATATATCATGATAATAAGATGTTTAAATTGTGTAAAACTTAAAAAATGTGAAATGCACACTATATGGACCCTGTCCTCATGCACCAGTAAAACTCGAGTTTGAGCTCTTTTCACTCGTTGCATATACAGTGCTCTGACTGGATAAATAAACATATTTGCAATTAAAAATATCTCTTCTATCATATTGAAGGTCACTGAGTAAAAACTTTGCGGCTTCACTCAACTCTAGTCACTGAGACTTATGGAGTGATTGGGGTTGGGAGATCCAAAACAAGCATGTCACTGTGAGACTAATGTCATAGGTGACATGAAGGTCAGATGTAGGTCAAACCATGAATGAAAGAGAACAGGGTGAGCAGGTATGCCAGAGGAATACAGCGGGCCAGACCCGAGTGCCAGTGGAAAAAAGTGGAACAAGCCCAAGAAATGTTTTATTACAGATAGAGAGGGTGCTGAATGTCTCTTCCTGCTGGTAACGCTCCCTACAGTAGTGTCATCTGGTGAGGAAATGGCTTTTTGCTGGTTCACCACCACGTTTTGCCCCACTTTTAGACTATTAGGCACTGGTGTAATGAATCTGTGATGCACTGGGCCCTGCTGGCCAGGCCTCAATGCATGTGCTCTGACACCAAAAAGTGTATGTTTAATTGGCTTGTACCCAATTGGCAGAAGTTAACTTAATTATAAGTCTCTAGTATATGGTAATAGGGGTTTACAGGGCCTGTAGGTTAAAGTGTCCCTAATGGACTGCTGCACTTATTGTGCCACCACGAGTGTGAGAAATTAAAGCAAGACTCCCAGCTTGCCATTGCTAGCTGGCAGAGCAGTTTTCAAACTGGTAATTTGACTGCGCTATTTAAACTAATGACAAAGTCCAGACCTTCCATTTTAATCTATATGTCAACCCTAAGGTAGGTCTATTGAGCTCTAAGGCAGGGTGCTGTATATTAAAAGTAGGACATGTGTTGTTATATGTCCGCACAGTAAAAGCCCCAGATTGTCGTTTTTGCTGTAAAAAGGCTAGTAGCCCCATTGGCAAGGACAGGGTTAGACGCTGACAACTCAGGTGGGCTAACTTCTGAATTGGACTCCTAAAGTTGGTGCTCGAAGGTATCAAAAGAATCATTAAATTAAACCAGACTTGATGCCTAAGTCTAATTTAATGTAACTTTTAAGTAAATGGCAACTTTAGAAAGTTGCCACTGTGTTGCCGACGTTGTCCACTTGGGGGAGGTGTGAATGACTCTCAGGAAGAAAAACAAAAGACCTGCCATTGGACGGGGTGTTACCTCTTCCTCACAGGAAGAACAAGCAGGGAGTGACCCCAAAAGGCAAGCTTCTAATGCGAAGCCCCCTTTGAAGGGCAAATGGTTGACAAAAACAAGAGGGGCTGCTCTTTTGCTCTGGTAGACAGGTTAGCATCGGAGACAGAGAGGAGGAAGGAGTTGCTAAACCAGTTTTTCTGTGGGCGTGTAGACTCAGGTAGCAACACCTCTAGGGTGTACTACCAAGCTCCACACCAAGAAAAGGGTTTTGTCATCTTGGGAATGGGCAGAATATTGCAGTCTGGGATAACTGGAAACCACACTTTGCAGGAAATTGTCAATAGGCAGGAGGGGACTCAGTAGCCCACTGGCTAGTAGTCACTGCATCCCCCGAGGGCAAGTTGGAACCAGCAATGAGAGGTTGCATCAAAAACTGGACTCCACCTGTTGTTCCTTCGTCTAGCAAAGAGAGGACTGTGCATGTGGTGCCCTACTCGAGGTAAAGTCATCCCTGAGTCCCAGAAAAGAAGGAGGTACACCAAGACTCATTTGGCTGACTTTCTGGTACAGCTACAGGGCCAAATAAGCTGTAGAAGCCTGCCTCTGTGAGTTTTTAGCCAAAATCGCCTGACTGCCACTGACTGCCGAAGCGCATCATGGGAGACTGAGTCCCAATGCTCAAATGCTACATTTGGGGAGAGGATGTAGCCTTACGGCCAGAGCGTTCAACCTTGAAGCTGTGGAACCGGGTTCGAGTCTCGGCAACGTCGCTCAACATCCTGTGATTCTGGGCAAATCAGTTAATCTCCCGGTGCCTAACAAAAATGAATGTGTCCTTGTGTAACAAAACTGGTGCTCATGTAAAGCGATCTGGTACCCGATACCTTCGGGTCTAGTTTGAGCTATATAAAACTCTAAAAAAAAATTTTTTAAAGTTGCACCCAAGTTTGCTGGACCCAGGAGAGTCGTCTGAGGGCAGTTTAGTCCTCCAAGACAGACACTAGCCTCAGTTAAAGGGAACCACTGGTTTTGCTGTAACCAAAGTGCAGTAGACCAGGGGCAACTGACTTTTGGCTGGACTTCAACCGGACTGTGAGGGACATCGACCCCTGTAGCAAAAGTCACCCCACTGTGACAGTGGATCAACGAATAGGCCCTAGAAGACCCGGATCAGCATCCTACAGCATTTTAAGCAGCCTGTATCCCTTGCATCAGGACTATTCAATTGAAGTCTATGGCGGTTCGACCATCAAACCTGGAACTGGACTGGAGACTGCTTTGATTGCAAGGTAACTGTCCTGCCAAGCCTTATTAGCCTTCGTAACTCGCTCCCTGACAGACTTGGTTGTCCAAAGCAGTCCGGAGTAGCCAAACACAAGTTTTCAAATGTTTTCATAGTAACTGCAAACCACGGTAGTTGCCAATGCTTGTTTGCGATTTGAGTGAATAGCAGTGATTTATGATTTGCTTAATAATTTATATCTCTGGCACCAACTGGTGGATTTTATTCATTTTGGTGTCTAAAAATTCATAAAATTAATATCTATTTTTATAAATTGGTTTAGAATTTCCATTGTGTCACGTTTCTTTCTTGTTCAGCTGTTCTGGTACTTCTAAATGCTTTGCACGTGTTCCTTTGTTAAAGTGTGACTGCTCAAAGCCACAACTACCCAGGGTTGACCTAAGATTTTACAAATGAGCCTGACAGGACCCAATATGGATTTGTCAGTTTATTACATGCAGAGGTTGCACCACTATCGGACCACTGACAGAATATCAGAAACAGAAATATCTTTTTGACATAAGATTGTGTCAAAAATATCGAGGGTCAAAATATCGAGAAGGTAAGTGCAAATTGGTAAGTATAGATTTAATATTATTAACTCCTCATCTATGTACCTTGAAGATATAATATCCTCAAGGTACATGTATATGGAGTCATTCATAGTAAAACTGTGCTTACCAATAGACACTTACCATCACAATATTTGATTCCTCAATATTCTTGACATGATATTTTGGTCTACAACATTTCTATTTCCTATATTCTGTCTAACTACCATCCAGAAGTTCTAGTGCTCTGTGGATGAGTTCACAACACTCTGAGTCAAACATAGTCTTACTAAGTCTATTCATTTGTGCTTAGGACCTACTAGCGCCCAGGATGGCATCTTCATGGCAGTAACCCGGGATGCGTTTGGAGTATAGAGTCATACCTAGTTGTCACGAGACATCGCAGCTCTATGTTAAAGTTGGAATATCCTCGTTCTCCAACTCTACCCTCAAAGAAGCATCTTGCATGACTTATCCACTATAGTACAATGAACTCAAAAGGGTTTTTTTGTCACGAAAAGATGTCTGCACTATTCAGTATCAATAGGCATCTCACTTTTTCAATCACTAAGTAATTAAATCCCAATGCTGAATTACGCAACATTCTGATAATTAAGAGTGTAATGGGTTTTGTACCTTAAAATGTAACTAACACAATGAAGAGACACCCATTTTTTCCTATGAGTGAAATATTGCAAGTAATACAATATCTGAAGATATTTAGCACATGAATTAACTTTCTTCATCACGAACCTATGGTTACAATCCTTCTATAGTATGAAATACAACGCTCGGAAAAGCTGAATTTGTTATAATGAAAATGCCACACAATAAAGAAAACATAATAAAACAAGCATTTGCAATGCAATAGGTCTTGCATTTACGCGAGTTTAAGCTATTGGCTTTGTCTTTTACAATGCCAATAGCTTAAACTTGCGTAAATGCGAGACCTATTGTATTGCAAAAGCTTGTGCTTCCAGTGTTGTCGGGTAGTGCAAACTCGTGTTCTCACTGTAAGAGTGAAAGTGGCCTTTGGTTGTTGAGATTTGTATGTTAAAAAAAACCTCAAATCTGGTGAAGACAAACACATTGAAGTATTTCAAGACAGATTAACACGTAAGGGCATGTCGAAAGCTGTTTATTTTACAGCAGACACATGCATCTGTTAACAACTTCCACATGCAATGACATGCTCGGAACAAGCAACAAGGGCGGGGTATTTGCGGAGGGGGGGCGTTAATGAGCAGCAACACAAAGGAGACAGGGAGGGAGTTAAAAGCAGAGACGTGAGAGGAGGAAGGGAGGGACTGGTGTGACTCAAGTAAACAACCAGCGGAGGGTGAGAGGTGGTGCTAGATCGGACGGCCTGGGGAAAATGCGATAGTGTATATATAGTACATTGTCCATACCACCGCGAACCTCTAGCAGACGTGTGCGCGCGCACACAACCAAAGCTTTCAGCCAGGATTTAACAGCGCAGGCACTTCTGTGAAGTGCTCGTGTAAATAATAAGTGAGCATTTACTGCAGCAAGCTGTTTAAAGGGGCTCGGTTTCACAAAAAGCACAGAATTTAAAGTTTGGTGGCTCTAGTCCTGGCATCAGCAAAATTAAGCCAAAGCTCTGTTGCAAGATGTTTATTAATAGCAGGGTATGTTGTTTTACTGGATATGAAATCAATGGAATTTCTGTGATGGAAACGCAACATGCCGCGCCACCCATACACGAAAACAAGAGGTTGTTGTGCAGTCTTGTGGTTAGAACATAAAACGCCATGACAGACGACTTCTGTAGGGACAACCCATTGTGCGGCGTTAAAGGCTCTCCACAGTTTCCCCCACCTCCAGCTTCCACATGGGTGTCGGATTACGCACACTAAGAAGGCAGGCAGCAGTGCTGAAAAAAAACACAGAGAAAAGAACCCAGAGCCAGCATGGGCTTGGAGCACGCCACGTGCAAAAGAAATACAGAGTGGGGAGGAGGGCTTTTAATGCGAAGCGGGAGGGGGGGAAGAAAAAGAGCTTGAAAGTGCATGCTGCGGCGACGTGCAAAACAAAAGACTGAAAGAAATACTGAGTCCGGGGGGAGGGCTCTTAATGCAAAGCAGGAGGGGGGAAGAAAAAGGGCTTGAAGGAGCACACCACGACGTGCAAATCAAACAAAACAAGGAGCTCTTTCAGCCCGGCGTAGGGGTGGAGAAAACAAACAAACAATTAACAGCTCGGCGCTCATGACGAGCGCCGTGCTGAATATGTATGATAAACAGCGCGGCGCTCGTGATGAGCTCCATGCTCATTATGTATGGAAGTAAGCATATAAACGAAAGAAAGTTCCCCTCAAACACACATAAAACAGGAAAGCGGACGAAACCAGTAGTTAGGCGATGCTGCTTCCGGACTAAACGGAAGTCAGTATCGGATCAACAGCCAGTAAAAAGCCAGCTAACAGGAGCTATGCCAACGTTAAACAAATGGCAAGCGGCAGGAGAAATTACCCGGCAATCGGCGGAGTTTCACCTAACATACAGATTACTTGATGTCTCGGAGAGACAGCGCATGCGCTGCCTAGGCGAGACCTAAAAAGGTACGTGAAAAAACACATGCCCTTGTCAAGATTAAAATGGCGGAAATAAAGTACTTTGCAAGAAAATGTTGCCTAGACTAGAGCGCCAGTCACTAAACGTGAAGTGCAGATCTTTTAACCCGCGCGCGCGTTTGACGTATTAATATCCAGTGTGTTCTCTTGGTTTTTTGGGAAAGCTGATTTCAGCTGGACTTCATCTGTGGCAGATGCCTCTCCCTATTCTTCCTTTCTCCTTTGTCATGCACGGTCCAAAAGAGCAGATGTCTTGACTTTTCAGTCCTGCTATTTTTAGATGTTTTTTTCTATAAACACTGCTGAAAGGCAATATGACATTCTGGGGGAGGAAGATTGATGTGTTTGGAAAATACCACAGTGGGGGCCGGGGTGGGGCAGATGGAGGCTGCCGTTTGCACACTAAGCCCCTAGAAGTTACATTTGGGATGTTTAATCAATTCGGCTGCCCTGGGTGGGGGCGGTCAACAATATCATAAGGCTTTGGACCCTGTAGCATTGTTACACATGAGATCCCGCCTGTGGCACTTGAGGACGCAATAAAAACCTTTCAAAGGGACATGGACACTCGGGAAAACAGACGGCAGAGTGTGCTCTACTTCTCACGCACCCCAATATAAATACTTGCTGTTGCCTATTGGTAGCACTCACATTTGTTTGGCTTGAATGCACTTCAACAAGGTACAGTGATAACAGGACACTTGAACTATTAGGCACATAATTTCTGCGTCGTAATTTCAAATTGTCATAGCTACCGAGCATACCAGCTGCAAGGTCTGTGTCCGTGCCATCTCCATTTCCCTGTCTTCTTTCACCTCCACGACCCATAAACAGCTTTACTCTTGCCACATGTCTGTTGAGCGCCCTCTTCTGGAAAACCATGGCTTGTTTTTGTCTCCGCTCTTCAGCTGGGCAAATGGTGAATTGTATTAATTCATTTTTCTTTGAAAACATATTGGGCCCCACTTTGCAAACGCCCAGGGACGTAAAAAAACATAGGGGCATATTAGCAAGAATGGCGATAAAATTATCGCCGTTTTAGCGGCAGGAAACTGCCGCTAAAACGGCGATAATTAGCTTGCTAATATGCGTTATAGAATTCCAATAGAAGCCCAGGTTAGATGTGCAGGACATTTAACCTGGGCTTCTATTGAATTCTATAACGCTTATTAGCAAGCCAATTATCGCCGTTTTAGCGGCAGTTTCCTGCCGCTAAAACGGCGATAATTTTATCGCCAGTCTTGCTAATATGCCCCATAGCTCTAGCCATTTAACGTTCCCACTGTGTCCTAAATACCAGTGGAGCCAGTATCGTGTAGCAGTGTCTGCATTCTGGAGACTCCATAAAACCCTGAAACAATTTGAAGGTCTGCAACAGTTGTATGTCACAATATTGTTATAGAGAATATAGAAATGGGCAAGCCACTAGAAAAAAAGATGGAGCCAGGCTCAAGTCTGAAGCCCAGATCTTGCTCAGCTCGAGGGTCCCATTGGAACCTCGAGCCCTTAACGAGCCGAGCTTTCATGTGGCTTCTACCTGCACCCTCGCTCGCACTCCCCTCATTCACAAAGAGGTCAAAATAAAGCATTAACATTTCAGTCGAAAAGGAAAGACAAAGAGTTACCCACTTAGTGACTGATTTGTACAAAATGAAACCAGAAAACCTGGATTAATTGTGGCTTCCTCACGTAAACAAATTGTGTAATCTTAGGCAACTATTTCGTTTTAAGGATTCTGCTTTTTCTTCACTATTGCATATGAAAGCACCTTCAAATAGGTAAGTTCCGAATACCAGCTGTACAACAACATATTGTGTTTGATTTATTAGGCAATTATCTATAAGAATCTGAGCCATGTACAGGGTTCACCTGACAACTGTCTTGCCTCTTAGTTCACTAATGGCACTATCGCCAGGGTGGTGGTGGGGTCAGGATTGGTTCTAAATTCATTTTTAAAAACTATTCCTGTCAAAGGCTTCCACATGTTGAAGAAATTCACTTTTTTTAATTTTGAAGAGACTTTATCAATGATGTTTGCAGGGCCAGTATTTGCATTGGTGGCACCCGGTGCAAGAATCTTTGTTTACACCCCCGCTAATGACCTTCTTCTTCCACTATTACCCTCACTACAATCCTCCAACGGTGCCACTCATCTCTCCATAGCACTTCTCTCGCAAGTATTTCATCTGTACTCCGATCTCTCTCCAGCAGGTACATTAATCACCGGAGTTATCTCTACATTTTTATTGTTGCCCAAAAATTGACGTCCATACAAGGAACTCTTCAAGAGGTGCTTTGAAACAAATAAGTTATTTCAAAGCCAGCGCCTCCCGAGATCGACACCGGGGCACGGGCACCAGTCGCACCTCCCTAAAGCCAGCCATGTATCTTTGTTGTATGATTTAGATGGCAAACATTTTTATGGCTCAGATTCTGATTGGGCTCTAAGAACCAAGCCAGACTGTTGGCTCAGGTCTGGTGCGGCTATCCCTGTTTATTTCTTGGCTCGCCCACCTCAACAAGAATATTGAACTGCACCTATATCAACTCCACAGCATTAACTACAAACATATCAAGATATACGCAAGGAACTACAGATTTAATATTCTTAATTCCACATCGACGTACATTGACAATGCATCGATAATCAGTATTGTTGAGTCAATAGACGCGCAGGTCGATATTTAAAGTTGGACATTAAGGCAAAACATCACTGCAGCAGTAAAAAACACAGGGCTCAATCAACAAATCTTTTTATGGTGAATAATTGTGTCCTACTGCAGACTGATATGTGACTACCTCTTAAACCTCTGTGTGTACGACATTCATAAGGGGCAGATTCGCACATTTTGCCTACAACATCTACCTACATACAACTAGTGTGTTCCCCTCAACATTTCCTTTTTTGGTACCTATGAAAAACAAATTACCTTGAGGCCCAAGTCATCTGGGTCTTTGAGTTATCTGTACATTAGTCCCAATAGGGAGTGATGATTGCTGGTGGATGAAATGGTGTTACTTAAAATATTTATGGACTTGAGCATTGCAGTTAAAGGGGTGAGTTGTTTATGGTCCTTGCCCACACACTGAAAGTTCACTTTCTTCTCTCTCTTCATAAATGTGAAGAGGCTACCTCATGTCCCTGTCTGAAGTGCACCAATCAAAAGCTTGCAACAAGTAAACATAGTCTTCTGCATTCAGATATTATTCCCCACATACTGTGTTTTAAATATTATCCTGACCTTTAAATATTACTAAGGCCCTGATTACAAGTCTGGCGGTCTAGCGACTGCCAGACTCACGGTGACACAGGAGTGGCGGTCCACAGTTTTGCCGGTTATGACTTACAAAGTCATATCGGCGATGGACCGCCTGCTGCGCCAGTGAACAGTTGTTCCCTGGCGGTGGCGCAGGAGTGCCACAATGCATTATGCTGAGCAGGGACTGGCGCTATCCTGCTCATCATATTTTGAGTTCTTGCACCGCCAGACTTTTCATGGCGGAGCCTCGCAATGAAAAAGCTGGGTGTGCAAGAACATATATATACCCTATAGGGTCCCCATGTCTGCCACGCCATTGGGATACATTTAGGGGGGCACAACATGTGCCCCCCTGTCTGTATTCCCCCCAGTTCCAGCATGGCATGGACATCCATCCATGCCGTGCTGGAACTGTTTGGCCATTCCCACTGCGGTGCTTGTTTTCAAAGCACCGGCATTGGAACGGCCAAAGGACCGCCGACCATATTACGAGTTGCACATCTTAAACTCGTAATACGGTCGGCGGTCCTTGCATGGCTTTGGCACAGCAGCACTGGCGTTGTGCCGGCGCCACTGCGCCAAAGTCGTAATCAGGTCCTAAGTGTATTGCCTCTTTCTTTAGGCCTAATGTCTGCCGGTTATTGGCTAATCTTATTGCCATGCTCTGCAATTCTTTGAGTCTTTGGGTAACATTCTTAATTTCCCATTGTGCATGGCATAGAAATATTCAAGTTCAGTGTTCATTAATTCACCTAATATTCATTCACTTAGAAACAAATACAGAGTTTATCAATATGCTTACACGAATAGCCTCAATGTAAACTAGCATGTCAATAATACATGCAGAATAACACAAGGGATAGAAATCTCCAGCATCAAAGATAGAGGGATACATTTGTTATTTCTAGGCAAACACTGACAGGACAGATTAGATTAAAGAACGTCCCACCAGGAGGCAATTAACCTTTAAGTGCAGGTTGCTCCTCCTGTACCATAGATATCCCTATGGATCGGAAACGATCAGCTACAAGTCTGTGATTTTAATGTATATATCCTGAAGAAGGTGGTGTGAACCATTCTGACTTCCACCGAAACGCTGCGTCAACAGTCTCTATAAAATATATATTTTTATATAGAATTGTAATGAAATAAAATGATTGATGTGTTTGAATGTTATGTCAATGGATGTGATGTATTATGAATGTGTTTTTAATATGAATAAGTGGTTTCTATTATTTTAAATAAATGTTAATCCTTGAAAGGATAGCGAGACTGAGATTGCAGTTTTTGAATTCTAAGTTGCTTTTGAATGTTATTTTTTTTTGTAATGTTATTTTATACTACCCTTAAGGTGTATTCCTTTGCATTTTGAGTTGATGTTCTTATTGGAAAGATAAAAACATAAGTAAGCACAGAAGGGAAATCAATTTTTGTTCAGTTCTGTTCGATTTCTTATGCTAAACACTGGTCAAAGGGCAATACAATGGGCAAAATGGGTATAAAACCATTTGCTAACACTTTTCCCTATTAGTGGAGACTGCCACTGCACTAAGAGACGAAATAAAGCTATTTTCTAGATGTGATCTAAAAGTTATCTTAAACGATCCTCCCTTTTAAATTGTTGCCAATGGTGATGAATGGAAAGCAATTAACAGATGCTTGGGCAGGTTGCAAGGGGAAGGGCACCACGTAAATTGCATTGAGTCGTACAATGTCCAGTCGTAGTGTAGTGTATGATAGCGGTAAGTGATTTGGATGGTGTTTGATGGATGGTAGGCTGATCTGAAAATGTTTATTGGTTCATTTGGTGAAATGTTCTAATGAGGCAAGGAGATGGGATCAGAAGTGGGTATGCACTGAAGTAAAGAATAAATAGAGAATTAAAATGCAGAGAAAAGATAGTCACCAAAAGAGAACCAAACTAAAACAAAGAAGCATGCATAGAATGTATCAATGGGAAGTTGGATTAAAAAAGCTGCAGTGCAATTGGAATATGATTTATTTAAGAGTGCAATACCACTTCTGGTAAACCTCAGAAGGTATTTTTGTAGTTTACAAAAGATTTACTCACATCAAGATTTTAATGTGAGTAAATTCAGTATATGTTGGCCTTGCAAAAATAGAATCTATAAAGGTTTTCTAGGAGTATGCCTAGCATGCTTGGAATTTGGTGACTGTCACAGGTCTCCATGAGTACTTCTAGAAACGTTTGTTAATTTCTGAAGATCATAGGCCTATATATGCAGATTCATAACTTTCTTTAAAAATCAGTCCCAGTTGTTTTTTTTTGCTAAGGGCCCGATACACAAATACAAAACCTATACTTAAATGGCATTTAGATACAATGATGTTGAATGTACTCCCAAACTATGCAAATTCGGAAATAACAGGATTTGGAGATTGTTTTTACTGAAATAGTAATTAAATACAAAGTATACAAAGAAGAGAATCTTTATTGTTGATTATTACAAATCATAACAATCAAGGACAATTTAAAAAGCATTAATTTGTAAAAAAAAATAAGATTATATAAACATAATCAAACAATTGTGTTTTCTTCAATCAACAAATGCAGGACAATACATTGCTAATTTTATAATGGTTTTGGGGATAACATAACATAGCTATCACTGCTATCCATCCCTAATATTACATTTCTTTCCGCATTTTATATATCAATTCATTTATCTTTCTTTATTAAAGCAACGCTTCTTTGTATATTAATAAAATCTTCCATAAAACTATCAATACTACTTTACTTTTTAAATTCCTGAATTAAAGTGCCATAGATAAAGTGCCATTATACATCTCATTCAAAAAGTGCCATTCTTTACTTAAAACAACGTTCTATATTATAATGTAAAGAAATAAAGTATTTTACACGGGTCAACATACAACAACGCTTCTTTGTATATTAATAAAATCTTCCATAATACTACCAATACTACATTACATTTTTAAACTCCTGAATTAAAGTGCCATAGTTAAGGTGCCATTATACATTTCCTTCAAAAAGTGCCATTCTTACTTAAAACAACGTTCTATATTATTATTTAAAAGAATAAAATGTTTCTCACGGATCATCATACACCAAGACGATCAAGTAGTTGATAATTAAAGTTACCAATCAAATGGAACCATATAAAATTTCCGCTCCTAAGTCATACATGCATCTTCAAGATCAATTTTTATGAGATTACAATTGACGATCAGCGTGTTCAGGTCTCACAGCACCATTTAACAGTTGGAATATCAACAGAACAGATTATTAGTCATTACAAACTACCCCTAGTATCGGGGAGGCACTCAGATGTTATCTTTTTTCCTACTATGAGAATAAACCTCATAGCTAGAAATAAAGCTGTGTTCAGACAGACATTAAATCATTCAGGCAACTTCCTATTGATTATATTGGATAAGGAGGAGTTTGCAAAAAAAAAAAAGGCATGCCTGGTCAGTTGTTAATTCATTTAACAAATTGGAGCCTCAACCATATCTTATTTCCAATTTCAAACCATTTGTAAGAGATACATTTTTATTGTTACGATTTGGGCAATATCCCACAAAGGATGGAATTCATTTATTGGTACAAAACTGGCCATCAAACAGCTGTAGATTGTTTAGTTTTCATAATGAATCATTATTGCATATTGTATCCATTTGTCCTCGATTGTTACAAGAGAGGAAAGCCCTGTTAAAGTCAATCCTTAAAGAAAATGGAGTGAGAACATGTCGCCAAGCAATTATAACTTGCCTTTTGGGAAATCTGCACACTTGACTACACAGGAGGGATTGGGCACATTAGAACAAGGTCTCAACCTCAATATTCTAATGGGAAAATATACTAGGTCAAGAAGGGGAAGAGTGTACTTGGCTTTCGTAGACCTCACGGCCGCCTTCGATTGTGTTATCCATGAGAAATTATGGAATAGTCTAGCTAGTATGGGGGTTGAGGTATCACTAATTCACTTTCTAAGGCAGCTGTATAGTAACGCGACGGCCCGGGTCCGGTTTGGGTCTAAAGGAGGGTGTACAGCGTCCTTCAATGTGGAGAAGAGGGTTAGGCAGGGCTGCGTCCTGGCACCTTTTTTATTTACTCTATATACCAATGGTCTGGAGCAATCAATGGTTGAGAAGTGCCGTGACTTACCTCAGATATGTAGCCGCCCTCTACCCGCCCTTCTCTACGCGGACGATGCTGTAATAATGGCCCGTACACCACTGGAACTACAACGGCACTCGATAATTATAACGAATATATGAAAAACGTAGGCCTGAAAGTGAAT
Source organism: Calotriton arnoldi (assembly GCA_963921515.1). Classification (NCBI taxonomy): domain Eukaryota; kingdom Metazoa; phylum Chordata; class Amphibia; order Caudata; family Salamandridae; genus Calotriton; species Calotriton arnoldi. The sequence goes on from CAWUFW010013302.1 coordinate 411,906, forward strand.
ACCACCAAAACCTTCATAATGAGATGTGGGAAAAGCAATGCGAAGTGCAGATATATCTACATCGATAGTAAAAAGGTAGAAATCACCACTACATACCCCTATCTAGGAATCTTAATTGAATATAAGGGATCTTGGAGCCAGGCTGTCAAGACTAGAAAACTACATTTTATGCGAGCAACGACAGCCTTGGTTAACTTTTCAAGGAAATTAGGAAAAAGACCCCCAGTCGAATTGCTCCATATTTATCATGCGAAATACGTCAGTACGGCTACATATGGCGCTGGATGTAAATATTATCCAGAAGGTCGAGAACGCTTTTTTAAGATTTTTGTAGGCGGTTCCATGTAGCACTTCAACCTATATCTGCCATGCAGAACTAGGAGTATCATATATATCAGACATAATAAAAGCACAACTGATCCTTCTTTGGCATCGGATTTGGACCACAGCTAATACAGCATTTAATCGTGAAGTCATAAGAGACAGCCTTAAATTAGAATATGCACTAGAGATTTGCTGGCTAAAATATATAAAAGACTTCATGAATGATATGGGACAACCGGATTACTACGACGACCCCCTTTCTATGGGCTCCATATCCAGAAAGGCTTTTAAAAAATGTTGTATGGCGCATCTGGAGGCAATTAGATTTGCCGGGGAGGCATCGCGACCCACGGTGCAATCAAATCAAATCCTTTTAAGTACCTTCGGTATTCAGCCATATTTAATTAATACACCAAGTGGGTTCGACAGACTTGTTATGACTCGTTTTAGACTGAGCACTTTCCATCGTTTGGTAAGTTTTCCAACCTTAAATGACTGGTCTAAAACTTTAAGTAAATGTCCGTGTGATGAGGTGTCTCAGCAATCCACAATGCATGTAGTACTATTCTGTAAGTTCTATATTGCACAAAGGAGGAGGTGGATTAAACCGATTTAAAAATTGTGGGGTCTGAAGCAATGTCGTCCAGCTTTCTTTGCACTGCAGATTTTAGAAAATGATTGCTTCTCAAGAGATATTGCTTTATTTTTTAAAAAGTACAATTAAGTGTAGGAAAACTATCCAAACTCTTAATTATACTATGTAAATTGTCATGACTCAGTGAGAACTGATTTTTGGCTTTTTCTTAAATGCGGTTGTCCAACGAACTAATTTTAATATTGTGTTGCAATGTGTCATTTGTTTTTATAAAATTGTATGCTTTTTATGATTTTTGATCCAAAAATCGAATAAAGCTTGATTTGATTTGATTTGACTACACAGTCTCTAAAGTATAATAACATTTTATTGTGGATTGTTTGCAGTAGTAAGTGTATGGTTATGGGTGCTTGCAGGAGTGGGGTAAGGAATGCCCATGCAAACTGTTTGCAACACCTACCAAGCCACACCTCTGTGAGTATTAGCACATATAATGTTGGCCACTCCCACTCTAAAAACACAGGCAAATTTACTCCTTGAAAGTCCTCATTACGAGTACCAAGTAATGCCCATTTCTAAAGAGTTGCTCAGGGTGCAAGTCAAAATACCACAGTATTCCCATACCTTGGAAATAACAATAATCACTTTATCGGTAATTCGATTCAGGCTCTATTGTATTGGTATTCCAAAACCAGTTATTTTGAAGGGCAAAAGTAGGAGTAAGTGTAGTTGCAGGTATGCAATTCACCCATATTTATGGGAGCTTAAACGACAGGATTTCTCGGTCTAGGAAAACATAGAGCATATGCAGTAAAAAAATATGGAGATTTTTGTGTAGAAATGGGATTTTAATACATTTCCATGTGTACTCTGTGAGATATTTGTGAAGCCCGCAGGACATCCAAGTACTTCTTAGGAGGAAAATACAAAATGATATTGTGCAAAATCCAATCTTTAGTCAGAACTATATTACAAGATCACAATTGTCAACATGCAACGTGAGTCCTAAAAAGATTGCTTTAGTGCAGAACAGTAGCGGCAAGCACGGATCTGGGGTGGTAGGGCGGGGGGGCACGGGGGTAATGCGGTATAATTGAATAAAAAAATCACTTATCTCCTCGCCGCTGTATCTCACGTCGTCTCTCTGCCGAACAGGAAGCAGCCAGGCTCCCTTGAGCCAATCACAATGCTGCAATGCAGAGTTGTGATTGGCTCCCCTAAACCAATCACAATGCTGCAATGGGCATGTTCTCCATGCAGGCTGTAATGCAGCCTGCATGGTGAACATGCTAAAGTGCGCAAGACTGTTTGACCAGCCCAAGAGGATCGGTCAAAGCATCATGCGCACTTTAGTGTGCCCACTACTCCTCCCCTGCTCTGTCAGCAGAGCAGCCCCGCCCTGCCCTCATGCTGTCGCAGCAGGGAAGAATAAAATGATAATAACATCGCGTTATTATCATTTTTTTTCTTTTACTGCTGTGGGCAATGCTCCTCCGCCTTAGCGGAGGAGCCGCCACTGGTGCAGAATGCACAAAATAATTAATAAAGTTCATGGTGTAGTTTAAATCTCTAATTCTCTAATTCGTTATCTCAGGATTTGTATTTCAACATCCTGGTGCACTATAATAATTAGTAGGAACTTACCTGCGCCTGTACAGATGGCTGCTAATAGTCAGTTTTTACAATATAAAAATGCTGTTAGCCTTACATCATAACATAACATTGCCTTGTAGCCTGCTGTCAAGGGCTTTACCGGTTGTTAAAGGCCCTGAGCTTGAAATAACGGCCCGAGCCACAGGCGAGGGCCTACAAGAGCGAGAGAGCCTTTAACAAATGATATAGCCGGAGGCAGAAGGACAATAGGGCTATTAGACCATTCCACCCATCAAGGGTAGATTGTTCTGAATTCCAAAGAGAGAAACAGGAAGACAAACATTGGAATGTTGGGGCAGAAGGCTTATACCAGCCATTATAAGCCCTGAGATACTTTATATTCTTTAATAGAGCTCTCAACATTCCCAAGTTGTAGTATTATTTGTATCTCCCTGGATATCTTGGAGGCTGAAATGAATCAGATTCATGGATTACATTAATTTATAGAGCAGCCATAGTAATTTGCAGGCATCAAGCACATGGTTACAGAATAAACCACGCGTTCTTTCTGGAGTGAGATGTCAATAGAGTTATTTCTGAAGAAAATAATAATATTGTTAAATCAATACGACGACGGATATGTTTGTTGCAAGTGAACCACGAGTGCGGTCGTTTAGGATGCTTTCAATACCTTCCAAACTTGTGAGAACAATAATTGCAAACATTGTGATGTATTTAGGCAGAAAACACTTTACAAAGCCAGCAAGTGAGTTAATTAAAAAGCCATGCGGTGTTTATGCTGTTAGCTGCCATGACGCATTTTATCTTTATGAAGGATAGTGATGGTAATGGTCTCGAGTGTTTTCATTTAAATTGCCTCATGCAGTCTACTTGCATTTTTCCAGCGTAATACTCGGCTGAAGGTTCTGTAGTCGATGGAGCAATAAAATGAGCATGGCCAGACCATTCAAATATCAGACTTTAGGTGCGTTTTTTTCATAAAGAAAGTGGGAATTAGGTCACCACCAGACCTTGGTAGCAGATCTAGAACGCGCGGCTGTATGTCGGTAAACAGCTGGGGGAGAGAAAAACGACATTTAAAAGCAGGTATCATGACAGACTGAAGCGTGGATGTAACTGTGGCTAATGGTAAAGCTAAGTGAAGAGAGAGTGGAAGCAGATGCGTAAAGTCGCAGGGCGTAGGGAACAATGCGCATTTTTTGTAGATTGCGTTGAAATTCCAAACTATGGCTAATTTGTTCAACTTGGAATATAAGGCTGTGGCATGTAATTTGAGCATGTGTGGATGCATGATGCAGTAAAAAGCAGCCCTCCGTCTAAACGAACACCATGCACAATTTTTATCTGCACTCATGATGCAGAAAGCCCATGCAAGCAACATATTCCAGGTCATTTGCAAGCTCCATATCGGCTACCCCTATTGGACCGTTGAGAGTATCATAGACCATCAGTCCCCCAATGATGAATGAATATTGGGCTTCCTCTCTTTAATGGGGATTAGTAGCAAGGACCTGGATAAGAGTGGCCAGTTGAATTGAGGGAGGGTGTTTTGCAATAATTTACATGAATATTTAATTACTGGTGTGATACCATTTTGAGGCTTACGAGCAAAAGAGAGATATTCTTTAAATGAGAAGGGTGCTATAAATGAAGCGTCAAGGTCGGCCCATAGTGGTCTGTTAGATGCGCGGTGAGATAACCAATGTGATAGCTGTTTCAGTTGAAATGCTTTATGATAATTGGAAAAGTGGGGAAAATTAACTGCTCCTTCCGATTTTGGTTTTGTTAGTTTTTGTTGTGCCATCCTTGGTTTCTTGTTGTTCCATAAAAATGTTGTCAGTAAAGAATTGAAGAAGTGAAGAATTGATAGGTAATGGTATATTAGAAATGATATATAGAACTATAGGGGTGAGCATCATTTTGATGGTGTCCAAACGTCCCCACCAAGAGAGATGAAGTGGATGCCATCTTTCAGTGAGCGTTTTTAATTTATCTATACATTTTTCACCTCTACAATTTGGCACAACAATCGGATACTAATCAAAAACAAAACGATATATTGGAAAACTTGGAGAAACAAAGGCCTAATATGGGTGCACCAGTTGTATGACAAAGACATACCCCTCCATTTTTCGCAAGCACAGGAACTGTACCATCTACCGACTTCCTTCAAACACATATTTTTAACCTTGCAAACTGTGATTTCCGATGTATTAGCCCAACTCTCACATACACCCTCTTTATCTTCCACTTCTCACAATACTTGGGATGGCTTTCTTCAACTTCGAAGGCCTCTAGCATCTATTCTCGCTTATCACAACTACCTGCTAACAGAGATAAGTCTAAAATAGAACTTTCCTGGGAGACTGATCTGGGAACTGTTTGGCCCGTCTCTTTCTGGAGCAAAATATGGCTAAAAATAAGAAAATCATCTAGAGCAGCAAGCACCACTCAAACAATTTTTGTCATCTATAACAGATTACTTTTTACTCCAGTGCATCTACATAGGATACATCCCAGTACCCCCAGTTCCTGTTGGTCATGTTCTTACGACTCTGCTGACCTGAATCACATGTTATTTACATGCCCGAATGTTTTTAAGTTTTGGGAACAAGTCTGGTCTCAAATTACTAATATTTTTAAAACCAAAATTCCCCTATCCTATATCAATATTTTCTTAGGTAGCCTATCCCCTGACTGGCAGTGTTGCCACTCACGTCTCCAAGTCATTGATCTGCTGATAGCTGTTGCTTTTCAGCAGATAACAAAGAATTGGAAAGACACCTCAAAAATATCGTATCTCGCCTGGGGGTATGCTATATGCCATAATCATAGATTAGACACGACTCTTGTTCACCCAATTTCACTTGCCACAAAACGATTGCATCTATGGACTCCTGTTACACACTTCCTAGATGATAGTGCGAAGAGATCCTTTTCTCCCCAGCCTTTACACCAAGAAGTTGCTAAGCCTCCGTGACTTCCTTTATTTTAGGATATCATTGTTTAATATTCCACCTTAACATTATGAAGATACTATTATATTGTGATAACAGTGCATATTCCTTTTGTTCTTCATTATTGTTTAATATGAACCAGACTTTTTCATCTTTTGTTTTATTTGCCTTCCAATACATTTTTCATCTTTATTCCAATGTAACTATATGTTATTATTATCCTTCATTTATGAATTCATTTATTTCTCTTTCCTTTATATGATTATATGTACGAAGTAATGTTGATTAATTGATTTTCTTCAATAAACCTACTTTTTGGAACTTAAAGAGTGGCCAGTTGAATCTGCTGCTGTTCACTGTGCTTTCCAACACAGATTTGCAGTTCCAACAACTGCAGAGTGCATAGTGTGTTGGTGTGTGTCTTGTAGAGCCCACCGTCAGGCCTTGTGTCTGCACCTGGCTTTTATGCAGGCAGGGGGTCCGCCTTCTCCTGAACCACCACTGATAACACATTAACTGAAACAATGGACTGCAAACAGGGAACACATTATGTGAAGTTAAAGGTGAGGAGAGGTGTGGGAAGGCAGCTGGTTACTGGGTGTTGTTTGTGCGCCAGTGGCGGCTCCTCGAGGGAGTGCTGCAGGGCGGTGGGCGGGGGAGGGACAGGGTGGGGGTTAGTAAACTACAGCATGCGGCCGAACAGAGTTAAGTAACTAAATAAATAATTAAAACAAATTACATTGCGCGCGCTGCAACGCCAGATTCAGTTTCTGAGGCTTACTCGCCTTTTCTACACTGCAATCACTGCACGGGTTAAGATAGTGCGCCTAATATCACAAACTTTCTCTGTGAGTCAGGGAGTCTGACAGGATGCCCCCTTTCCCCAATCCTGTTCACCCTGGCAATGGAGCCATTGATCCATGCATTGCACCTATGGGGCGTGGATTGGGGGATCCCGTTGCCTGATAAACTGCATCTAGTGTCCCTATATGCAGACGATGTACTTATATATGTATGTGATATCTGTGTAGGGATTGCGGAAATTGCACAGATCCTCTCAGACTTTCACATGGCCTCGGGCCTTGCTGTTAATTGGGCTAAGTCGTGTGTCTTTTTCTTGAGATGGTAATGCCCCCCCTCCCAATTGATACAGGTTGACTCCCACACTTTGCAATGGGAACCTCACTACTTTTGTTATCTAGGCATCCATATTTATCATGACACCCAAGATATTATATATGACAACCTCACATGTGCCATCTCCTCTCTCCATCTCCAAATGCAGTTCTGGGGCACATTGACGTTGTTGGTTCTGGGGCAAGTAGCCCTTGCCAAAGTGGTGATGCTGCCTTGATTACTATATTTTTTTCACAATCTCCCGATTCATATCCCAAGAACCACCTTCTATATCATGCATGCAGCTCTTTCCAGCTTCCTTTGGAACAAAGGCAGGAGAAGATTAGCTCTGCATAAATTGCAGCTCCCACCCGACAAGGGAGGGCTGGGGTGCCAAATTTTGAAAATTATCTGGCAGCACAGCTGCAATGGCCGGCACCACGGCTAACAGGGTGGGAGACAGAGGAAATACACCTCATGCCGGTAACTAAGGCAAGAGCAATTATAGGCACAACTCTGCTCCCTCAAATGTGATTCCCCACAGGGGCTAACTCCTTGATGCGAATGGCATATGACAGTTACAAACGGAGCTAATGCCCTATGGCAGTCCTTACTACATACTCACCCAAAATACGACTAGACACTACTTTGACCTTCTGTACACACATTAGAAGGGGGGGTGTTAGAACATGGGCTGATGCAGGAGTGGAAACCGTTGGGGATCTTTTCCATGATGGTACACTGATGCTATTTGCTCACTTGCACAAGGTGCATAATTTCCTGGTGGGACACTTCCTAGCACAGAGGACTTATGGTGGCTGAGTTCGGCCATTTATGGCACATAACGGACACGGAGTGGGAGCATCACCCAATGGTTCATACACCCCACATAAGGGGCAGCGGCCATAGAGTTGTCACATGGCTTGCCAAGGCGTTGGCGTATAGCCCCCGTGACCTCTTGTTAATGACACATAGATGCTGGCAAGGGGATTTAGGGCGAGAGTTCATGGCAAATGGCATGGGATAAAGTCCTTCAATACCCACTCCTGAAACTCTAAATTCCAGTACATCCAGCACAACATATTGCACAGAGCGTACCTCAGCTTGTACAAAATGTACGCCTCCTCCCCTCACTGCCCCAGATGTCAAGCACCACACGCCGACATAGTCCACATGTTCTGGGATTGTCCTGTAGTGGCCACTAGATGGAAGGAGATCACTGATTGCTTTTTCTGAAATAATGCGGTGTTCCGACATACTTACCATGGAGGGAGTTTTTTGTGTCTGTATAAAAAGCGCAAAACTCAAAAAGTCAAACGGCCTATAGCAATGTATTGAAAAGTGAACACCATTCCACCCATGCAGCATTGGTGTGCAAAAATGGGGCAGGGAAAAAGTTGTGGCGCTATGTCACAAGGATCCCCCAGCAACGTTTTGGGACTACTTGCTGCAAGACTTGTGTGTCTACCAAGGCGATTTGGCCACTTGAAAAGCAGTTGCCGACCCCTCAACCTACATTGCTGAGAATTGCCTGAACTGTGCTCCATCATCACAGTATTCCTGGCCCCCTGATAAAACTCCGTAAAAAAATTGTTGTCCAGAGATTTTCATATTTGATTTATGTTTTTGTATCATTAGAGAAGTAATTTAGCTTGGGTAGATATTGCTAATGCGGGCTAAATTTTTCTGGATGACATTTTTAAAAATGGCGGATGTGTTGCAGTGATGATTTAATATTTCAGGAACCATGAGACCTATATACTTCATTTTGGTGTCAAAACATAGGGTTTGAGGGTCAAGCAGTCTTATAGGGACAGCAAATAACTCCTCAGAGCAACCCCTCTGCCATTTCCCATAATGACGGCTCTATAATGATGTGTTTTAGCCATCATCTTAGTGATTTATTTTAATACTGCTTTTGTTTCAGGTTTTCAGTTGATTCAAATTCGTAAACATGAGTGAAACAGGTGGTAGCAGAGGATCTTTAACTCCTGACAGTGCTGCTAACTACAAAAATTGAGGACTCCTCCAACAAAGAAAAATGTGTCATATGCCAAACTAATCTGAAAGAAAAGCTAACATTGACTGCAGCTGGACAGCAGAGAGTTCGAGATGCTGCAGAAATAAGGCAAGACGAAGTTCACAAAAGATTGAAACTGATGGGTGAAGAGGATCATATATTTTATCATTGTAATAACAAGTGCTACAAGTCATATACAATGGAAAAAATCTAGAAAAAATTTGTAAAAAAATAGCAGAAGCCAATGAATCATCACAAGAATCGGAGTCTTCTGAGAAAGCAACGACAACAAACCCAATGCCCATCCACTTAGAAGATTGATGGCTACCCCTTGTCCACCTCCAACAACTAATCAGAAAGCAGAGGGTCTTCAATGTGTTATCTGTGGTTTAACCAGAACAAGGTCCAAAGGGATTGACGAAAGAACAAAGTACTGAGTTTGTGAGGCTCAAAGGGCAAACATGTTTTTAGCTGCAGCTAGTTTCTTCAGAGAGTAGCTGACCTAAACAGCGAGGTGAATTAATCTGCTGTGGATTTGTATGCCCACCAGAACTGCATGTGCGCATACATTCAAAAATATAAATGTACAATGAGCTCCCAGCAGCAGCGTAACTGACAGCCTTCAGTTAAGCTTGTACTCTTTGAAAAAATAAATTAAGTTTTAAATCCACTCTTCAGTGCTGGCTATGGGTTCACACTCAGTGAGATCACAGAAATAATTGTTAACGTTGATGAAACTGTATTGATCCATAATAATGAAATGAAGATTTTACTGGTGAAAATGTACAATGATAGAACTCGTATGGTGTTCTCAGCTGATTTGACTCCTGAAGTTCTTGCTGCCAAAATAAGATCACAGGATGCAGTAAAATCAGCAGGAACCATTTTAAGAAATGTTCTGAAAGATTTAGATTTTAAACTTAATAACAAATTTTGTGATGCCCCAGAGCTACACAAATCAACGGAGTCAACAAGAATGCCTGATGTCATCTTAAAATTTTTACATCATTGTTTAATATCAGCAAAGCAAAACTGTTACAAACTAAAGTTGTTGAGTTTTCAAAAGAAGCTGACAACATTGTTGAAGGCTTTGGAGATATAAGTGAAGAAGTGGAAGACAATCCCATGAATCGACAGGCTTATGCTGTCCAAATGTACTGTCTTTTTCAAATCATCTTTTATGAATTACATTGTGGCAAAAAGAAAACTCCGCTACACATGATGAGTGCCCATGCAATCTATGACAAGTGCAAAAGTAGAGAGCTAATCACTTCAATGAATAGGATTGGTGTATCAACAAGTTATAATGATGTAGTACCGAGCAGGAACTTATTAGCAGCTCATGCTGTAAAATCTTGTGAATTCGACAGCACAGCACTTCCAAGTCACTTTACCAGGAAAAGATTTACAATTGCTGCTCTTGATAATTTTGATTTTGAAGACAGCTCTTCTTTGTCTGGAACATCCAGCACATATGAACCTGCCATGGTGCTTTTTCAAGCCTGTACCAATGAAGTAGCTGCTTGAAAACAAGCTGTGTCAGCTATAGGCATAAACAGACAAAGCTGCAAACTTATAACCCAACTGTCCTGCCAACGTATGTAAAATCACTACAAGCCATCAACACATCCCATTCTACCAGAAATCTGTTTAAAAGTGGCTGAGGACATGGATCTTCTACTACTTGATGCTGCAGTCCGTAAAGCTGATTTAATGGAATTTATCATATCGCTTATTCGGTGCGGACTGAAGGATGAAGAAAAGCAAGTTCCTCCATGGTCTGGAGTTCATGCTCTGATCTCCCAGAATGCCGTTCCACTATAGAAGGTTGGACTCTTACAAATAATACCATCTCCAGTCACAAACTACGCAACATGCACAGTTCTAAAAAAATTCCAAAATGTGCATGCTCAGCTTGAAGACCAGCCTTTCCTGCCAATTTTCTGTGATGAAGGTGTTCTGTATTGTGGCTGTCATTTTTATGAGCAATACGTTAGAATTTGATGATCTTTATCCAATGATGGGTGTTTTCTACATGGCAAAAGTTGAGTTGTGATGTGCAGGAAGTTATCTCAGTGGATGTGGCATGGACGATACACTTATTGAGTCTGAAATCTTTGTAAGCAAAACTGTATAGTCCGTATTGAGCAGAACTCATTATGGTCATTCGTTACAAGGCATACTCATCATATCGGAGGCTATAGAAACATTTCATTGGAATGCTTTATGGAACAAGAATGACAAATTAGGTTTTGCATATCTTATCTCAGAAGTGAACAAGGCACAGGGTGCACGTCATTCAAAAGACATAATGCAGAGCCAGGCAATGTTCAATACAGTCAGTTCCAAATCAGAAAACCTGAAAACCAAGTTTATAGAGTTTGTCAAAGAATGTGAAGAAAAATCTGAACTTTGCAAGTACTGAGGAAATATTTTACAAATGATAGCTCTTGTGAAAAATTTGCTACATGCTGATTGGGAAGGTGATTGGGAGCTGCACGTGAAGACTGTGGAGTCAATGATTACTGTGTTTCGTGAATTCGATTGCATAAACTACCTGAGATATGGGTCTTGATATTTGAAAAGAGTGAAGCTAGAGGTGAAAAAACCATACCTCTACAGAAAATTCATCCTAAGACATTTTGTGGTGAAAGACAGAGAGGGAAGTTTCAATGCTGTGGCTCCAGATATGAAACTGGAACAGAAAAGCCAGAGATCAAAGAAAAGCTCCAAGGGAATTGTTGGTCAGACACTTAAAAGTGATTATGTTGCTCAATGGCAGCTAGTTTACCATGAAGTCCTTTCTATTTGCAATGTTTTAAGTGAGATGACAAATTCAAAATTAATGGACCATCGTGAAACTATTCCTCATCATGAACTTGTGGAAAGAGAGGGGAATGTTTCAATAAACATGTTGACAGCCTTCTTCATTTCATGCAGCAGCAAGGAAACTCCTTTGAAATGACTAAGCCTGTGCGACTACACAACTTAGTGACCAAACAATATGTGGATAACGATATAAAGACACGTCTACTAGATGTCCTGGAACAAGGATCAAATCTATAAGCAGAACTGAAGCAGGCGAAATTTGTATTGAAAGAGAAAAGCTGTTTGACATAATCACTAAAGCTAAACTTTCACGCTTAAATTGCCATAGTAAGAGTTTCATCCAACCAGCCACTAAAAAAAAGGTTACAAAAAACAACTTTCACAATCACATAGAGAGATGGATATAGCAAAATAGAGGGGTGAATTTTTCAAGGACATTCTGTCGCATGATCTTCTTCCAACAAACACATTATTTGATGGAGATGCCACAACCAAACCAATGAAGCACAAACTTGTACAAGAGCTTGGAAAAAAACTTTCACCTGAAGAATTTCAATTCGAAAAGGTGTCCTCAATGAAAACTGCTGTTGTTGAGGACTATATGTCACAATTGCGAATGGTCAAGGTTTCATCCATCCAAAATTTCGAAGAGGTCGGTCAGACTGTCCTATAGATATCAAAGTCTGTGTGCACCTTGCAAAAGCTGCACATTGTCTTTGACAGTTATCGTGAACTATCTGTCAAAGAATGTGAGAGAATCAGACAAGGGTCTACAAGTGGAACAATTGACCTTGCCTGCATCAAAAACTGGACGCCTTCACCTGTGCAACTTGATAAATTCTGGTCATCAACATCGAAAAGATGAACTTGGAGATGTTAACTCGCCAAAACATTGCTGCTACTCCAGTGAACACTGAATTTCCAATTATTGCAAGTGGAATGATTGTCAATGAGGATTTGGTGCTTGCAGAGATATATTCAAAAGGTATGAGCCATATTGTTCAAGAACTTAACAGCAAAGCTGACCTTCGTGTTGTGCCAGATGTTAAGTAGGCTGTTCCAAATGGTTCCAATCAAGTCATTGTACTGTCAAATGACACAGATGTTATTATTGGTCTACTTAGATTTGCTGCAATGTTCATAAGTCAAGGATTGTTAGAGTTATGGATATGTTATGGAACAGGCGAGAAAAGACACTTAATCCAGCTTCATATTCTGTACAAAAAACTTGACCCAGAGATGTCCAGTGTTCTTATCAAGGCACATATTCTTATGGGGGATGACACTATGTGCAAAATTGGAACAAAGCTTGAAGCTTTAACTGCTGAACCTGTGAAGTTTCTAAAAGGATTTGCTGACACAGAAGAAGAATGTGACTTTAAAGATGAAGAAAAATACCTTGTGCATGTGTCACACAATTGACGATCTTCGGTACAGTGAGTTCAAGAGATCAGTCCCACTAAGTGACCTTCCACCGTTGTTATGTTCTGTGCATGGATACATTAAAAGTGCGCTGTACTTGATCAGAAGATTTGTAAATATTTTTGCATATGTAGAGAAAGATCTGTCTAAATTTGGTTGGGAAGATATTGATGGGGTGCTAAAACCTACAAAATGTATAAAGCCTCTACCCACAGAACTTACACGTACATGTACTTGCAAAATCTGTGCTACAAAAAGATGGTCCTGTTGATATGCTCTTCTGAAATGTTCAACATTCTTCAAATGTACCATGAGTGATTGCCGAAACAAATAAATAAAGTGAACTATGAAAATCTATCTGAAACAGGAGTGATGAACATTATTTTTTTTTCATATTCAGATCATAAACATTGTTTGGTGTATACATAAAAAGATTAAAAACCATTATTATTTGTTTCTATATATGACTCTTCTTCCCCTATTATAGACACCATTTTGGAAAATGGAGGAAAGGTTGCTCCGAGGAGTTATTTTCGGTCACTATAAGACTACTTGACCCCCAAAACCTACGTTAAACCAAAATGAAGTATACAGGTCTCATGGTTCCTAAAATATCACATCATCACTGCAACACATACGCCATTTTTAAAAATGTCACCTAGAAAAATTCGGCCTGGATCAGCAATGTCTACCCATGCTAAATTACTTCTCTAATGATCCAAAAACACAAACCAAAAATGAAAATCTCTGGACAACAATTGTTTTACAGAGGTGAGCCAGGGTTATGAGCGGAGCGTAGGGCCCCCCTCCCCCTCACACCCTCTCTCCCCTCCCTCCTGGCTGCCGACTCAATCAGTATTTATGACAGGGGAAGGACTGAGCTAGTCAATAGGAGATGTACTATCTGGATAATTTGTGTTATTGTTCCTGTAATGTAACCCCAGAGCCAACACCTACCATGTCCTGTCACCTTTTTCTTAGCTGTATGTCAATGAGTGATCTGTAGTTTGCCATCTGTTTTTTACAGAATGTTGTTATTGAACCATTGGCTCCAGCCACACAGATACGTCTCTACTTACTAAAGAGTGAATGTACATGTCGATAATTGATGACAGAGGTAGGAGGATTTGAGGCAATAAACAGCCCAGTACTATAACAGACCAGGAAAGACAGCCTCAATCGATCAAGACAAAAGGGAACATTAAGAGGCAAAACGTGGTTGCTCTTGAGTGGTGTGAAGAACTCTTGGGATTAAACTACAAGGAAATTCAATTCCTAGGTAGAAATGATTGCCTGAGGGAGGTAAGAGGCTCTGAGGTATCGAAGAGCCCAGTCATAAAGCACACTGGGAAAGATGGCCTGAATAGATGAGAGTAGACCCAGAATAAGAGCAAGTTCCTGCAGCAAAACTAAAGGGGTAATAAGAACCGTGGTGAGCACTTCCCTGAACCCTTTAAGTTTGATCAAAGCTGGACCTGGTTCTAGGTAAATATACAGTGGCTAAAAGATCTACGCTTTACCTAGCATTCGTGGATCTGACTTCGGCATTCATCTGTGTAAACAGGGGGAAATTATGGCACACTCATTTCTTGTGGGCTTGACATTGTTTTGGTTCACTTTTTGGCCCATTTACATGAGGGAACGAAGGCTATAGTCTGTATTAGTCAACAAGGAGAAGTCACAGGAGAAATATAAATTCAGCATGGCGTCAGGCAGGGATGTGTGTTAGCACCTCTTTTATTAATTTTGTATGTGAATGATTTCCATCCCTCACTCTTAGAAGCAACTCAGGACGCCCCAGTAATTAGGGATAACCCACTCCCAGCCCTCTTGTATGCAGATGATGCCGTGCTCATAGCTCGTACATCTAGGGAACTGCGTCTCCTAGTACACACCTTTACCAACTTCATGGCCTCCCTTGACCTGTGAACCAATTTTGCCAAGTCCCACGTCATGTCTTGTGGCCCCAAGTGCAGGCCCGTATCAACCCTGTCAATTGGCCCCAACGCTCTGGCCAGTACAATCTCTTTCCCTTATCTGAGTATTTATTTCTCCGCCCAAGGGTCATGGTATTTCAACATCTCTCATCAACAAAAATTTCTTCAGCCAACAGGTCTCTGTGCTCTCTTTCCCAACCCCTGATTGACGGTTTCCTAGACATATTTTAAAAAATGTATAAATCTCAGTGCCATCCAATTGCTATGTAAGCTGCAGAGTTATGGGGTATTTCCAACTGCAAGGTAATCCAGCAAGAAGAAAACAGATTTCTAAGGAGACTGCTTGCACTTCCCATCTCTGCTGCCAATTACATCGATCATAAAGAACTGGGGCTGCAATAGCTGGAAGATTTGATCCAGGGTCGGCCGGTCCTACTCTGGTTATCAATATGGAAAAACCCAGAGTCTGTCCTAACAAGAGATATAATACTGGACAAAGGCTTGCAAATCCCCTGGATTAGTTATGTTAAGACCATTTATAGTTGTATAGGGGTGGAATCCTTTTTCTGGGATCCCTCCAGAAGCGGTTTTTGCCTTAGGGCAATGGAGCGCTGCCCCAGTTACAAAATTCGCCCTCCCTGGCCCCGCTATAATATTGATAATGAGCTTCTTTCATCAATTTAATAATCGGGGCGAGTCAGTGGCTGCCGGCTGCGGCTCTGAACCGAAGTGGGTGGGCGGGGCCTGAATTTGATTGACACTACTGCTGGACTAAAATAGCGCAGGCTGCAGGGCACCTAAGCCACAAAAGTGCGCAAGTCAAGTTGGCCTTCAACCTTTCACCGGCCAGCCCGACATGCGCATTGCAGGCTTCTCTCTGCTGCCCATTAGTGAGTGGGGGTTGCTCAAAACCGCAGACCCCAGTCACTTAAAGAGCGGCAAGTTTGCACGCTCAAGCCAATCCTGACGCTGCTCTCTGTAAGGGAGCAGCCTCTGGATTGGCTGACTGACGCTCAGTCCTGGTGACGCTGTTTGCTAGCCAGTGTGTGTAGGCCTGGTGTGTAGGGCAGGCACAGTTTGTGCATATGGCACCGCGGGGATGGGAGGGTCTGCCCACGGAATGAGAATGGCCAATCACTGTAATGGCTTTGTGAAGCCATGCAGTGATTGCCCATTTCTGCAGTTGCTAGGCTGATGTCAAGTCTGTCTCTCCCCGCTTCTGTGCGAGCGAGAGGGTGTCAGGCCACACCCCGACCTCACCTCGTCATGCTGCTACTGCAAGGCAGAAAGATCCGGAATTGAGGCGCAGTCGTCGGACACTTCATTCATCATGATGGAGTCAGACAGTTAACCAGAGCCACCCACTTCTGAGCAAAAAAAGTAGGTTACCGCCGGCCGGTGTGGCACTGGCACAATAATAATAATTTGTGATTTTTAGGGAATGGACAGTGCCAGTCAGGGCCCGGGAACTAAATAAAGGAAGGCCGTTAAAGTTTAGTGGGGGCTCGGGGGAGAAGCGGGATTCATGGAGCGGTAAAGCGGTTTACCGGTTTTTTGCACTAGACTAGTCTGCACATTTATTTTTGGGGTTAGATTAGCTGGGTACCTCCAGTTTTGTTTTCAAGGAAGTACTTGAACAAAATTGAAGCAGGGAAGGGATATTTTGGGCCACGTTTTTCTGGCCCAGTCAACGTGGTATTGCGTGTTTTGGGAACCGAAATTGTAGGTGTTCCCCCTGGCTGGGAGTGGGTTCTAGGGGTCGGGACTCTCTGAATAAGGAAATGAACGAATGAAATGACCTATATTTTATTTTTAGGGAACTATAGCTTTTGAACGCCAAAGCTGTACTTGTACAAATGTGTTCCAACTGTTTTTATCCCTTGCTTGGAGATGCACTCAATAACCAAGCAGGACCCCATCAGTGGTAACAGAGTCCTTTAATGAAGCAAAAACCGGCATTTCTTTCCAAACTGATTCAAAAAGCCCTACGCGTTTCAGTGCTCCTGCACCTTGGTCACGGCTAGCACAGTAGTATTGGGCAGATTCACAAGGGCGCCAAGTCACCTGATTAAAATAGCAATCACCTGCCCCCTGGTGGGCTGGCTCCGGTGAGATCAATAGAACGGCATGCTGGGACTTGAAGTGTTCCCTCGTGTGCTCTCACCCTTCAGTGGGTTCTGCCGGCAACAACCTTATTGTGCAAATTTACTCCCTCCAGTGGGTCTTTAAAAAGAATTCCGGTTTCCAATGAAGCTAGAAACTTGTCATTCCGCTATGCTGAGATTCTAGTATCTCGCAGCAGCCCATCTAATTTCCGATGGCGGTGCAATCTCCCCGACCAAGGACTGGCCGTCTTTTATGTCCTCCAACTGTTTTTATCCCTTGCTTGGAGACGCACTCAATAACCAAGCAGGACCCCATCAGTGGTAACAGAGGGTCATATGTATGAACACATTTTCCCGTGGGCACAGAATGGGTAAAACCCTTTGATACATCTGTCCCAGAGTCCTTTAATGAAGCAAAAACCGGCATTTCTTTCCAAACTGATTCAAAAAGCCCTACGCGTTTCAGTGCTCCTGCACCTTGGTCACGGGCTAGCACAGTAGTATTGGGCAGATTCACAAGGGCGCCAAGTCACCTGATTAAAATAGCAATCACCTGCCCCCTGGTGGGCTGGCTTCGGTGCGATCAATAGAACGGCATGCTGGGACTTGAAGTGTTCCCTCGTGTGCTCTCACCCTTCAGTGGGTTCTGCCGGCAACAACCTTATTGTGCAAATTTACTCCCTCCAGTGGGTCTTTAAAAAGAATTCCGGTTTCCAATGAAGCTAGAAACTTGTCATTCCGCTATGCTGAGATTCTAGTATCTCGCAGCAAATGTGTGTATACACGTTCCATTAGTTAGTGAAAGAAAAATAAATGCGATTTTTCTTTGTTACCCTGTTACTAACATTTACCCAAAATATTAATTTGTGCTCTTCACAGACTCATTGTCAGCATTTGAGTAAAATATTTCTAATGTGCAGTCAGAAAGATACTCGCATTTCCATTTTAGAGCTTCTTTTACTAGTTTATGTATATGTAATCTGCAATGTTTTTTTGTATTTGCCGCATATATTCTTTCCTTTGCAACTTGTTCTAAAATAAGTCACTACGAGTCTCTTTTGCAGCAGTGTCTATCTCGGGAGCTAAATGAAATACTGCGTACCAAAACACTCACATGTGTGCAAACATTATTTCAGCCCAAACCCACCACAAGATTTTTCTTGCATTCAGTATTATGTAATGTAAGAAAAATCTTGCGGAGGATTTGGGCTAAAATAATGGGGCATATTAACAAGACCCACGTTAAAATTATCGCCGTTTTAGCGGCAGGAAACTGCCGCTAAAACGGCGATAATGTGCTTGCTAATATGCGTTATGGAATTCCAATAGAAGCCCAGGTTAGATGTGCAGGACATCTAACCTGGGCTTCTATTGGAATTCTATAACGCATATTAGCAAGCCCATTATCGCCGTTTTAGCGGCAGTTTCCTGCCGCTAAAACGGCGATAATTTTAACGTGGGTCTTGCTAATATGCCCCAATGTTTGCACACACAAACAATTACCGCCACTTTTATCGCTATAATCCCTCGGCGGCAGGATGCACTTGGCGAGCGTGACTGTCTGAACAGCATGACTCTGTGCCAAAGCGGGAACTACACTACACACATCAAAGTATCTCTCGTCCGCGACCGCCTCAAACACTGCTGCCCTCCAGTGCTGCTCCCTCCTGGGCGATGAGATCCCACCAAGTTAAGTAAACAGAGTCACGTTCGCCCAGACAGGCTGTTGGTCAGACCTAAAGGCGCTTTTGAGTTTCACGACCTGTCACCTTTACTTCCGTTTCTGTATCCGAGCACGGACATTGGTAGCACCTACCTGCCTGCACGAGACAGGATCCTTGACTCCCGGATCCTGTCTCATGCAGGCAGGTATATGCTACCAATGTCCGTGCTGGATACAGGAAAGGAAGTAAAGGTGACAGGTCGTGGACAGAGTGCCGGCTTTTGCGCTAATGGCACTCGAGGCGACATTGTTTGTTGGTGCTCTTCCCTCCTTCCCCAAAAAACCCTTCTCCACAGATTCCGCCAGTACCACACTCCAACAGTGCCCCTCAGGAGAGCGCGTCTCTCTTGTGCAAAAATTGTGCTCAGCAAAATAGGCTGCATGCGTCGTACCTGAAATATTAAATATGTATCAGCTCGAGTTCACTGGAGTATGCGCTCGAGTGTTATCTACTAATCATTAATCATCGCTTTTCCACCAGACTGTGAGTCCCTGAATTCAGTTAGAAGTAACAATGCGTGGAGTTTGCTGGGAGTAAAGAAATGTTTGACCATGTTTGCGGACCAGTTAAGCGACTAGTGTTGGGTGGGGCACATTCATGCAGTATAGTCCCAACACCAGCATCACTGACATTTCAACATGTGCTGTGTGATATTTTTACACCTACATGGAAAGCGTCAGACCTCAAGGACGACATCACTTTGTAGAAAAAGGGGAAGTAAAACACATGAAGAACAACAGCTCAGGATTAATGTGGTGGTATCTGAAGATATCATGGTAGCTATGTTAGGCTTGTAACTTTTTTACTGCAAGTAACAAAAGGATCTCTCTGACAAAAACAGTAACTGACCCATTAAATTATCTACATTATATGCACTTTTGTGATCTGCATGGTACACATTCTTTGCAGCAGGCATATTAACCCTCTGCACATTACCATTGCCTTGGGCCCAGAATGCTGCTAGTTTGTGACCTGTTTAGTGGTTTCATAAATAAAACAAATCTGTGATGTACTCAGCATTGTTATCTCGAAGTCTGTTATGAAGCCAGGGTGGTTATACCAAATAAGTAGCTACCTAAGTTATTATATGACATCTCTTCATTAATGTAATACCTACACTTTCACAATTGCTTTATTAACCTTCTTGCTTTCTCATATTTGCTTGAAAATGCACCATTTGCCCACTCTTTTTTCAAAGTTTTCGTGGGGAGAGAACACCCCCGAACCACCTTAGGTTGTTCAGGCTCGCTCGCTAAGCTCGTTCGCCACGGTGCACTCCGCCACAAATTTTATGCCCTACCACTTTCAAATGTCACCAGCCACCACTAGATCCCTCTGCTGTGTTTCACTAAGTAAAAGGAGTGTGACAGAGGCTTTTTTCCAGCTCGAGGAGTCCCAGAGGCTCAGGAGTCTCCAGCCATGTCCAACGGTCATAAGATATTTGGACTTATGTGTCACTGTTAACATCACTATTTATGGGCTGCCCGCTGCAGATGGGAATGTTCACTCTTACCTCGTTTTAGATCAGGCACCGTTAAGTACCTATTATGCTTTCCC
Organism: Calotriton arnoldi; assembly: GCA_963921515.1. NCBI lineage: Eukaryota > Metazoa > Chordata > Amphibia > Caudata > Salamandridae > Calotriton > Calotriton arnoldi. The sequence goes on from CAWUFW010013302.1 coordinate 432,106, forward strand.
TTAGGCTATGCACAGCATCTTGATTCCATATATTGTCAGTGTGACGATGCTTCTAAATAGACTATGCTCTATTTTATCTTTGCAAATTTTATTTGTATTATTCCAAGACGTTTGTTACTCCTATTTAAAAGAAGCACGGTTATGGCCTAAATCAATGCAGACCTGCTTTTATATTCTTATTACTTTTACATAATAATGTAGTGTCTTTTAATGTAGGTGCATTTTTAAAGGCTGCCACGCCGGCACAAACTTTGATGCACTGATGAGATATGCTGCTGCATTTTAGTACTGTACGAGATATTTTATCTTTCTAGCTGAGGCATTTTGTGTATTGGTTAAATTTAAATTGTTATGATGTAAAATGTTTTCATCTTTTTCTTTTCGTGATTAAAGTTTATGGCTTCCACAATGCTGCCGAATAAAGTATTGAATTGATTGCCTGAGGGAGGTAAGAGGCTTTGAGGAGTTAAAGAGTTCAGTTATGAAGCACACTGGGAAAGATGGCCTGAATAGATGATGAGAGAAGACCCAGAATAAGAGCAAGTTCCTGCAGAGAACTCAAAGGGGTAATAAGAACCATGGTGAGCATTTCCCTGATCAAACTTCCAAGAAATACAAATTGACCACCACGAGGCTTATCACAATATATGTTTTTCTAAATGCTTCAATGATAATTATGATTTTGGCAAATGCAGTAGTTAGTACAGTGGGATCAATCATGGGTGCATTGCTATAGACTTAGGGGCCCATTACGATGGCGGGCGGACAAAGTTCGCCCGCCACCGTAACTGTAAACGGGACCGACCGCCAGAGGTGCGGCGGTCCCGCTGTGCCCATTAGGATGCGACCGCCACCCTGGCGGTCGCATCCCACATATTTAACATTGTGGCGGGCGGTGCTGTAAGCAGCACCCGCCACAATGTTAAATATGCAGGTTGTGCATTGGCATGCACAACGTGACAGGCACCACGCGGTGCTTGCCACCTTGTGTTTGCCAATGAAGGGGGTACCATAGGTACCCCCCAAGTGCAGCCCCCACCCCCCTGGGGGCCCGTAACGGGCCCCCAAAGCAATCTCCGCCGGCCTTTCCATGGCGGCATCGCTGCCATGGAAAGGCCTTTCTGAATGCCCATGATAATATGGATGGCGGTGCCTGCAAGGCACCGCCACCATATTGTCTCCCTTTTCTGCCTGGTCGGCAATCCGACCGTCGGAAAAGCGGCGGACGGACTTTCCGTCCGCCGCTGTACCCCGCACCATGCTAATGTGGTGGGGGTAAATGGCGGGCGGGGAGTTATCGCGGGCAGATCACCACCGCCGGTCGGGCGGTGGCGATCTGCCCGCGATCATAATGACCCCCTAAGTTTTGTGAAAAGATACGTTTCTCATTCTCTGGGGTTTTCTTGTAATCTTGAATGACATCCTCCTTGGACAGTTCCTATTTTATGGAGTTGAAGACAAGCTAGCATCTTGAGACATGAAACAAGTGAATATGCAGGAAGGAAATAACAAGATCACAAACATTCCCCAGCTGTGTAACAGTGATGGAGCACATTTCCAGTCAATATCTGACAGGCTCCATCCCTTCAACCTCTACCAGAAGGAACTGAAGGCTAACCTATTACAGCAAGACTTCATCATAGTGTAAGTACTAGCTACCCAAGGGAGAGAGGACCCTAGAGAATACGTTTATTTCTTGAGTGAAATTTCACAAAATTCAAGTATTTCATATTAATCAAATTGTACACTTTTTTTTAGCATTCTATGTTGCACAATTGTGTGTCTCTTTTGGCTGCAGAAGACTGGTTCAAGCTAAAAATGTCTTCTGGGAGACATTTTCTCCTAGAAAAAGTTTCCTGCCAGCATCTTGTTTGACTCTTTTTTGTATGTGGCATGCTTTATATGAAAGTTACACTTGAGATACGCTGATCAGGGATGCTTTTCTCAAACAAAAAAACAAGTCTATATTGGAATGCCATGGTCTCAAAATCCATCCAGAAGACCCAGAATATACTACACATGAGAGCAAATTACATTCTCTGTAAAGAATTAGAGGTCTCTCAAGCTCATTGGTTTTAATCATTCATCTGGGAATCTTTCAGATAAAAAATGTTTGAACAAATAGGTATGTCCAAAAGTAATTGTCATGGCATAGCCAAGAGCAGAATTCAGTTGAGCAGTTTCAACTTCAATTTGTGGGGATGTTGTTTCATGGTGTGCAGGAAATATCTGATGCTTGCTTGGACTTTCTAAATCCATTGTTTTCCTTTATTTGTGTTATTCATCCCATTGTATTTAATGCACATTTTCTGCTTCTTAGCTTCCTCTCAGCCAGAGCATTAGGACCAACACTATTGCTTTGCTGCACAGGTTTTAAAGTTTCCTCATTGACGTGGTCTGTTTTACAGTAAATGGTGCTTGGCTGTATTTTTTTATGTTCCTATACATTTCCCAATTAAATCATCTTTCCCTTTTCTTTAACTTCCTTTCCCAGTATACTTTCTGCCCTTCTTTGCCACTAATCTATTTCTTCTTACAATTGCCTGCTGGGGCACACACAGGTGTTTCCTTCTTTCCGATTCTGGCTATTGTAAAGGCCAGCGGTGTACATATAGAGTGGTATTGAAACACCATACAAGGCATTTAAAAAAGAACAGATATAAGATACTCAAAAATATGCCATTACATACTAATTTAGTTTGAAAGTATTCCCTAAAAATTAAAAAATTAAAGTAGTGACTACCCCACCCAAGCATTAAACACCTATAGCCTGAGAGTCCTCTGCTACAACCAGGCTCATCTAAGTATTCCTGAAAAGGGTGCTGAACCCGAATATTGAGTTGGAAATGTTGACTTACACAAATATCGAGTTGGAAATATCGTGATTCAGCAATATCGACAGCAAGAATATCGTGGTCAAGAATAGTGAATTTAAGGTAAGAAATATTGTTTTTAAAAATATAGAAGTCATTAATATTGTTTGCAAAAATATAGATGTTTAAAATATCGATTTTTTTATTAGTGTTATGTATTTTAGTTTATATTTTAAATGTATGTGATGTATGTTTTTTTGTATAAGTATTGTTTATGTTTTTTAATATATGTGTTAAATTTTTAGTAGTTATGAATTTTATTTTAATTAAAGATTGCATTTTATAGTTCCGTAGCATGTTGTGAGTTTATAGGGGAATAGGGTGGGAAGTAATTTTATTATAATAAATTAATGATTATTTTTTGTTTATTTAATTTAGATTTTATAGCGTTAATTGTGGGAAGTAATTTATTTGTAATTAATTATTATTTGGTTGTTAATTAATATTAATTCATTAATTGATAATTAATTGCGGAAATTCGTAATTAATTTTAGGTGCGGGTTGTGGGGTTTATAGGGGTAAAGGGTGGGAAGTAATTTATGTTTTATGAATTAATAATTAGTTGTTAAATTATATTAACTAATTAATTGATAATTAATTATGATAATTGTGTGATTGTTTTTAGGTGTGGGTTGTGGGGTTTATGGGGTAAAAGGCCAGAAGTAATTTATGTTTCATTAATTATTAATTAGTTGTTAATTAATATTAATTAATTAATTGAAAATTAAATATGGAATTTCTGTAATTAATTTTAGGTGTGTGTTGTGGGGTTTATAGGGGTAAAGGGTGGGAAGTAATTTTTGTTTAATGAATTAAAAATTAGTTGATCATTAATATTAATTAAATAATTTATATTTAATTAGGGTATTTGTTTGTATTTCTTTGTGTGTGGGTGTTATTGGTATAGGGGTACAGTGTGGGGAGTAAATTAATTTTACTTACTTTATAATTAGTTGTTAAATACTATTAGATTTTTTATTGAAAATAAGTTTTAATTGTGTAATTAATTTTTTTACAGTTTATTTTTAGCTGTGGGTTGTGGGGATTATAGGGGTAAAGTGTGGGAAGTTAAATACTTTTTATGAGTTTTAACTTGTTTTTTAATTAATAATATTTCTATATTTGGTTATTAATTATGTTAGTTGAGGAAGTACATTTTTAAAAATTTACATGTGGTTTGTGAATTGTGTGGTGTTATAGGGTAGGAAATAAAAAAAGTAATTTTTGTAATAATTAATGTTTGTGTTTCTAAATAAATGTATTTAAAAATATTTATTTGATTGGAAATTATTTTTTGTTTTCTATAGTATAATATTTGTAGGTATTTGTTATATGTATTTAACATTATATTATGTTTTTAAATTTTTATATTAAATATATTTCTATTTGAGTTTTTAACATATTGATATATTTTTTAATTTATTTTGTTTTTAAAATATTTTTATTGTTGTTAAAATGTTGTTTGTTTTTAATTTTGAACTGACTGGAGTGAGAATATTAATTGTTACTCCTCTTCAATCAACACTTTCCCTACTGTTACACTCACTGGAGTGGGAATAGTCATTTTTACCCCTCCGCTATCCAACACCTTCCCTACTTTTACAATTATTGGAGTGGGGATAGTAAATTTTATCTCACCACTATCCAACACTATCTCTTCTGTTGCACTCACTGGAGTTGGAATAGTAATTTTTACCCCTCTGCTATCCAACACTTTCCCTACTGTTGCACTCACTGTAGTGGAATAGTAATTTTTACCCCTCCGTTGTCCAACACTTTCCCTACTCTTGCACTCACTGAAGTGGGAATATTAATTTTTACCCCTCCGCTATCCAACACTTTTCCTACGGTTACACTCACTGGAGTGGGAAAAGTAATTTTTACCCCTCCGCTATCCAACACTTTCCCTACTGTTACACTCATTGGAGTGGGAAATTTAAGTTTGAAGATTTTTAAATAGTTTAATGTTAATTTATAATAGAATTTTTTCAAATTGATATTAAATCTACTTTATTTTTTAGATTTTTTTTATTATTTAACATATTTAGGGGCCAATTCCGATTCAGGCCGGAAATCTCCCGACCGAGCCGGACCCGGAGAGATTTCCGACCGAATCGGACCCTAGCAGTCCGACCGAACGAGTACGATGTGCACGTATGCTATCGGACTCGAGTTCGGTCGGGACTCCCATTGAAGTCAATGGGAGCCAGTCGTACGACGCGTACATGGGCTCCCATTGACTCAAGGGGCACGACGCGAACAAGGGCGCCCCCTACAGCGTGTTCGCGTCGATGCGGGTCGCACCGTACATGCACGTGCAGGGGGACCCATGGGTCCCCCTGTGTGCGACTTCGCACGCCTACGCTTCCAGGGGAGTGCGGCTCCGACAGCTCCTTGGAGCCGGGCTGCGCGAGTCGGTCGGAGCGGTCGAGGTGCGCATCGTACTTACCCGGCCGGGAACGTCTCCATTGCGAGGTGCGCGTCGTCCCCGTGCGAGTCGGTCGGAGCGGTCGGGTCCTGCGAACGAGTCGGTCGGAGATTTCGCGAGCGCGCGCGCATCGTACTCGCTCGCTCCGGATGCACGTACGACTCGGTCGGGAAATAGGGCTCCGAATCGGATCCGGTTAAGCCGAATCCGATTCGGTGCCCTACCGGCCGAGATCGGAATCGGCCCCTTAATATTTATTATTTTATATTATATATATATATATATATATATCTGCAGCGACGAAGTAAGCGCTCACTCAGGGGATAGTTTGTCAAGCTTAGATTCTAGGGGCTGATTACGATGGCGGGCGGAAAAGCATTCCAACCGCCGTGCTAGCGGGAAATTTCTGCCCGCAGGTACCGCGGCAAAATCGCCGGCCAGATTAGGATGCACCGCCAGAAACTCCCTACCGCGGCGGTCGGATTCCAGGATACACCGCCGGGAACGTGCGGAAAAGCTGATAATCCGTCCGCGGTAGTCGGAATTGCAGCGGTAACACCCCAAACCGCCGTCCGTACTGCGGTCAGGAGTGTCCGGGAGTAGATCTTCGCTATCCGCAATATTGCTTCCGCCGTCCTCGCATAGCCGGATTCACCGCTGCGGTGTGATGGGCTGTTTGTGGCATCATGATTGAACCGGCGGTCGTAACCGCATTCCGCACGGCGGTCCCTCTCTATTGGCTCCGTCCGCCACCGCTGTGGAGGGGGATTTCTGGTGGTTCCCGAAACACCGCAGCGGATGGTGTTATATCCCGCATAGAGGCCCTAATGTAGACCCGTTCGTACATGCCCTAAAATGGACGTATTAATATTTACCCTAATATGGTCATATTCGTACTTGCCCTATTATGGTCATGGCCGCATATGCCCAATTATGGTCATAACTGTACGTGTCCTATTATAGTCATGATTCCTTATATAGGCATGATCTTTCACCTACATTGGTCCCAGCTAGTACACAACGAGCTCTGAGGGCTGAACGTTATCTATCCTGTGGTTTTGAATACAGAAGGGTTTTTCCAAACACAGGCCCACACTGTACTCATTAATTATGCATGGCTCTCTAGGAATACACCACTGGCATAATATGTATGTACAAAGTTCACCCCTGACGTCTTCCTCATGTCCAATACAAACCATACTGAGGACCGAGACTCTTTAGGGTATAAATACACCACATCTTGCCCCGGTAAGACAGAGGGGACCGAGACTTCCATGCTGACACACTGACCAGAGACGCTGAGGCTCCTGCATGCAGTCGCTCCAGCTGACAGTGGTCTGACACAGCCCTGACGGGGTGTCCAACTCGAGACCAGGACGGGGTCCCACACTCTCTCTATTTAGGTATGGGGGTTCGACTAAATCCTAGAAGGATTCTTGGCTCTTAGCCTTTAGACCTACACACATATGCTAGGTACACTCAGGTACATCTAGTTAGGCATCGTAGGAGTTCGCGCACTTGCATAATGCTTTTATATTCATGTATGTATTCATGATTATTGCAATATGGTAGAACTGTTCTATCCCTTTGCTTTTATCGTACTGCTGATAATATATCTCTGCTATTGTCTGCTGGTTACCGCAGCACATATACTTTACACTAGAATAACAACTGTTTAATAAATACTTATTGAAACGCCCGACTGTTTATTCTGTGTAACTCTCTGAGACAAACTGAATAAGTGAGCACAAGTGACTGAGCGAAAGGTAGTACATTGTTTCCACGATTCTGAGGGAATCAGGGTTGTCATGTTCTAAGGTTGCCAGAAACTAATCTCTCCCCGATAAGAGGAGACACTAGTGGCACTGCGAGCTAGCTAATGCAAAACTAGGCTAACATATACGGTGGGGGTGCACGGAGTCAGTCTGCCACCAAGCCCGCAGTATATGTTATCCAAACGCGCAGGTCCTGCAGGGGTACTATAGGAACTACACGACATGGCGCCGCCAACGTTGGTTGGGTACTTATTTAACAGTAGAATCTGAGTAGTTCAGTCATGCTATTCTCAGAGAACCTACTCACAAAACCCCAGAGATGTCTGGAGTGGGTGGGCACAAACTCCGCCGCAGCTGAGTAGTATTAGAATACTATTTATTGGCTGTTGGTTATTCAAGCTTGAAGGACATATAGTTCCTACAATTGTGCATTTACACCTTATCTTAAAAATTCTTTAACCTCCCTTCTTCCAATTAAAAATGGTGGAAGAAACAGACGAAACAAGGAGAGTTGCAACAGACCTCTTCGGTTTAGGAGAAGAAGAGCCTGAAGATGCAATACAAATTGCACCAAATTTCAGAAGGGCAGTCACCATAAAACTTCTAGAACATGGCTTAAGAGCCAGGGGTGGTAAAGTAATTTTCATGATTGAGGTACACAAATCTAATAAAACAGAGGTGTTCTATTCATGGGTTACATTCCCAGCAGCGAATGCAGTTACAGATGTATTTCACTACTACCTAGAAGGTGAAACACCAGCGGACTATACTCCTTTTGAGGAGTTAGAGGTTCTGCTCACTTACCAGGAGCATAATTACTGGTTTAAAGGCGCCTCCCCACGTACATGGAAGAGCAAGATTAGGCCCGCTCGGAGGAGCAGGAGCCACATGGCCCATATTAGCGGCATACACACCACATCCTGATATTGGCACAATGCCACAGCCATTCTTACTCGTACAACACAGAGATTTAATTAAAATCTACAGAAACCTCACACAATTTGTGATGAGGACTTTAACAGTTCAACCTGCACCAGCTGCAGCACAAGATACTCCAGTCCAAGGTACTGTTAATAAAATAACTCCACAAACATTACACGCGATGATGGGACAAAATGCCAGCAAAACGCGAACAAATCCCATTCTGGATAGCTCAAAAAATAACTCAGCTTGAAGCAGTATTCCCGAATACTACCACCAGTGATAAACACAGAATTCTAACAATCTGCTTGCCCATGGGTCTGACACCACAAGTAGAGGACTGCACCTCTTGGGGTTCAGTCTTTGCTGCCATATATACCAGAACACATGGTATCCCGTCAATAGCAGTAGTACCTGAAGTATTAAAACAGATACAAAATGAGTACGGAGCAGAGCCTGACCTTAACTTAGGGATGAAGTTGCTAAACAACTTTGAACAGGTCTCAGCCATAATACTTGCTAACATTAAGGGGAAGCAGCTTCAGTGGCGATCCGCCAACGCCTGAGGGAGTTCAGTCCAGTAGAATCAACAACACAAACTACCCAAAATAATTGAAACTGCATATGCAGAACTAGGCAGAGACAGTCTAGGTGGGAAAGCATTAAAACCTCAACTGGTGGGCAGTCCTGAAAAGGACACTACAAAGCAGACATCATACTTCTTCTAAAAAGAAGTGGGAAAATAAAAAACAACAAAAGTCTAAAGACACCAGATCTCAGTCCAGAGGTAGGTCTCCTCAACAGGAGCCCTCTGAAAGGAGGTATAACCTCAGGAATAGGGATAATATTAAAAAACCTGACAGGTATCAGGATACCGATACTCGTTCCTCTCGTTCCTTTCAGGGTTCATCAAGAAACTCCGAGAGGGAAGGACGGTCAGAACACAGACAAGAGGAGCATACAAAGTCCAGAGACACGCAACACGCTGTGGACTACGCACCTAAAAAAGAGGATGAACAAAAACAGAAACCTCAGTTCAAAAAGAAGAAGGTAGCAGGTCTCAAGATCAGACATGCCCAGAATTCTGAGGACACAGCTTCTGAACGGGGAATGGGCTCTGACGATGCTAGACAGCGCGGCAGAAGTAACGATAGCTCGCCAGAACCTGAAGGAATTTCTGGTGACAGTGGAGTTGAGTGATTATATCACGGTGGAAACACCTGATACTCGGGTAAGTGTCCCACATAAGTTACATGAGATAACACTCCGGCTGGAGGGGGACAAACCCAGAAAAGTTAAAGGTCTCTTTTGGAAAAATCTGTCATCTGGTTATGACATTCTATTAGCAGAACAAGACTGGCCGCCAGCATTCGTCATGGACTGTAATTTTTCCAGCCTTTTCCGACCTCGTTCCCATTCACCTAAAACATGCATATGCGCAGGAGTGGGCGGTGGCCCTAGCTCCAGCATTGTATAAAAATCATGTCGGTTGGGATGAGGCGTCAACCCACCACGTGATCCCGTTAAAAGTTTCCCCAAATGCCCAAAGGCAATACCCTATTAGGCAGGAAGCTAAAAAACAAGTCAGGGAGATCTTAGATCAACTTGAGTACCAGGGGTGATAGAAAATTGCACTTCACCTATGAACAATCCTTTGTTCCCCGTAGCCAAACCTGACAACACATATCGTCTAGTTTTAGACTACAGACGTTTAAACACTTACACAAAGACATTTGCAGTTCAAAATGCACACAGTGCCGCATTAATGAATAACATTGTGCGCAAAAATACAAAACAACACTTGATATCTCAAATGGATTTTTCTGCCAAAATATAGTGCCTGAAAGCAGGTATCTGACCACCTTCAGTGCGTTAGGGTCCCAGCGACAATTTTGTCGCCTAGCCCAAGAGTATAAAAACAGCCCGGGGGTATTTTCATCAAGAGTAACGGAGTTACTCCAAAATTTGGATGAAGAAGCATTGTCCTACGTAGATGATATTTATCTGACGGACGATGACTTACCGAGGCACTTGACCAGGGTGAGCACCATTATTATGGGATTCGCCTCTGAGGGCTACAAATTTAACTTTAAAAATCAAAGATTGCCCACCTCAGTGTCCTGCTTTTAGGATACAAGCTGTTAAGTGAGGGAAAAAGCCTGGCAGCTAACTTTTTAGAAAAGTGTGCGCTGCGCCAACCTCCAAAATCATTAAAGAATTTACAATCAATTCTGGGATTCCTAAATTTTGGTCGAACCTACATTTTGGATTACGCAGAAAGAGTAAAACCTTTCTACGACTTAATAAAACCTGACTTTTCAGTTAGACAATGGACACAGGAACACACAAATATCCTGCGTTCCCTACAAGAAGACATGATAGCTTCTAAACATTTACAGACACGTGTAAACACACAGAACTTAGTGATCCGAGTAATAGCGGGTCAATGCGGGTACACTTATTTAACTTTTAATGAAGGTGAAACAGTACCAATCGCATACAAATCACACCTGTACACAAACGCAGAAATGCGTTTCTTTTCAACAGAAAAAATCCTGCCAGCAGTGCAGACCGCTGTAGCAAGAGAAAGAGCTCTGGCTCAGGGTAAACGCATAATTGTCGTGACCCCAGTACCAGCTTTAGAAGCTGTTACAAAAGCTAGCATTCCAAATGCTAAAGCCTTACATCCAAGATGGATACAATGGGCTAATTCTCTTACTGCAATGGATGTTGAATACAGATTTGATCCAAGTTTAAGAACACAGGCATTCCTGCAATACAAACAAGAATACCCTCTACCAAATAAAATTTTGCCTCTAGATCAGTATGAATACATTATTTACACTGACGGTTCTGCTCAACCACCCACAGGAAGCAAGCAAGCTTACAGCGCGGCGTGTGTTATTGTTAAAGGTCGCATGCACGATGGAAAGTTCCATCCGAGTTGCACTAAAACGCAATCTCTAGGAGACTGCACGGCTCAGTTGGCAGAACTCAAAGCACTGATACTGGCACTTATAAATACGGATCACGAATTCCCCACACTGATTGTGTGTGTGATTCCTTTTACTGTGTACAGTCGTACAATGAATATCTACATCATTGGGAACAAAACGGGTTCAAAGATGCAAAAGGTGGCACAATAAAGCATAAAATGCTATCGGAACTGGTAGTGGAGTTGAGAAACGAACTACTAAGCGCTCACGTGATACATACACTGAGTCATCAGCGTGATGGCGTTCACGTTAAAGGGAATTCATTGGCTGATGAAGCCACAAAGGGGGCTGTTCGCACAGCCGCCGTAGCTGCAGTTACTCGTTCAAGAACGAAAATAGACGGCGAGATAATGGTAGATGTCAATGCTTCGCGCAAAGGCAGCACAGCAGTACCAAAGAAATTTCCACTCAAGTACTCCTACAAGTTAGATGCACAAAACATTCCATATGCTCAGATTCCTGGAGTGGGGGATAGAGTAATACCAAATATCGATCGTAGGCAAAGCTTGAATTGTGGCAGCACACGAAGGGTACAGGTTCTGCGCATAACAGACGTTAGAGAGACTGTTGCTTTGTTGAAAGAACGCTACTGGTGGCCAGTGATGAGAAAGCTGACTAGAGACTATGGGGCCGATTCTGATTTCGGGCCGGAAAACTCTCCGACCGAGCCGGATCCGGTGAGATTTCCGACCGAGCCGGACTCCTAGCAGTCCGACCGAGCGAGTACGATGCGCACGCATGCCGTCGGACTCGAGCTCAGTCGGGCTCCCATTGAAGTCAATGGGAGCCGGTCTGTACAACGCGTACGCGGGCTCCCATTGACTGAATGGGCGCGTCGCGGACAAGGGCGCCCCCTACAGTGTGTATGCGGCTGATGCGACTCGCACCGCACACGCACAGTGTAGGGGGGACCCATGGGTCCCCCCTGTGTGCGACTCGCGCGGCTACGCGTGCAGGGGGTCTGACATGGACCCCCAAAGTCCGGCTCCGACAGCTTCTTCTGGGCCGGACGGCTACGAGTCGGTCGGGCTGCTCGCGGCGCGCATCGTACTGGCCCGGCCGGGTAACGTCTCCATTGCGTAGGTGCGCTGCGCGTCCGTGCGAGTCGGTCGGAGCGGTTCGAACCGGGCGTACGAGTCGGTCGGCGAATTTGCACGTGCGCTCGCATCGTACTGGCTCGGCGCGGACGCCCGTACGAATCGGTCGGGAACTAAGGCCTCCGACTCGGATCCGGTTCAGCCGAATCCGATTCGGTGCCCTACCGGCCGAGATCGGAATCGGCCCCTATGTCTGGAACTGCGACATCTGTCAAGCAGATGAAAGGCTCCACCTAACACGCCCAGCACGACACCATTGCTGAAATCAGATAAACCCTCGCATGTGTATATCTGGACACTGCGGACTCTAGGCTATGGGTCCAAGAATATCATGGTTGCAGTGGATCCAGCTCAAGATTCCTCATGGGTTTGGCCTCAGCACTCGGCTGACGCTCGAACTGTTATAAAAGATTTGCGAGTCTTTATCGGCACATACGCAGTTGGCACGTTACATTCTGACCGTGGTCCGGCATTTAGCTCTCGGGCTTACAAAGAGGCCATGGAAGGAATGGGCGTAGCATTGCGGTACTCCTCTCCATACCATCCCGAGGGAAATTCTGTTGTGGAGAGGAAAAACCGAGACTTAAAGCAATCTTTAACAGCTAGGGAATTAGGCAAGGGCGGTAGATGGGTTGATCACCTTTATGGGGTACAGCACGCGATCAATAATCAGCCAAGAAGCTCTTTAGGGGGTGTCACTCCTTACGAGGTCCTATTTGGGACAAGAATGTGGGTACCTGATCTTGATTGTGAAGGCACAGTGGCGGATGAAAAACCATTTGATATCCATGATCGTTTGGCTGTTTTACAGGATCTAAATGAATCCAGAACACAACAAAGTAACGTGCTCCAGAAACAGGCTGCCACTGAGGAAGTCAAGGCAGTAACGGCAAGACCTGTCTGGATCCCGAAAATCGGGGATCTGGTCAGAGAGAAGATTGCTGATAAGAAAGAATTTGGTCCATCCTACAGAAAGCCTGTACCGGTCCTAGCAATCCACGGCACAAGAACTGTACTTCTGCCACCTCTTGCCGGAATAAAGGAGAAAAGATTCGTCTCAATTGACTTAATCAAACCACACTATGTGGCCGATACTAAACAGTAGGCCTCGTGGACTCCACAGTAGCAGACGCCCTCCTCTCGCTACAATCCAAGAAGTTCAAACAGAAAGACTCATCACGTTTGAAGAGCCACCTGTACGGAATGAAGGACTAAGCAACAATGCTATGGAACTCGTTCCACTTCAACAAGAAATTCATCTTCAAAATGAAAATCAACTCAGTAACCAAGTTGCAATCAGACCGACTACAGACGTCTACGTCAACATGCCTCGTCAAGAGCAAAATCCGATTTCAACAAATCCCGATGCAATTCCAACAATTGATCGAACTGCTTCTGGCTATTTCATGAACTTTGATACGTTTTCACTGGATCCAAGCGAACCGGAAACGACGCCAGCCAAAAAATCACTCCAACAGAAACTCAATGACTTTTTGAACTTTTTTAGAAAGACTTACCTGGTGTCACCTTGGATAGAACTATGGTATATCACTGGGATTTTATTTTTCATTTTCTGGCTAGGTTTACTAATAACTTTTAGTATGCTTATTAATGGACGATACCTCCAGCAAAGCTCTACAGCCCAAAGAGTCAATTTGATTTTAAAACCACACCAGTCTGCACATCGTGAACCAAGAGACTTGTCTTCAGTGAACATCACAGCAGTTCCTATACCGGACGGTATAGTATGGGACAAGATTGATTATGATGTATTCGGTCCGACTGAACTTTTAAAGCTTAAACATGTATTTAAAATGTCTTTAAGTGATATCATTACCTCCAGTACATTTTCTGATGATTGGGACACTGAAACTGTAAATGCTATCATGTCTGATTTAGAAAAAACTGCTGCATTTCCAAACAATGAAATGTTAGAAGGTACTTCAGACTATGATACATTGTACTGTTACCAGCAATATGGTCATCATTTCTTACACAAATCTATAACACCTAGAAATGTATTTGAGTACCACCAGTGGGAACACTGCCCAACACCTGCAAAAGGTAGTTCGCAAGCATTTGCACAGAAATTCACATACTTTTCAGGGTTTAACACATCCGACCCAAAGTCATTTTATTATAAAGTGGCGAAAATTTCAGCTCAGAAAATTGTGTTAACAAACACCAAACATATTTACTCTGCATCCTTTCTGAACCAGTTGTCTAAACAGGGTTTCGATCTATGGAAAGACACAATAGATTCCAAATCGATCTGGGGTTCTAGGGACTGGCAAGTCCAGGGAATAGAAGCACTTTTTAGAGCATGCATCATCCCGCAGCAGAGGTTATTTCTGAATGAAACTGTGCAACAAACAACCTGTCTTGGATTAGCCATAGGCAAGGAAATGAACACACCAGGGTTTCCAACACCATCACAGATGGGTGGGGGACAGAATTCAACTACACAAGGGGTAGGATTAGATGATATTCTCCAGTACAACAGATCAGATCCAGATTGGACGAAATGGCTGATTTGGCCCATTGACACAAACAAATGTCAGCAGAGATTTATGAATACAACCGAAGGGTTTAGTATCCATAGGCCAGATCCATGCTATGTACAAAGACAACACCCAGGGGTAGTGACATCCTATAGTGTTGGGAAGTTGTGCCTTGATTGGCTAGAGACCTCAACACTCACAGAAGTGAAGCACCACTTGACCTTACTCACACCTGACATGGATCTTAGAGATTTTCTATTAGGACCCAGGAAAAAACGTCAGAAACGTTTCATATATGCAGGCTTTTATGCCTACTATAATGAAAACTGGAAAATACCCCAACAAGAGGCCGCAGAAAGGATACGGGAAATAGACCATATTAACTTAGAAAAGGCATTAGCTGTGGTGGATAATGGGTTAACAACTTTGACCTCCAGGATTTACTCCTTGGGCAACATTGTGTCTTCGGCGATCGACATATTAGAACAAGATCTGGCCTTGTTACAACACGGGCAATCTCAGCTACGTACTATTATGATGTTAAGCTGGACACTGCAATCTTTGCGTGCTGGCTATGTGCCCTGGCGTTTTATAAACACCACGTCTCTGTTTTCAGAATACAATCTAACTGATAAACAGACAGAAATGGCACAAAGGGGAGCCAAATATACAATGTTGCGTATTGAGAAACTTGAAAGGCTACCTTTCACTGTAGCCGAATCACCATCAACAGAATGGCTAATTCATGGCCAAATCACTCTGCCGGTCACTATGTTTCAGTTTCAATATTGTCTTGAGCAGAGGCAGGCAGGCAAATATGAGAAAATGGGTAAGGGATACATCAAGGAAACTTGGGAGTTACCATATAGATACCGATGCCGGAATGGGGATCGAGAAGTGTATCTGAGTGGTACAAACTGCAAGAATGCTTTAAGCAATTCTCTCATATGTCAGGATATTTCTCTACACGGATCCTGCAGTGGTTCAGTGGCGAACTTATCTTGTCACATGTCAGGGACCCCAGAGGCCATTATCACGCCGGTTTTCCAGCTGCTCTCGAATGGGAGTTACTTAATGCTAAATGATCAAGGTTGCTGTGGGATTCTTCCGGGCGTCACATATTTAGTCACTGCTAACTCCAGGGTTACTTGCTGTATGCAAGTATTGTTTCCGCCACTGAACACAGTCAGGGAGGCGCCGCTATGGCCTTCACTGAACGTTTCTTTCATACAATTTGATACTCTGAGCAGATTGAAAGCCATGCTTTTACAGCAACCTGTGCCCTTAACCTCCGCTCGAGAAACCTATGAACTTCAAGTTGCAAGGACCTCGACCGAGATACAGGCACTCATACGTACAAACTGCCCCATTCATTTCGCAGAAATGGTTAGTCGTATCTTCAACATGTCTGATATGAGCGGTATTGTACACATATTTAAGACCATAGGGTCCGGACTGTTAAGCACCTTTCAGACAGTCCTTGGAGTAATCCCAAATTTTATACACTCCGTATTGGGAAGCGTATTTGGAGGATTCCCACTCATCTTGTTCCTAATTGCAGGAATCCTGATTGTAATATTGCTGCTACGCAATGGACGGCCCACTTCCCGAGGGAATGGTGAACACGCTCCTGGAGCGGAAATACCGTGAACGCATGGTACAACTTCTGGGCATTCCTTGCCTGCGAGAACTCAATGCCTCCTGGTTTCTATCGTTTAGACCAGTCTGGGTAGACTGCATCTTACCTGTTCTTCGATGCCTGTTCTGCGGAGAAGAATGCACGTTGGATCTTTGTCTAACATTTCCATCAGATGCGCCTCCGGACACGGATGCAATGCTGGACCCCATAAAGGCCCACGCTCTGCGTTGTCCTCAGCGGCTTCCGATTCTGATGAATGCATTCCTGGAGAATCCACAGGTGCCGTTTGCTCCCGCTGGGTTAGGTGACTCTTCCACAGGCACCCAGGTTACAACTGACGCACAAGCTGCCGCAGCACCGACTGTTGGCAGTACTACATTACATCTATGTGCGATTGACGTTCTCTGTGAGGAGTTGGATTTGTCGTCTACAGCAGCTGACACCGATAATATTGTGCCTCCCAGCTAGGACGCGTAATCTTGAATTGGCTCATTGTGTCCTGGGAAAGAATTCGGCTTCTTCACTCGTTTCAAAATAAACGATCTAAATTTGGAACATTTTCTTACATTGACACTTTCGCTTGAGAAAAGCATGGCCTTCTCCTGCTTATGGAGAGACGATATTGACTTTTTAAGAAAAGTGGCACTTAGAAATAGCTGAATTATAACATTTTTTTTTATTAGCACCTCATTTTTAACGATTTTTTAGAACCATGTTTTTACTTGCTTTTAAAAATGTTTTTAAATTGTCCAGATTTTAAGTATGGTCATTTTTATCCAATTCGGAAGAGGAGTGGGTGTTATATCCCGCATAGAGGCCCTAATGTAGACCCGTTTGTACATGCCCTAAAATGGACGTATTCATATTTGTCCCTAATATGGTCATATTCATACTTGCCCTATTATGGTCGTGGCCGCATATGCCCAATTATGGTCATAACTGTACATGTCCTATTATAGTCATGATTCCTTATATAGGCATGATCTTTCACCTACATTGGTCCCAGCTAGTACACAACGAGCTCTGAGGGCTGAACGTTATCTATCCTGTGGTTTTGAATACAGCAGGGTTTATTCCAAACACAGGCCCACACAGTACTCATTAATTATGCATGGCTCTCTAGGAATACACCACTGGCATAATATGTATGTACAAAGTTCACCCCTGACGTCTTCCTCATGTCCAATACAAACCATACTGAGGACCGAGACTCTTTAGGGTATAAATACACCACATCTTGCCCCGGTAAGACAGAGGGAACCGAGACTTCCATGCTGACACACTGACCAGAGACGCTGAGGCTTCTGCATGCAGTCACTCCAGCTGACAGTGGTCTGATACAGCCCTGACGGGGTGTCCAACTCGAGACCAGGACGGGGTCCCACACTCTCTCTATTCAGGTATGGGGGTTCGACTAAATCCTAGAAGGATTCTTGGCTCTTAGGCTTTAGACGTACACACATATGCTAGGTACACTCAGGTACATCTAGTTAGGCATCGTTGGAGTTCGCGCACTTGCATAATGCTTTTATATTCATGTATGTATTTATGATTATTGCAATATGGTAGAACTGGTCTATCCCTTTGCTTTTATCGTACTGCTGATAATATATCTCTGCTATTGTCTGCTGGTTACCACAGCACATATATTTTACACTAGAATAACAACTGTTCAATAAATACTTATTGAAATGCCCGACTGTTTATTCTGTGTAACTCTCTGAGACAAACCGAATAAGTGAGCACGAGTGACTGAGCGAAAGGTAGTACATTGTTTCCACGATTCTGAGGGAATCAGGGTTGTCATGTTCTAAGGTTGCCAGAAACTAATCTCTCCCCGATAAGAGGAGACACTAGTGGCACTGCGAGCTAGCTAATGCAAACTAGGCTAACATATACGGTGGGAGTGCACGGAGTCAGTCTGCCACCAAGACCGCAGTATATGTTATTCAAACACGCAGGTCCTGCAGGGGTACTATAGGAACTACACGACAATGGGAAATGGGCTATCTTTGCCCATCGTAATTCGGAGGACGCAAGGACCGCCGATGGAGTGCGGAAAAGGACATTTTCCGCCAGCACCGCCCCTAACCAGCCCCTTAATTACTGAAACGCGTTACTGGTAATTAAAATCTAAGCTTGACAAACTATCACCTGAGTGAGCGCTTACTTTGTCGCTGCAGGAAAATAGTGTCCGGTAAGCTTCGCCGGCATCGCGCTCTAACTACCACAGGCGTGAGGAGGGCGGAAGAAGCAGATGAACGTTTGGTTATATTTATATATATATATATATATATATGAACAGATACACCTCCAAACACAAAGAGATGACTCCGGCACTCCAGCGATTTACACCACAGCTGTTTATTTCAGACCTGAGCGATACAACATCCACGCGTTCCGGCTGCCTCACATATATATATATATTTCGATATTTTTTACAACTATATTTTTTACATCGATATTTTTTTTCAATATTTTTGTACTTACCTGTTTATGTATAGGAAGTCCATATTTTTGCATTCTATATTTTTGCATCAATATTTTTTACTTCTATATTTTTAACATCGATATTTTGTCAGTGAACCCCTGAAAAGCTTCAATGTGGAAAAGAAACAGGTAACCTCTCCTGTTCCAGATTTACTTTCAGACATCCCTAGAAGACTCTTAGCCCTTGGTTGGACCCTTGAGAGCCTCTGCCTCCTATTGAATATTCCCAGCTTGGCCTTAAAATCCCCATATGGCTCTCAGAACAAATAGAACATCATCAGAGACCCTTACATTGCCCTCAGTTACCCACAGCTATTATGTAAACACTGCAGCACTCCTCTCGGAGACTATTGGTGTGCTCCAGAAATACCCAGCATGCATTGAGAGACCCTCAGCTTCCCCTTTCCTTCCAGTTGCTCCTTCAACTTCCATAACTGATTCCTCAAAATACTCCATTCCGCATCATTAACAGGCCCTCAAAAATCACCTGAATGTCTCAGAGACCATACACTGGCTTTCAGACCCAGAGACCATTGATCTTCAGTTTACCTTCATATTGCACCAGTTGGACAATAGACACTCTTAGGATGTCCTCAAAGTGGTTCAGGAAATCACAGAAGACATCCAGTCACCTGAGATAGCCCTCAAAAAGCGACATTTCACCCAGTGTGACACAAGGTTTTTGTCAAACATCCCCAGTTGGCCCTCAGAGACAACGTCAACAGGGTCTCAGAGACTCTCAACCAGCCCACCCTCAGGCAATCCAGGCCACCCGTCAAATTCCTATTCCAGCCATCAGTGATCCTCAGAACACCCTCAGAACCTTTTAGGCTCAGATAGGCATTAAGCACTCTTGCTTGGCTTTTAACTGACCCAATTTCAGAGACTCCTTGTGGTCATTAGATTGTTGCTTGAACATGAAATACCTTGAAAAGAACAAGAGGCATTTGGCAAAAACAGGAACAGCTCGTTTAATTAAAAAATTTAGTCGGGAGCACAGCCACAGATATAGGGTCTTAGGACTATCTCAATTTACAATCGGTCTAACACAGACTTTTATACAGTTCATTGAATGTAATAAAATGTTTCCGGCGATCCTTTTTTGGTAAGGCTTTGCGTGGCTTAAAAATTATGACTTCTAGGTTTGCGCCACACATGTATCACATTACGTGGTGCAAGCATGACACAAAACTCTCATAAAAATGCCCCTTGTTTAGTCAGAAGTTCAACTGGTCCTCATACACCCCTGCATCAACTGGCAAAAAAATACCTGGCCCTCTGTGGCTTGGGTGGCATTTTAAGCCCTGTGACACCCTCTGGCTAATCCCCTGCTTCACATTTTACATTTGATCTTGCCACCATCCTCTCCTACAGTACACTCGACCCTTCCAGGGCAAAGGAGAACATAAACATTTCCAGTCAATTCGGACAAGCTCCATCCCTTCACATCCGTAAAATAAGAAATGCCCAAGGAAGATTTTACTCTCGATTACAAGAAAACCCCAGTGAATGGAGAACTGTTCACTGGAAGCATATCTTTTCACAAAAAAAGCACCCATGATTGACCCCACTGTTTTAACGTCTGCATTTGACAAAATCCCAATTAGCAGTGAAACGCTTAGAAAGGAACATATATTCTGGTAAGCATCGTTGCAGCCTCAACATATACTGCTTTGTGATACAAATGCACTCAATGCTTACATTTTATGTATGCGGGTGAAAGTGTCTATTATAAAATGCCCGGATAAATCCCAGGTCTATTATTGAGATTCCAGAAGCGTTCAACAAATTAAATATTGAGGGACTATCATGCATCTTTCTTGGTCAGTACAAACTCTGCAGCATGCAGTGCCTGTACCACCGCCGAACATGTGAATGTACTAGGGAAACGCTGGTGGGAATGTGGTTTGATGTCTCACATCTGTTTGTTTGTAGTTACACTGCCCAGTTTGCCACTTAGCTGTCACGGCTGGGAGCACATCTGAAGTTCAGTAGCCTGAAAGAAAACTCTCTTGGGGTATTTTTTTTCAAGAACACGGTTTGCACGCTGAAAGATGTGGCTTGTTCTTTGGTCCTGCAGTAAATTATTAATCCAGCAAACATTTGAAAGAATAGTGCATTTCCTGCAGCTCCTGGGCCCCATTTCGCAATGGCCGCAGCTGATCCGCGTAATTAGTTCTCCTGCATTTGATTCAGGACGTCACTGAGGCCAGTGTGGAGAATAGGAAGAACGTGGTCACAAAGCAACAAAAAGTATATGAGGTAAATTGCTCAAGGTACTGAGGAGAGGATGTGGCGTTACGGCTAGAGCTGCCCGACTTTGGAAGTAGGGAACCAAATCCGACTCTCCACGTCCGCTCAATATCCTGTGAATCTATGCTGATCGCTTAATCTATCCGTGCCTAAACAAATATGAGCATTACTTTATGTAATGTAACTGGTGCTCAACTAAAGCGTTCCAAAATCTTCGAGTCTAGTTTGCGTCGCTCTTGCACTACGCAATGTGGTGCAAGAGCGATGCAAACCTTAAGTTGGATTTTTGAAGACACACAAAGTCCCTTTGCGTGGCTTTGAGTGGCTACAAAAATATGGAGTAACACAACGCAGAGTACATTGAGTTGTATTACTCTGCCCTGGGTAGGCATTCCATAGGTGTTGCGTGTGGGTTTTTCCCACGCAACTCCCATGGTTTATGACGCATTCCCAGATTTAAAAGACCTTGTAAACCTGGGAAGGCGCCAAAAAGATACGGCTCCCCAAAGGAGGCGTAACAAGGAGAAATATTTGTATTTCTCCTTGTTTTTTCCTCTTTCTATGTGTGTTGCATTCTGCAGCACACATAGAAAGAGGAAAAAGCTTTTCAGGATTGTTTTTGCGCAGGAAGGTGCCCCTTCCTGCACAAAACAATCCTGCATACAACACAGGCACTCTTGCACCATGGTGCAAGGGTGCCTGCGTTGGCCCTAGGCTGCCAAAATGGAGCCAGCGCAAGGGAAAAGGACAAGAATGCACCATATTGGATAAATACAGCGCAATCCTGGCCTTTCCGTGTGATGCAGGGCAGCTGCAAGGTGACTTGCTGCGCTGCCCTGCGCCACTATAGTCGTAAATATGGCTTTTAAGGTACAGCGTTAGCCAGAATAAGTGCTGAAAATGGGGGCGCACGTTATAGAAAGGCCCTGATGGAACACAACTTTGGGCCTCATTCACATATCTATTTGGACAGCTTGATTTTATCTGTTTGCACAAGTGTGTTTGCAAAGGTGCAGCATCGTGCAGAGCACCAGAAAAGGTAGGATTTTGCTTTCGAAAAAGGATTCATGTGGGAATTCTAGTATGGTGGAATATCCATGTGTGCAACACTTCTCCCCAAGAGTGGTTTGTGGGAGCTTGAAGCTAGGTCAACTTGTAAAAGTTTAACACTCACAAACTCAGAAGTTTGTCGGTATTTACCAAATGTGTCAATACACTGGTAAATGTAATGCTATCAAATGCAGGAATAAATGCATTGTCAGGGTGGGAATAGAAGAGCCTTTACAGATAAGTAAGCGGATTGGTGTCTCCAAAGAGAAAGAAATGTTTCCTGTGAAGAAGCAAAAAATAAAATAAAAAATGCACTATTGCGTTATGTTTCTGCATGCTCACGTACAACTGCTACATTTCTTTATGTTTAAATGGTTACACATGTCATGTCCTTCTGGGAATCTGCAACAGAGCTCCTGGTTGTTTGTCTAACTACTATGAAGCAGAAATGCACTCCAAATTAAGACGTAGTCTATGGGAATACATTTTCAATTTATAGAAATGGACTTTGTGTTTGTGTAAGGGTTGGCTCTATAAAGACAAACTAAAAAAGACAGAGTGGAGTAAGAAAGAAAAGGTGGGAGAAGGGATGCTTGTTGGTGTGTGTGCCAGATGGTGTCTTCACACATACCAACAATGAGTAACAGTTTGTCAAAATGTGAACAGATTTACAATCGGCACAATATGGCACATCTAAAAAAAAAATGGACTTTATGAAGACATATTTTGAACAGGTTCATATTGAACGATATTAATATTACACATACAAACTACAAAGCCATGGTTTTAAAGCCATAAATAAAATCTCTCTACATGCTCATGTTGATAGAGCATCTTGAATCAATAGTCAAACTGTAGGTGCTTCTCTATAAATCTCTTCATTTAAGTTGAATGCTCAGCAGGAATGTATTTCACATGCAGTACCGAGGATATAAATTTCCTGAAGCAGGAAGACCTAAATGAGCAGAGATTTGAGGAGTATTATTTTGTGCACTGTGAATAGTTTTAATGTGCTAGTCGCAGCACCTATTGATTTACTTCTAATTTCTTAACTGATTTGTGTGCAGCTTAATGGAAATCATTCCATCAAAACCATCAAGCATTCTAATCCAATAAAACACATTTTAATACTATAAAAACAAGAACTATATATTAGAGTTGTCAACATGAGCACATCAAGATGGCGGCTGCTCTGTGAGCTCCATCTTACCTGCTCCTACATGAGGCTCTGATGACAGGGGTCAGTTGCTGGATCGCTATTCAGAGATTTTGAAGTAGTTTTAGAAGTCGACAGCGATCATATTGCTGTTTCTTTTCTTAACTCGAAAAAGTCTAATGGAGAGCAAAACAGTCTGAAGCCCATTGCCCCACTCTGGGGTAAATGTACAGGCCCGCCCTCGGAAGGTGTGTCATGAGGAAAGAGAAGGGTCTGTATAAGTCCACCCTAGTGTTCGGCTTAGCTGCTGCACAGGCATTTATGCAGAGGTTGAGGAGAAACACCTTATTTTTAACGACATTCGCAATATTTATGTGACATATGCTATATATTAAACGCAACTCCTCCAAATATTAAAAAATATATATATTTGGGTCAGCAAATAGATTAAATTACTTCTTCCGTAGACTACTGTACTGTTTATTGCAATTAATATTTATATGACATTTTACGTATTGCCAAATCCTTATAATCTATTTGGTGTGATTGGGGCTTTTTTTACATTGATTTCTGTGTTTATCTATTCCAGATGGCGGCATCTGTTGTTGACCCTCAATCAAATAAAAGGGAAAAGGTTTCACCGCCACTCCAGCTAAATCCAAAGTTACATAATTTCAGGAGGCCTCTCTAAATAACGTTTTGGAAGAAATATAGGCAGTACATGGTAACACTGACATCACCAGCAACAATATTAAGAGTATATGCTGGGTTATCAATGAAAGTGTCAGACAATGAAGTCAATATTAATGACAATAAGAAAAGGTTGGATCACATAACTCCTATAATAAGCCAAATTAATCCTATGAAAAAGGCTTCTTTTGGGCCATTGTCAAGATGGTTGTCTGATCCCAGTTCTTATATATTCTCAAGAATATGTTCTCCGGAACTTCCCACTCACCAGGGATTCACTGCATTGTTTGGCAGGGTCTGCTTCTTTGTGAGAACAGATCAGCCCCCCACATAGCTTCTGGTAAGTGCATGCAATCAACTGATGATGGCGGGATGGGCATGGCAGATCTCCGTCTTTAGTATTGGGCACTGCAGCTGCTGGGACTGAATGAGTGGTTTGCGAGAGATGGCACAATCCTGCCCACCATGCCAAATTAGCCCTGGTTGGCCAGGATGAGGTTCTGGATTCGAGGCAACGAGATCATCCCTGAGTTGGATAGGGTGGAGCCACAAGTTACACTAGAAAAATCCCGGTGAAGGGGACGCTGGCTGGAACACTACAGCTTCAGGGATTTAGAAAATGGGATCAAATTGGTATATTGAAGATGTGGGATGTCTGGCAGGGCACCTATATAAAGTCCTTTCTGGACCTTCAAATTGAATTTGAGTTATATAAATCCCAGCTTTACAGATACATACAACTACATCATGCACTTGCACACCACCTGGGTCCCCTCTCCATAGTACCTGATTACAGCCCGCTGGATGCTGAGATCCTTATGGGCCCCATAGGTAAAGGGGGGATATCCCAGATCTACAAAACACTGGTCATCAACTCAGTTGACCTTCAGCTGGGGCAGAAAGCAATATTGTAGGTGTGACACCAGGTCCAGCAAATAGCAGAGTAAAATCAAAAATAGTTACTTGGTCGAGTCAAGAACTGAGTTTCCTGATTACGCGATCACTAGGCTAGACAGACTGGTCCTGATTTTTAAAGACTCTCTAAACTGTTTGATAGAACCCATATGCTTGGGTTCGTTAAATACATATGAGATGGCCCAGTAAATCATCACTTCACCCTTTCAGGTCTCTTGTTCTACGGCCCTCTGGGTCCCAGGAGTATGTTTATCAAGGACTGAAGCCTCGCATTGGAGCCTTACATTACCTGCCCCAATTTTACTATCCTGGGTGACTTTAATTTCCATCTGGAGGACACAGAGTGTAATGACTCTACTAGGTTGCTGGAACTAATGAAGGATTTTGATTTAACTCAAGTGCTGGATTTATCTACTCATATAGTAGGTCACACTTTAGATGGTGTTTTTGTTAATC
Source organism: Calotriton arnoldi (assembly GCA_963921515.1). Taxonomy (NCBI): domain Eukaryota; kingdom Metazoa; phylum Chordata; class Amphibia; order Caudata; family Salamandridae; genus Calotriton; species Calotriton arnoldi. The sequence continues at coordinate 457,346 of CAWUFW010013302.1, forward strand.
ATAAGGCTCTGGAGAAGGAAGATGTTCACCTGATGTGCTGGACAGACCACTTTGTGGTACCTTTTTAAATTACTGTACAGAAGGACAGGGGTAAGCGGCAGAGAAATACCACCACTTTTAGGAGGTGGAATAAAATGACCTCTAAAGAATTAGAAGTAGCAAAGAGTAAATTCCGAGAAAGGACTAATATAACACTGGAGCACAGTGCAGAGGATTTTAACATATGGGTAGCTAATGCTATTGATCAGATCGCCCCCCCTAGCTCTAAGGCCTGGACCAGAGCCAGAACATCTTCTCCCTGGTTCTCAGAGGATTTAATAATTCTCAAACATCAGTGTAGAAGGTAAGAGCGGAGATGGAGGCTTACGCCCTATACTGCTGAAAAAAATAAGGATAAAAAATTGTTGCACAGTTATAAGCATGCCATTGTGACAGCTATGTCATCTTACTTTAATATGAAAATCAGGTCAGCTATTAATACTCCTAAGGAATCATTTAAAATGATCAACAGTCTTTCCACTCTGCCGGCCCAGCAAACTGTGGAAAGTTCACTAGGCTTTTGTAACAGTGTGGCAGCTCACTTCAGGGACAAGTTCATGAAAATTGTGTCTGACTTCAATACTAATGAAGATAGCCCCCCAGATAAAATAGAGGCAATGATTAATCCTGCCTCATCCGCCACTCTATCTGCCTTCCCCCTATTTCTTTTTTAAAAGTTAAAGAGCTACTTTTGCACTTAAAATCCGGATTTCTGGATGACCTGTGTACTCCCAGAATTCTACAGTTGGTTCTGGATCAGATTGCCTCCTTTCTAGTTTTTAATCACGTTCTTATTACTGGTATTTTGAGGCAATAGCCCCCCTGTAAAAAATATACCTAATTGAGACCCTGAGGACCTAAGAATTTTGCGTCCTATCTCTCTTTCACCTGTAACTGCGAAGATACTGGAAAAATATATCAAACAGGAACTGAAGGAGTTTCTGGCCACTCAAGGTCTTCTGGATCCTTCACAGCATGGCTACCAGAAAGGCCACTGCACAGTATCTGCCCTGCTTGCCAGATGGATCAGGGAGGGTCTGCCATATTGGTACTGCTGGACCTCTCAGTAGCATTCAATACTGTGTCCCCTTCCCGCATGGTCATAGATTGCAAAGGGTGGGCATGAGGGACTCTGCTTTGGTCTTGCTGGAGTCCTTCCTCACAAATAGGACCCACACGGTGAGTGATGGGCATTTCAAGGCAGAATATTTCTATCTGCCTTGTGGGGTTCCACAGGGCTCCTCTCTCAGCTCTACTTTGTATAACCTGTATGTTGCCCCTGGCAAAACTGATAAAGTCTTTTGGCTTCCAGGTATTGTCATATGCCAATGATACCCAAATTATTGTCTCTAATACAGATGACATTGTGAGGTAGAGAATAGATTCAAGTGTTGCATGACTGAAATATACACCTGGATGAAAGAGAATTTGGTTAAAACTGAATGCTGACAAGACAGAGATCCTGAAATGTGGGAAGCAAATGTCGGTATGGTTGGAGTTGTGGTGCCCAGAGACCTCTGGTCCCTTACCTCGTCCAGTTACTGAAGCAAAAAATGTAGGTGTCATTTTTGACAGTACCATCTTTTTTGATTACAAGGGCAAGAGGACAGTGAGCATCTGATTTTTATTATTATAATTCTAAAAAAGATTTTCCCTTTCATTCAAGAGAGGAAATTGTTATTCTGCTTATTACTTTTCGGCAGGATTTCTGTAATTCTCTGCATTTAAATATCAATAAATCTACTCTCAATAGGCTGTAGATTGTTCAAAAAGCGGCTGCATGTTTGATTCTGGATGTCCCTAAATGCCTTTCAGTTGGGATGGCTTTTGAGCCCTCCATTGGCTCCTGGTCAGGAAGCGGTTGACCTTCAAAGCCCTCTGCTTGGTTCATTCTGCCCTGCTTTTGCAGGGACCGCTTGCCCTGAGACCTGCCTTCCACTGGTATAATCCCAACATACTGTTAATGTTAATGTTAATGTTAATGTTAACGAGATTTGTAAAGCGCACGAATACCCGGAAGTGTCTTGGCGCTGAGGACATAGTACGCCCACTGTAACGTCTAATTCTTAAACAGCCAGGTTTTTAATTCCTTCCTGAAGGTGGAAAGGGAGCTCGCAGCTCTGAGCACATTCGGAAGAGTGTTCCAGAGTTTGGAGGTGCCGTAGTAAAAGCTACGACCGCCCCAATGCAATGTTCGAACTCTGGGCACTTGCAAAAGTCTAGCCCTGTTGAACGGAGGTGTCTTGTTGGTTCATACCAGACAAACAGGTTTTGCAAGAAGGAAGGACCTGTGTGGTTCAGAGCTTTATATGCCAAGCAAAGAGCCTTGAATTTGATGCGTTGTGACACCGGAAGCCAATGCAGGTTGCGAATCTCTTTCGATACAGAGTTTCCCCTGGGGATGTCGACCAATAAACGTGCTGCTGAATTTTGAACCATCTGAAGCTTTTTAAGCACTCTTTCTGAATGTTCAAGTAAAGCCCGTTGCAATAATCCAGTTTAGACTGGATTAACGAGGTAACCACCATTTTCCTGGAATCTAAAGGGATATAAGGAAAGATCTTCCTTATTTTCTTAATAAGAAAGTGGGAGGCAGATACAGTTGAATTTGTCTGCTGTGAAAACGATAGTTTATTGTCAAACCAAACGCCCAGGTTCTTAGCCTTGACCGCTGGATTAGGTGGTTCTCCCATCTCTACGGGCCACCATAGATTACCCCAGTCTGGCTGCATATTGCCAAAAATCAGGACCTCAGTCTTTTCAGAGTTGAGTCTGAGACAATGTGTACTCATCCATCTGTTTATAGTGCACATGCAGTTCTGAAACTGTTGAGACGGGGAAACCTGGTTTTTGTAGGCAGCCACCACTATCTGGGTGTCATCGGCATACGACGTCAGACTAAACCCAAAATCCCGAATTAAAGGAGCCAGTTCGGAGATGTAAATATTGAAAAGAGAAGGGCTCAGGGAGGAGCCCTGTGGTACTCCACATGGGAGGGTATAAGGCTCTGAATGATACCCATCAACCAAAACTGTTAATCTCCTGTCCTTAAGAAAGGAGGACAGTAGGGCTAGTGCGGTGCCTCTGACCCCCAGATCCTCCAATCGCTGTTCCAGGAGAGAGTGGTCAACCGTGTCAAAAGCAGCTGACAGATCGAGGAGCACGAGAGCCGCTGTGCCTCCCCCATCCATCACTGCTCTGATCTCCTCAGTGGCTTTGATAAGTGCGGTTTCTGTGCTATGATCTTGGCGAAACCCAAACTGGGAGTTATCCAACAGATTATTTTCACGAATAAATTGTGTTAGTTGAATGTTCATGATTTTATCTATTATTTTTGCTGGTAATGGTAACCGGGCTATAGGCCGATAGTTCTTCGGGTCGGCCGCGTCCAGGTTGTTTTTTTTTAGCAGCGGGAGGATAGAGGTATCCTTCCACCTGGAAGGAAAGATGCCATGTTCAAACATGGAATTAAAGATTTCTGTGAGCCCAGGACTCACTAGATCTACTATTTCTGTCAGAAATGCCGGCGGGCATGGATCGAAGGGAGATCCAGACTTCGCTCCCTTTATGCATTTCTCCACCGCTTCAGATGAAGTGGGGGAAAAGCTACAAAAGGAAATGTGTTTAGGAACAGGGCTAGTCGGAAGAGTGGTAGGGAGGTGAGCTTATGCGTCCTCAAAGATCTTGAAAATGTCTAGGACTTTAGTTTTAAAAGCTTCTGCAATATCGTCACAGAAATTTTGGCTGCCCCTAAACTCTGTGTTTTTGGGTATCGTAAGTTTGTTTACTACTGAGAAAAGTGCTTTGGAAGAATTTGTTGAGGTCAGGAAGGTGAATGCACCCAGATTTCTGAAAGCCAGATGGGGAGGGCGGACCTTTTCGGTAGCTGCAGCCAAGCTGTGGAATGCGTTACCCCCCTGCATTGTAGTATCACTTCCCATACTGTTTTTCGTAAGAAACTGAAAACCTGGATTTTTCCCCTTCCATAACAGTTAGGTTGGTTTTTTCTCACCATACAGATTCTTCTTTTACTGCTAGCGCTTTGACACCCTTGAGTATAAAGTGCTTTACGAATTCCAAACACAAAAAATACATATAACAATGGAAAGTTTAAGAGATTTATTACAAAAATGTAAGATTGGCAGTACAAAATAAATCCATGCTTGCCATGAAGGCTAAGATACAGAAACACAAAGTCAGAAATCAGAATTGCCAGGTTCAAATAAAGAACACTAACAGAATTTCTAAGGGAAGGTTTGCAGAGGTATTCGGAAAATTAAATAAAGTCTCGCCTGTAGAAAAGTGGAATATTATGTGGTATGGCTGGGTAGCCTTACCGTTTAATATTATCACAATACCTCCAAAGATGGTCCTTGGATTCACACTAATAAATCCTTAGCTCAGTCCAGGTAAAAATGGCAAAGAGCAGGCAGGCTTTACTAGAGGAACATGTGTTAAGCATTTCAGAGTACCAACATGGACGATAAGTAAATGACACGATTCAAGAGAAATCCGACACCAAATATCTAGAAATTGAGTGTATTTTTTTCTTAATTTAGACATCAAAGGGCCATATGTATCAAACTCCGTTTTTGCGATTCTCAAATTGCGATTTTTTGCGAATCGCAATTTGAGAATCGCAAAACGGTATGTAAATAAAAATTCGCAAAGAAATAGCGATTCCCTAAAAATTGCTATTTCAATTGCGAATAGGCAAATAGTGATTCCTTATTTGCGAATTCGCTAATTTGCGAATTCGCAATTAACGATTCGCGAATCTGCTAATCAGAAATTCAGGTGCAGCTTGATGACATCACAACCAGGAAGTGTGACTAGCCATGCTGCACCTGAGTTTCAGAAGCAGAGTGAGAGTCCAGGAGGAGAGTTGAGGCATCACTGAACTGCTACACTGAGAGGAGACATGGCCAGCCAGGACAAGCAGCAGGGGGAGACCACAAGGAAACGCAAACACAAGTTTTCTGAAAGGGAGCAGGAGGTCCTGATTCAGGAGATGGTGGTCAGCCATGAGCTGCTCTTCGGCAAGAAATCCCTGCGCGTGCCAGAGACACGCAAGCGAAGGATATGGGCTGACATCCAGGAGAAAGTAAACGCAATTGGCGTCACCCATCGCAGCGTCGAGGACTTGCGAAAACGCTGGTATGACATGCGCCAGCGCTCAAAGGAGAAGGTTGCTGCCAGGTTGGAGGGGGCTAAGAAGACCGGTGGTGGGACCTCCACTGCCACCGACTCCACGCCACTCGAGGAAATGGTTGAGGGGACCCTGCTACCGGAGAGTGTGATGGGCGTGGCAGACCTGGACAGCTCCGACCACCCAGACCCAATACAAGGTAAGAAGCATGCCATCACACCCCTGATACCTCCCTACTTCCCCCACACACCCAGGAGAGACTCAGGGGCACAACAAAAATGCAAGTCCAGTGCAGGCACACAAGCACACACAGCAATGCATTATGGAGATGTAGTTACATGCACCTAACAGTGGAGCATTGACACCCAGCCAGGGTCAACCAGTATGTGTGCATCAGGAAAAGCAAAATACAGACAGACAGGACCCATGTTACTCCAAACAGTGTAATTTATTGCATGACAAATGCAAGGCAGGACACCAAATTAATGTGTGCATTTACGTCCACAGCACCACCAGAAACACAGGGAGCAATGACTGGAGGGGAGGATGAATCCCCCAGCGCAGAGGCGTCAGGGCAAGAGGAGGAGGAGGAGGAGGAGGGCAGCCCAGTCATCCCTCCAAAACGCCGCAGGCGCATTGCAGTGCCACCATTGCCACCGCTGGAGGAGGAAGCCCAGGACACTGATGACGATGTCCACCAAGTCCAGGGACAGTATGAGCCACAACACAGGGCTCGATCACATGCAGATCTGATTCCAGCCATACCATCCAGGTGCAGGGCACGTCCATCCACCAGTGCAGCACCCACAGGAGAGGATACAGTCTTCCGAGGGCTTGAGGGCCACATGCTCGAAGTCCAGCGCCTGCAGGCAAGAAGCATTAGATCAATACAGAGGCAAATTAGGGTTGGCTTCATGGGCCTGACGGGTGCCCTGGAGGCACTCTGTGCTGAGCTGAGGGAGGACCGTGCTGCTAGGCGCAGGGAGAGGCAGCGCCTACACACCCGCCTAGACCTCTACACAAGGGCTGTCAACCGTCTGTCCACAGCCACCTCAGTGCTGTCACGGTGCAGCATCAGCATGCAGCATGAGGTGGCACACTGCAGCCAGGACGTGGCCAGGGGCCTGGTACAGGTCACATGTGCTGTGGACCAGCTGCGGGCAGCTGCCACTGCTGGGCCAGGAGTCCTCACTCTACTAGACGAGGACGCACAATCGAGCAGGAGCAGCATTACTCCACCGCCCCCACAGGACAGGCGCCGTAGTGTGCGGCATGGCAGGGCTGCAGATACTGCTGAAGAGGGCACTGTGCACTCACAGCAAGGGGCTACGAGCCGTCAGCGCCGCCGTTGAGGTGCTCAGACTAACACATGGCAATGGGTGCATTAACCCATTGCACACAGACACTTGTTTAATATTGTCCATTTGCACTGTGTATCCAACATGTGTGGGACATTGAAAACTACATTGTGTGCTACACAGGCTGTGTGACGGAATATATCCTGAACTCAAGGAAATTAAACACAGTCTAGAAAAAATATATAGCATTGTGTTATCATTTCTTACCTAGAAATAGTTCTGTGTGATCTCATCTCGCCTCTGGCGCCCGGCAGCTGCACCAATTACACCGGCTGGCCTACGTCCTGGAGCTGGCCCCTCCTCATCTGATGATTCCGAATCGGTGAGCTCCACTGGTGTTCCTTTCCTGGTGGCGATGTTGTGCAGCATGGCACACCCTACTACAATCTTGCAACAGGTCTCGGGGCTGTATTGTAGTGCCCCTCCACTCTTATGTAGGCATCGGAAACGGCTCTTGAGTATTCCGAAGGTCCGCTCGCTCAATGGTACATCGGGTGGCTGTGTGGGCACTGTTGTACCTCCGCTCCCCAGCATTGGCAGGATTCAGGTAAGGAGTCAGTATGTAGTCACGGACAGCATACGCACTGTCACCTGTGGGGTGAGAGGAATAAGGTTAAACACTGTCCTGCCACTGCTGTGCTTTACTAGTGTGTCCTTCTTTCCAATGCAATTACCTAGTAGGTAGCCCTCACCAAACTCCCCACTTGTGAGTCGACGGTGGATCCCATTGTGGCGGAAGATGAATGAGTCGTGGGTGCAGCCTGGGTATTTCGCTACGATGTCAGTGATAATATGCTTGGCATTACACACCACCTGTATGTTCAGGGAATGGTAGGACTTGCGATTCCTGAACACATACTCGTTCTGGGAGGGGGGGGATATGGCGACATGGGTCCCATCTATGCAGCCGATGACGTGGGGAATTGTGCAATTTGATAGAACTCCTGCTTGGTCTGGTCTAGTGCCTGTGGTGTGCTGGGGAAGTGGATGTGGTGATGCAGCCTCTGTACCATGGCATCTAGGAACGCGTGGAAAAGCGCAACAATGCACTCTGTGAGACCCCACCTGCTGTGGCTATCACCCCTGGAAACTCCCTGATGCCAAGAGGTGCAGTGAGCACAGGACCTGTATATGGTTGGGGATGGTGTGTGTCCTGCGTGTGGGGTGTTCAAGTATTGGTTTGAGCTCCGCTATTAATTCCAGGATGCTCTCTTCATCCAGCCTGTAGTTTATATGGATCACCTCCTCAGTCCGCTGGAACAGGGTTATGCGCGCTCTAAAGATCCTTTCCTGGCGTCTCCTTCTCTGTGCAGCAGCTCTGAGTCGCAGCCTCCTGGCTATCACATTCAGCCCAGCCATTGTGGAAAAATTCTGTGGCAATGTGGGCCTCTTTGAATAGGTTGCACCTGGTTACCACCTGCTCAGACTTGGTGGTAATTGCGATTCTCTAATTTGCGAATTTCGACAATTCGCAATTTGGGAATTTTTCATGCATTCCGTTTAGCGAATTTGCAAATTGCGAGCTCTACAATTGCGATTTTCGCTATTGTGTTGTCGCAGTTGGCGAATTTGCAAAATATTCGCTAAATGTATGATTCGCAAAATTGCTAATCGCTACTTTAGCGATTAGCAATTTTGCGAACGGGATGTGTCTCTTACATAGCGAAGCTGTGTTTTGCGATCGCAAACACCGTTTTTTGCTAATCGCAGTGTTTGCGATTGCAAAACAGCTTCATACATATGGCCCAAAATGAATGGAATAGCATATATATAACCAGAGTTATAGGTTTTTGAAGCAATATTAAATCAGTGCCGAAAAATACATGAACAAGATGACATTGCGCTTAATGGGAAAAACCACCACTGACAATATGTGACTTGCAGGTCAAGTTATGTGGAACCTTTACACGGTTAAGGTCATATGGGCCCCTGTAGCAGGCTGTGACAGTCAGATCAACTTTACCTAGCCATAGAGTCTGGGTACAGAGTTGTCCTGGCTGACCGAGGTACTGAACGGGAACCGCAGGGATGCCAGTTTTACTGCTAACACTGTGCTGCAAGAAACAGAATGCAGAAACACAACAGCTACACATCTGCTGGCATCGGATGAAGGTTGCACAGTGTTCCCTGTAGATGCGGTATCGAGTTTTGTGGGTTAGTTGCCAGATTAGTGACCAACACGCCTTGGCAGAGGTAATCACAGTGTAAAGGTACTGGAACCTCACTTAGTCCTGGGGAGTAATGTGGTGTGGCAGACGAGACTACTCCTCCCCCTATGCACTGGCCCACCTGGATTTAGGTGATCCCACTGAGGGCCCTACAGCCAGCGATTCTTCAGATCCAGTGAGTGTTTTTTCCTGCAGTTTGAAGAGGACTAGTGCCATTAATCCAGGAGAGTCTGAGGGTGCTTCTGGCTTCCACAGGGGTCCCTCTCTCAGAGAGTGCAGAGTTTTAGCCAAGGGCGAGACTCTTCACTCAGTTCCAAGTCTGTTGCCACAGGGATAAAGTATCCCTCTTTTTCTTTGGTGCTGTGGGCAAAGTCCTCTTGACGACGACGCATGTCTCTTCTTGGTCCTTCTTTGCTGCAAGTTGTTCAGATTTGAGGTTCTGGGGCCAGGGGGATCCCTTAATTCCTGGATTTAGGGGAATTAGGGGTGTGGGAGCTAGTAGCCAGTGGGCAGCTAGTACCTGCAGCTAGTCTGCCCCTGAGATGACCACATCCGGGGGTGTACGAGACCTTTTCTACCCAGAACCCTCTATTCAGACATTCCTAATGATGGCCGAAATTAAGTTGTGGTGTACAGACCAGGATGCTCACTCTGGAGGTGTGGCTAGCCTTTTTGAGGTGTACACCTCCCTGCATAGCAAATTTCCCGTCTGCCCTGGTACAAATGTTCCTGGGGCAAGGGAGGGCTGATGCATATCAGAGGTGGTGCAGTGTTTGAAGCTCACGGCCTTGATGTGACACTTCACTATCCTGCTTCCTAGAAGGGCAGTGTGACCTCCTTCCTGCCAAAACCTTTGTTTCAGGCTCCTGGGAGTGATCACAATGCCTGGCAGGCCGTCAGAATCCTGTCTTGGCAGCAGCAGGCATGGGAAAGCGTGGGCTGGTCAGCCAGAACAAAGTGAAGCTGGGCAACCAGTTGGGAAACCTCTAATGGTGCTACCTGGATGCATGCCACATCCAGAGCATGATAATCGTATCAGGGTTGAGAAGGCAAGTTGTTCAATACCAAACATGACAGATTATAGTTGTACCATAATGTAGCTGTCAATCTCAAGAGTGCCTGGTTGGCAGCACATGTTTATCCTATGAACAGCTAACACTTATAGTAGTTTCCGATGGAGAACACCACTATACGGACTTATAGGCTTGCACTTATATGACCTCACCTCTAATTTACTGCACCCTGCCTCCTGGGCAGAGGAGGCCTACCTTAGGGATGCCTGACTTATAGAAGAGGTAGTACATTTGATTGGTCCACACATGGTGAGGACACAGTCGAGTTCAAGCATTTTGCACTGCTCTTGCAGTCTGCAATGGCAGGCCTGCTGTCAGTTGTTTGTTTGGGTCACCCACGGTGACACAAAACCATGCTGCAGCCCTGGGGACCCCTTTACCACCTCTGACCTACATACCATATACTAGGGACTTATAAGGGGGTAAACTCTTTGCCAATTGGGGTTACCAATTCACACATAACAGTTTTGGGGAAAGAGCACTGGCACCGGGCCTGGTTAGTGCAGTCAGAGTAAAAAACTAGCATCTAGTAGTCCAAGTGGGGGCAAAAAGTGGGTGTCATGTGCAAAAAACCTATTTTCTTACATCACCCATTTGAACAGCGTTCTAAGCGAAAAATTAAAAGCCACCCCAAAAAGACTGAGTTCCATGAGGAAAAGTAAAGTCCCTCCCCATTCACCTAAAACCAGGGGGTTTTATACACTTTTTACTCATAAACAATGGGAAACAACTGCATATTTAGCATAGCATGACTATCAACAGCACATTTTTGACAAATCAGAAAATGGACCATCACAAATACATTTATAACACCAGCCCACTTCTAAGAATAATCAATAATCTTCCATTACCTTTACAGCAACAGAAATGCAGAGATGCAAAACATAACATGAAAGTTTCTCTAATAAAGACTAATATATTAATGTGCTAGCAAACCGATACCTCAACTTCCAGCAGAAATGTCGTTCAAGAAAAGTAAAAGTAGGGACACATGGAAAGCTTCATTCACAATACATACTGTTTAAAGAAACAGACAATTACATCACACTGCATTGTGCTCTGTGGAGACTGGGGTGAGGGAAGACTCGCAGGAGGACATTGATTGGGAGAGGGAAGAAGCAGTAGCAAGATGAACAGAACACTAGCAACTATGTCTGGGTAAAACTTGCAGAAACATGCTCTTTCTGCCATTATCGCTGTTTTTTTTTCATGCAAGCAGCACATTCCAAACTGAAAAGAAGGGCAAACAGCACAGAGCGGTGTGCATGGGTGCACCATTTTGTTTTACCTGCTTCTGTTTCACTTCCTGGCCAGCGTATGACTTTTCTAATCCTACCTAATCCTTCCCCGTCTGATCAACCCAGTCTTGAACCAACTGATTATTTTCTTATTTTTATCACTGTCTGTCTTTCTGTGTGAGTATTTACATTTCTGTCTGTGTTTTTCATGACTTGTTTGGTGCTTTGTTTTTTGTTTTTCTTTCCTGACCTAGTGTTCTGTCCTCCTCCTGTTCCTTTATGTGCTATGGTAGAAGCAGGCACCTGTGGCACCAGTGCCACCTGCACCTCCTGCGGGGACAGCCGGCATGAAGGGCATAGCCCGCATCATTTTCAGCGAGGCTGAGTTACATGCACTAATCCTTTGGGTACAGCATCACCTTCCCCGCGGCAGCTCAGGCAAAGGTTACAGCCCTCAGGAGCATTGGCTGCTCTGGGGAAGAGTGCGTTGGTGTGAGCACTGCAGCACATATGGGCCGAAATTCCAGACTGGTAGCAGGACCTGCTAGGTGTCGAGGTAGTGTGGTTTAGTGAGTAATATTTATTTTTGTCTTCTAAAAATGTATTTTTGTCTTCAAATAGCATGCTCAATCCCACAGGTAAGTTAAGTATATATATATATATATTCACTGAAAAAACCATAGGTTTTAGGGACAGTTATAGTTAGTTGGACATTGCACTCGTACAAAACCCGTGAAATTCCCCCGTTATAGTTAGTTCAGCTAACTATAACTCGCGCCCCCGCAATGCACTGCTGATGACGTCACATATTACATCACTCATGACATGGTCAGTGACATCACTGATGACATCACTGATGACATCTCAAATGACATCACTGATGACATCATCCAGTGACTGTGTGTTTCTGTAAAGTTTAAATATGTTTAATATATATAGGGAAAGGCGTATTGAAGAATGAGTGGGTGTATAAGTGTCTGAATGGATGATTTAGTACGTGCGTGACTGACTCTACAAGTGAGTGATTAAACGTATCTTACTGAATGCATGGGTTAGTGACTAAACTGTGTGAATGTCTGTATCCGTCTGTTGGTGTGTAAGTGGATGCATGGATTTGCGAATAGCTACATGAGTGTCTATATGGGTTATTTATTGGTTCTATGAGTATCTGTATGGGTGCCTGAGTGTTTGTGTGGATGGGGTGTGTGCGACTGTGCATAGATGTGTGAGTGGGTGATTCACTGGGTGGATGGTTTCAAGAGTGCATCTGTGATAGACTGTATGGGTGGGTAAGTGTGTGTAAGAGTGTGTTAGTGAGTGAATGTATGTCCCAGTGGTACATGTGTGAGTAACTACATATGTGAAAGGCAGTATATATGTGTATTGGAGTATATAAATAGCTATAAGCGAGAGTGAGTGATTGTGATAGTGGCTGTATGGATGAGTGTGTGCTTGTATCAGTGATTGTATAAGAGCGTAACAATGTGCTAGTATTTGTATGATTAAGTGAGCTGGTGTGTGTATAACTGTATAGGTGAATAAATGGCAGTGTGTTTAATTATTTGCATGACTGACTAGGTGTGTGAGTACCTCTATGGATGAGTGGCGGTGTTTGAGTGTCTATATAGGAGTAAGAGTGCATATGATAGTCCTGTACTGAGTGACCATAAGTATGAGTGACTGTACGGGTGAGTGAGTGGATGTGTGTGTGTAGACCTAAGAATCAGTGAGTGGGTATGTAGTTATTGGTGTTGGAGTGTCTATGGTTTTGCGAATGGCACTCTGTAATTTAGATTGGGTGTATCAAAGGTTATATTAGGGTGTGAGGAGCTGCATCAGATTATCACGTGGATGATGTCATCAGTGATGTCATTTGAGATGTCATCAGTGATGTCATCAGTGATGTCACTGACCATGTCATGAGTGATGTAATATGTGACGTCATCAGCAGTGCATTGTGAGGCGCGAGTTATAGTTAGCTGAACTAACTATAACGGGGAATTTCACGGGTTTTGTACGAGTGCAATGTCCAACTAACTATAACTGTCCCTAAAACCTATGGTTTTTTCAGTGAATTTCAAAGGTTTTTTAAATGCTAATTTCTAACTATAACGTGTCTGAAACCTATGGTTTTTTCAGTGAATTTCAAAGGTTTTTAAAATGCTAATTTGTAACTATAACGTGCCTGAAACCTACGGTTTTTTCAGTGAATTTCAAAGGTTTTTTAAATGACAATTTTTAAATGTATTAATTTTTATATTAATTTTTTTCACACTGATTTACTACATTTTTAGAAACAATTTCTTTTACATATTTTATTTTTAAATTACATTGTAATTACATTATACATTACATTACAAAAAATACTTTCTCAGAATGAATTACTTTAGTTTAAATACTTTGCACATAGGCAATAGACTTTTAAGTACAGTAGTTACAGTTGTTGCAATGGGCAACACATTTTCATACACAATGCAACATTCAGCTCAATGTGAATTTCTAGTTAAATGCAATTAGTTACTTTATGGATTACTTTTTCTAACCACAGGACTGGATCCTAGATTCAGTCCTGGTACATCTCCTGTAAACAGTTGAGTAAAAGCGTTTTGGTTACAGTCGTGATTTTTAAGGAATATTATTGTATTTTAAAAGTTGACACTTAGAAACTTTTTCTCATAGAATCACCAACGTTATCCTATGGAAGGAAATTCACTTAGCAGGTAAAAACTGTTATCGTTACTTTTTCTTACTCAGTGTTGGATCCTGGATCCAGCACTGGTGCATCTCCTGTAAACAGTTGAAAGAATGCGTTTAAGTCATACAGGCGATTTTTAAGGAATATTTGTAGTTTGTGAAAATCGACACTTTGAAACTTTTCTGCTGAAAACCAGACAATGGATTCCTATGGAAGAAAATATAAGTTACTGGTAAGTACGGTTAAAATTACTTTTCAGGACCAGTACTGGGCTGAAAGATACAGCACTGAGGTCTCTCCTTATAACAGGTGAGTAAATCGGAATTCGTATTTCGGCTGATTTTAGAGGAATATTTGTATGTTTCAAAAATCAACACTTAGAAACTTTTTCAGCAAAAAGCAGGCAATGATATCCTATGGAAGGAAATTCAAGTTACTGGTAAGTACGGTTAAAATTACTTTTGAGGATCAGTACTGGGATGAAAGATGCAGCACTGAGGTCTCTCCTGATAACAGGTGAGTAAATCGGAATTCGTATTTCGGCTGATTTTAGAGGAATATTTTAAAGTTCCAAAACTCCACACTTAGAAGAATTTCCAAGTGAAACCAGTCAATGTTAGCCTATGAAGGAAATTCAAGTTACCGGTAAGTACGGTTAAAATTACTTTTGAGGATCAGTACTGGGCTGAAAGATGCAGCACTGAGGTCTCTCCTGATAACAGGTGAGTAAATCGGAATTTGTATTTCGGCTGATTTTAGAGGAATATTTGTATGTTTCAAAAATCAACACTTAGAAACTTTTTCAGCAAAAAGCAGACAATGATATCCTATGGAAGGAAATTCAAGTTACTGGTAAGTACGGTTAAAATTACTTTTTCAGGATCAGTACTGGGCTGAAAGATGCAGCACTGAGGTCTCTCCTGATAACAGGTGAGTAAATCGGAATTCGTATTTCGGCTGATTTTAGAAGAATATTTTAAAGTTCCAAAACTCCACACTTAGAAGAATTTCCAAGTGAAACCAGTCAATGTTAGCCTATGGAAGGAAATTCAAGTTACTGGTAAGTACGGTTAAAATTACTTTTCAGGACCAGTACTGGGCTGAATGATACAGCACTGAGGTCTCTCCTGATAACAGGTGAGTAAATCGGAATTCGTATTTCGGCTGATTTTAGAGGAATATTTGCACAATGGTGAAGGGAGGGGGCGGGGCCTGAGGTGACATCTGTGCAAACGCGCCCCGTGGAGCGTTTTAAGTTGGGGGATTAAGTACCCTTGAATCATGAGGGTCCCTAGGGGCCAACTAGCCCACCAGGAACCTCCAGTATGCGCCAGGGGGCTGCGTTGCAGAGACGTGTAGAGAGGCCACACCCCTTTACACCTCTCTGCAACGCAGCTCTGTGGTGCTTTCTGGATGTACCTGTTGGGCTAGTTGGCCCCCAGGGACCCTCAGGATTGAAGGGGATTTGATTCCCCATCTTAAAACGCGCCACGGGCCTGTTTGCACACATGTCACCTGAAGCTCCGCCCCCTCCCTTCACCACTGTGCAAACGCGCCCCGTGGCGCGTTTTAAGTCGGGGATTAACTCCCCTTGAATCCTGAGGGTCCCTGGGGTGCAACTAGCCCACCATATACCTCCAAAAGCGCCATAGAGCTGCGTTGCAGAGAGGTGTAAAAGGGGCGTGGCCTCTGTACACCTCTCTGCAAGGCAGCCCCCTGGCGCATACTGGAGGTTCCTGGTGGGCTAGTTGGCCCCCAGGGGCCCCAGTATTCAAGGGGAATTCGTTCTCCTCTGCAAACGCACCAGGGGGCGCGTTTGCAGAGTGGTGAAGGAAGGGGCGGGGCCTACGGGCCCGATCGTTTTTTTTTTTTCTCCTGAAGGGGGGCTGTGTGGCCCCCTTCCTTTTTCCTATTTTTAGGCCCTGGGGACCCCATCCCCCAGGGCCTTACCCCTTTTTTTAAATTAAAATAAATTTAAAAAAACGGGAAGGGGGCCGCGTGGCCCCCTTCCCTGGGCCTGTATTGGCCCCGGGGACCCCATCCCCGGGGCATGGCCTCTTTTTTTATTTGGAGGGGGCTGCGTGGCCCCCTCCTCAGGCCATTTAAGGCCCCGGGGACCCCATCCCCGGGCCGGCCTTGCACTTTTTTTTTAATTTTTTTACTTTGGGGAGGGGGGCTGCGTGGCCCCCCTCCTTGGCCACTTATGGCCCCGGGGACCCCATCCCCCGGGGCCTGGCCTCTCGTTGGGGACTGTGGGGGTCCCCAAGCCCCCACAGTCCCGCCGGCTCCCCGTGTCCTACGGGAGCCGGCATTAGCTTACACATGGGGAGCTGCTAAGATGCAGCTCCCCATGTGGAAAGCAATCAGCTTTGGATATTGGAAGAGAGAGCAGGTTTCCTGCTCTCTCTTCCAATATCCAAAGCAGTTTGCAATGACAGGACGGGAGCCGCGAGGCTCACGTCCCTGTCATTGCAAACAGCAGTGTCCCGGGGTAGGCACCCCGGGACACTGCAGGAGCCGGCCCTGGGGGTGGCGGTCCCCAGGGCCACCACAGGCTCCAGGAGGGGCCGCACGGCCCCCCTCCCTACATTTTGAAAGCCCCGGGGAGGTGGTGGTCCTCGGGGCTTGGGGTCCAAAACGGACCCCCATTTTAATTTTTCTTAGTGCCCCGGGAGGTGGTGGTCTCGGGCGTGTGGGGGCTGGAGCCCCCCACACAGGTTTTTAATTTAAAAAAGAAGCCCCGGTGTGGTGGTGGTCCTCGGGCTGCGGGAGGCTCAGAGCCCTCCCGCACCATTATACATAAAGCCCCGGGGGTGGTGGTCCCTGGGGCTTGGGGGCCCTTATAGGCCCCCACACATAAAATTAACCCCCCAGCATGCCCCCGGGACTTGGCCCACCCGGGGCAATTAACATCGAAGCGCGGGAGACCGCGTCCGATTTTTCGGCAGGATTCGCGCACCCTGAGCGCATCCTGCCGATTTTTTTAAAAAATTATTTTTATTTTTTGCCCAGGGGGTCCTTGTGGGACCCCTGAGCAAACCTAGGGGTCAGGGTGTTTCTACCCTGCCCCCTTTGTGCGCTTTGCGCACTTGTTTCTGTCCCTCGGTTCTACCGAGGGACAAAATGGCTGCCAACATTTCCTGAATCGGAATGTTGACAGCCAGCTGACAGCCAATTAACATGCAGCTCGTGATCGGGAGGGTACGCGGACCCTACTCGGCCATAGATATCACTATCTTTTTACTTTTGATTTTTCTCAGCAACTACTGAACGGATTTACACCATTTAACAAAAAGGGTTCTTTCTGAACCAAGAACTACCTCTTTGCCAAATTTGGTGTAATTCCGTTCAGCAGTTCGGGCTGTAGCCGTGTCTAAAGTTTCCTATGGAAAATTGCATGGGGAAAACGCGTTTTGGGACCCCCTTTTTCTCGGCCCCCGCTTGACGAATCCCCCGAGACTTTCAGGGTAGGAGCGGACCGGAGCGGGCCACAAAGTTTGAAAATTTTGCGAAGATACGTCAACCGGCAAGAGAGTTATTTCAAATAGAATGTCGCGGATTTCCTATGGATAATAGGTTGTAACTATAACTATCTACTGGCGACCGCCAGTAGATAATATATATATATATATATTGACAAAGGCTGTCGTCACAGCCGAAACGCGTCTCTCCTGGCTGCTGGGTCGAGGGAGGCCCATTACATTAAAGAAGCCGTAATTCTGCAATCTTCGTGTGCGTGCCTATTTCCTTTGGGAGCAGGGGTTGTATTCATATATATATATTTATAGGACAATCCTAATTCCCTGCATTATTATCTTTTAAGGACTGCCAGCAGCGTGTGACCCACTGGGGTTGGATTGTACTACGAATCCCACCATACATTTCTGCTCATTGGAGCGAGTACCTACGAGATGTTGAAATAAAAGAGGGCAAGATTCGTTCCACACAGCTGTTGTCAGTTTTCATTGGTCCATGAGGAAGAGTCACACTCGAAACGCGTCGGACCTGAGACGGAGTGGGGGATTGTGCCTCTGCTCTTCGCTGATTTAGAAGCTTGAAATTCTCCTGGGTGTGCCAGCCTTGGGTAAAACTTTTTTTCAATATATATATATATAGATATATATATATATATATATATATATATACTTGAAGATGGAGGATCACAAGAAAACAACAGCCAGCCAGGGCAAAAATCTGGATCCCAAAGGATACAATGAGTCACAAAGAAATAAAATATCCAAGAAAGAAGTGACTCAAACAGATAGATTCACCAAAGAACATATGTTCTTTGGTGAATCTATCTGTTTGAGTCACTTCTTTCTTGGATATATATATATATATATATATATATATATATACAAAAAGAGTTGCCTCTAGGTGGGATGCACTCCCAGGTGGAAATTACGCCAAAGCAAGGGCACACGCCATGAACAAAGTCCTTTTCTGGTTTACCTGCCAGACGCATTTCGGGCCAATGCCCTCTTCAGTGGCAGACCATGTGACGTGCCGGCATGCGGCAACCACCAGTAAATCCCCATAATAATAACGCTCAGGTGAACCACCTGAAGCAATGCTTCCTGGGACTGGTGGTTCAATAAAACCCAAGTGGGTCGCCGTCTGCACTCACATTCAAAAATGTCTTTAAAAGGATTGCCGATGTTCGCGCCAGCACCCCTGCACATAACAGGCACCTCCCGTTCCACAGTTAGCTGCCCCAACAAAGCAGCTGCGGACCCGCAAGTGTTTCGCGGTGGTGCAATTCCGCGACCAGGCAGGCCGCTGTACAAAATACAAAAAGAGTTGCCTCTAGGTGGGATGCACTCCCAGGTGGAAATTAAGCCAAAGCAAGGGCACACGCCATGAACAAAGTCCTTTTCTGGTTTACCTGCCAGACGCGTTTCGGGCCAACGCCCTCTTCAGTGGCAGACCATGTGACGTGCCGCCATGCGGCAACCACCAGTAAATCCCCATAATAATAACGCTCAGGTGAACCACCTGAAGCAATGCTTCCTGGGACTGGTGGTTCAATAAAACCCAAGTGGGTCGCCGCCGGCACTCACATTCAAAAATGTCTTTAAAAGGATTGCCGATGTTCGCGCCGGCACCCCTGCACATAACAGGCACCTCCCGTTCCACAGTTAGCTGCCCCAACAAAGCAGCCGCGGACCCGCAAGTGTTTCGCGGTGGTGCAATCCCGTGACCAGGCAGGCCGCTGTACAAAATACAAAAAGAGTTGCCTCTAGGTGGGATGCACTCCCAGGTGGAAATTACGTCAAAGCAAGGGCGTACGCCATGAACAAAGTCCTTTTCTGGTTTACCTGCCAGACGCGTTTCGGGCCAACGGCCTCTTCAGTGGCAGACCATGTGATGTGCCGGCATGCGGCAACCACCAGTAAATCCCCATAATAATAACGCTCAGGTGAACCACCTGAAGCAATGCTTCCTGGGACTGGTGGTTCAATAAAACCCAAGTGGGTCGCCGCCGGCACTCACATTCAAAAATGTCTTTAAAAGGATTGCCAATGTTCGCGCCGGCACCCCTGCACATAACAGGCACCTCCCGTTCCACAGTTAGCTGCCCCAACAAAGCAGCCGCGGACCCGCAAGTGTTTCGCGGTGGTGCAATCCCGCGACCAGGCAGGCCGCTGTACAAAATACAAAAAGAGTTGCCTCTAGGTGGGATGCACTCCCAGGTGGAAATTATGCCAAAGCAAGGGCACACGCCATGAACAAAGTCCTTTTCTGGTTTACCTGCCAGACGCGTTTCGGGCCAACGCCCTCTTCAGTGGCAGACCATGTGACGTGCCGGCATGCGGCAACCACCAGTAAATCCCCATAATAATAACGCTCAGGTGAACCACCTGAAGCAATGCTTCCTGGGACTGGTGGTTCAGTAAAGCCCAAGGGGGTCGCCGCTGGCACTCACATTCAAAAATGTCTTTAAAAGGATTGCCGATGTTCGCGCCGGCACCCCTGCATATAACAGGCACCTCCTGTTCCACAGTTAGCTGCCCCAATAAAGCGGCCGCGGACCCGCAAGTGTTTCGCGGTGGTGCAATCCCGCGACCAGGCAGGTCGCTGTACAAAATACAAAAAGAGTTGCCTCTAGGTGGGATGCACTCCCAGGTGGAAATCACGCCAAAGCAAGGGCACACGCCATGAACAAAGTCCTTTTCTGGTTTACCTGCCAGACGCGTTTCGGGCCAACGCCCCCTTCAGTGGCAGACCATGTGACGTGCCGGCATGCGGCAACCACCAGTAAATCCACATAATAATAACGCTCAGGTCAACCACCTGAAGCAATGCTTCCTGGGACTGGTGGTTCAGTAAAACCTAAGTGGGTCACCGCCGGCACTCACATTCAAAAATGTCTTTGAAAGGATTGCCGATGTTCGCGCCGGCACCCCTGCATATAACAGGCACCTCCTGTTCCACAGTTAGCTGCCCCAATAAAGCAGCCGCGGACCAGCAAGTGTTTCGCAGTGGTGCAATCCCGCGACCAGGCAGGCCGCTGTACAAAATACAAAAAGAGTTGCCTCTAGGTGGGATGCACTCCCAGGTGGAAATTACGCCAAAGCAAGGGCACACGCCATGAACAAAGTCCTTTTCTGGTTTACCTGCCAGACGAGTTTCGGGCAACGCCCTCTTCAGTGGCAGACCATGTGACGTGCCGGCATGCGGCAACCACCAGTAAATCCCCATAATAATAACGCTCAGGTGAACCACCTGAAGCAATGCTTCCTGGGACTGGTGGTTCAGTAAAACCCAAGTGGGTCACCGCCGGCACTTACATTCAAAAATGTCTTTAAAAGGATTGCCGATGTTCGCGCTGGCACCCCTGCATATAACAGGCACCTCCTGTTCCACAGGAAACGCGTCTCGCCTGTTGCGGGGTCGAGGGAGACCCAAGAAAATAAAAAGGCCATATTCCTGCAGCTTTGGGTGCGTGCCTTCTTCTTTGTTGAAGCTGGATTGTATCTTTGATATATATATATATATATATATATATATATATATATATTCACTGAAAAAACCATAGGTTTTAGGGACAGTTATAGTTACTTGGACATTGCACTCGTACAAAACCCGTGAAATTCCCCCGTTATAGTTAGTTCAGCTAACTATAACTCGCGCCCCGCAATGCACTGCTGATGACGTCACATATTACATCACTCATGACATGGTCAGTGACATCACTGATGACATCACTGATGACATCTCAAATGACATCACTGATGACATCATCCAGTGACTGTGTGTTTCTGTAAAGTTTAAATATTTTTAAAATATATAGGAAAAGACGTATTGAAGAATGAGTGGGTGTCTAAGTGTCTGTATGGATGATTTAGTAGGTGCGTGACTGACTCTATAAGTGAGTGATTTAACGTATCTTACTGAATGCATGGGTTAGTGACTAAACTGGGTGTATGTCTGTATCCGTCTGTCTGTTGCTGTGTAAGTGGCTGCATGTGTTTGTGAATAGCTAAATGATTTTCTATATGAGTTATTGAATGCTTGTCTGAGTATCTGTATGGGTGCCTGAGTGTTTGTGTGGGAGGGGTGTGTGCAACTCTGTGCATAGATGTGTGAGTGGGTGATTCACTGGGTGGATGGTTTCAAGAGTGCATCTGTGATAGACTGTATGGGTGGGTAAGTGTGTGTAAGAGTGTGTTAGTGAGTGAATGTATGTCCCAGTGGTACATGTGTGAGTAACTACATATGTGAAAGGCAGTATATATGTGTGTTGGAGTATATAAATAGCTATAAGCAAGAGTGAGTGATTGTGATAGTGGCTGTATGGATGATTGTGTGCTTGTATCAGTGATTGTATAAGAGCGTAACAATGTGCTACTATTTGTATGAGTAAGTGAGCTGGTGTGTGTATAACTGTATAGGTGAGTAAATGGCAGTGTGTTTAATTATTTGCATGACTGACTAGGTGTGTGAGTATCTCTATGGATGAGTGGCGTTGTTTGAGTGTCTATATAGGAGTAAGAGTGCATATGATAGTCCTGTACTGAGTGACCGTAAGTATGAGTGACTGTACGGGTGAGTGAGTGGATGTGTGTGTGTAGACCTAAGAATCAGTGAGTGGGTATGTAGTTATTGGTGTTGGAGTGTCTATGGTTTTGCGAATGGCAGTCTGTAATTTAGAGTGGGTGTATCAAAGATTATATTAGGGTGTGAGGAGGTGCATCAGATTATCACGTGGATGATGTCATCAGTGATGTCATTTGAGATGTCATCAGTGATGTCATCAGTGATGTCACTGACCATGTCATGAGTGATGTAATATGTGACGTCATCAGCAGTGCATTACGGGGCGCGAGTTATAGTTAGCTGAACTAACTATAACGGGGAATTTCCACGGGTTTTGTACGAGTGCAATGTCCAAGTAACTATAACTGTCCCTAAAACCTATGGTTTTTTCAGTGAATTTCAAAGGTTTTTTAAATGCTAATTTGTAACTATAACGTGTCTGAAACCTATGGTTTTTTCAGTGAATTTCAAAGGTTTTTTAAATGCTAATTTGTAACTATAACGTGTCTGAAACCTATGGTTTTTTCAGTGAATTTCAAAGGTTTTTTAAATGCTAATTTCTAACTATAACGTGCCTGAAACCTACGGTTTTTTCAGTGAATTTCAAAGGTTTTGTAAATGACAATTTTTAAATGTATTAATTGTTATATTAATTTTTTTCATACTGATTTACTACATTTTTAGAAACAATTTTTTTTTACATATTTTATTTGTCAAATTACATTGTAATTACATTATACATTACATTACAAAAAATACTTTCTCAGAATGAATTACTTTAGTTTAAATACTTTGCAGATAGGCAATAGACTTTTAAGTACAGTAGTTACAGTTGTTGCAATGGGCAACACATTTTCAAACACAATGCAACATTCAGCTCAATGTGAATTTCTAGTTAAATGCAATTAGTTACTTTATGGATTACTTTTGTAACCACAGGACTGGATCCTAGATTCAGTCCTGGTACATCTCCTGTAAACAGTTGAGTAAAAGCGTTTTGGTTACAGTCGTGATTTTTAAGGAATATTATTGTATTTTAAAAGTTGACACTTTGAAACTTTTTCTCATAGAATCACCAATGTTATCCTATGGAAGGAAATTCACTTAGCAGGTAAAAACTGTTATCGTTACTTTTTCTTACTCAGTGTTGGATCCTGGATCCAGCACTGGTGCATCTCCTGTAAACAGTTGAAAGAATGCGTTTAAGTCATACAGGCGATTTTTAAGGAATATTTGTAGTTTGTGAAAATCAACACTTTGAAACTTTTTGCTGAAAACCAGTCAATGTTAGCCTATGAAGGAAATTCAAGTTACCGGTAAGTACGGTTAAAATTACTTTTGAGGATCAGTACTGGGCTGAAACATGCAGCACTGAGGTCTCTCCTGATAACAGGTGAGTAAATCGGAATTCGTATTTCGGCTGATTTTAGAGGAATATTTTAAAGTTCCAAAACTCCACACTTAGAAGAATTTCCAAGTGAAACCAGTCAATGTTAGCCTATGGAAGGAAATTCAAGTTACTGGTAAGTACGGTTAAAATTACTTTTCAGGACCAGTACTGGGCTGAAAGATGCAGCACTGAGGTCTCTCCTGATAACAGGTGAGTAAATCAGAATTCGGATTTTGGCTGATTTTAGAGGAATATTTGTATGTTTCAAAAATCAACACTTAGAAGAATTTCCAAGTGAAACCAGTCAATGTTAGCCTATGAAGGAAATTCAAGTTACCGGTAAGTACGGTTAAAATTACTTTTCAGGATCAGTACTGGGCTGAAAGATGCAGCACTGAGGTCTCTCCTGATAACAGGTGAGTAAATCGGAATTCGTATTTCGGCTGATTTTAGAGGAATATTTTAAAGTTCCAAAACTCCACACTTAGAACAATTTCCAAGTGAAACCAGTCAATGTTAGCCTATGGAAGGAAATTCAAGTTACTGGTAAGTACGGTTAAAATTACTTTTCAGGACCAGTACTGGGCTGAAAGATGCAGCACTGAGGTCTCTCCTGATAACAGGTGAGTAAATCGGAATTCGTATTTCGGCTGATTTTAGAGGAATATTTTAAAGTTCCAAAACTCCACACTTAGAAGAATTTCCAAGTGAAACCAGTCAATGTTAGCCTATGAAGGAAATTCAAATTACCGGTAAGTACGGTTAAAATTACTTTTGAGGATCAGTACTGGGCTGAAAGATGCAGCACTGAGGTCTCTCCTGATAACAGGTGAGTAAATCGGAATTCGTATTTCGGCTGATTTTAGAGGAATATTTTAAAGTTCCAAAACTCCACACTTAGAAGAATTTCCAAGTGAAACCAGTCAATGTTAGCCTATGAAGGAAATTCAAGTTACCGGTAAGTACGGTTAAAATTACTTTTCAGGACCAGTACTGGGCTGAAAGATACAGCACTGAGGTCTCTCCTTATAACAGGTGAGTAAATCGGAATTCCTATTTCGGCTGATTTTAGAGGAATATTTGCACAATGGTGAAGGGAGGGGCGGGGCCTGAGGTGACATCTTTGCAAACGCGCCCCGTGGCGCGTTTTAAGTTGGGGGATTAAGTTCCCTTGAATCCTGAGGGTCCCTAGGGGCCAACTAGACCACCAGGAACCTCCAATATGCGCCAGGGGGCTGCGTTGCAGAGAGTGTAGAGAGGCCACACCCCTTTTTACACCTCTCTGCAACGCAGCTCTGTGGCGCTTTCTGGATGTACCTGTTGGGCTAGTTGGCCCCCAGGGACCCTCAGGATTGAAGGGATTTAATTCCCCATCTTAAAACGCACCACGGGGCCTGTTTGCACACATGTCACCTCAAGCCCCGCCCCTCCCTTCACCACTGTGCAAACGCCGCCCCGTGGCGCGTTTTAAGTTGGGGGATTAAGTCCCCTTGAATCCTGAGGGTCCCCGGAGTCCAACTAGCCCACCATATACCTCCAAAAGCGCCATAGAGCTGCGTTGCAGAGAGGTGTAAAAGGGCGTGGCCTCTGTACACCTCTCTGCAAGGCAGCCCCCTGGCGCATACTGGAGGTTCCTGGTGGGCTAGTTGGCCCCCAGGGACCCCCAGTATTCAAGGGGAATTCGTCCTCCTCTGCAAACGCGCCAGGGGCGCGTTTGCAGAGTGGTGAAGGAAGGGGCGGGGCCTGCGGGCCCGATCGTTTTTTTTGTTTTTTTTAAAAAAATTTTTTTGGGGAGGGGGGCCGCGTGGCCCCCACTCCCGAGCCACTACTTGCCCCGGGGACCCCATCCCCCGGGGCTGGCCCTCTCGTTGGGGACTGTGGGGGGTCCCCAATCCCCCACAGTCCCGCCGGCTCCCCGTGTCCTACGGGAGCCGGCATTGCTTACACATGGGGAGCTGCTAAGATGCAGCTCCCCCATGTGGAAAGTGTCGGCTTTGGATATTGGAAGAGAGAGCAGGTTTCCTGCTCTCTTCCAATATCCAAAGCAAGTTTGCAATGACAGGACGGGAGCCGCGAGGCTCCAGTCCTGTCATTGCAAGCAGCAGTGTCCCGGGGTAGGCACCCCGGGACACTGCAGGAGCCGGCCCTGGGGGTGGTGGTCCCCAGGGCCATCAAGGGCTCCAGGAGGGGGCCGCGCGGCCCCCTCCCATTCAGTGCACAGCCCCGGGGAGGTGGTGGTCCCCGGGGCTCTGGGGGTCCAAAACGGACCCCCATTGTAATTTTTCTTAGTGCCCCGGGGAGGTGGTGGTCCCCGGGGCGTGTGGGGGGGCTGGAGCCCCCCCACACAGGTTTTTAATAAAAAAAAAAGAAGCCCGGGGAGGTGGTGGTCCCCGGGGCTGCGGGAGGGCTCAGAGCCCTCCCGCACCATTGTACATAAAGCCCCGGGGGTGGTGGTCCCCGGGGCTTGGGGGCCCTTAGAGGCCCCCACACATAAAATTAACCCCCCCAGCATGCCCCCGGGACTTGGGCCACCCGGGGCCAATTAGCATCGAGCGCGGGAGACCGCGCTTTGATTTTTTCGGCAGGGTTCGCGCTCCTGAGCGCATCCTGCCGATTTTTAAAAAAAAAAATTTTTTTTTTGCCCAGGGGGTCCTTGTGGGACCCCCTGAGCAAACCTAGGGGGTCAGGGTGTTTCTACCCTCCCCCCTTTGTGCGCTTTGCGCACTTGTTTCTGTCCCTCGACAAAATGGCTGCCAACATTTCCTGAATCGGAATGTTGACAGCCAGCTGACAGCCAATTAACATGCAGCTCGTGATCGGGAGGGTGCGCGAATCCTCCGTGCCCATAGATATATATGTACTTTTACTTTTTGATTTTCTCAGCAACTACTGAACGGATTTACACCATTTAACAAAAAGGGTTCTTTCTGAACCAAGAACTACCTCTTTGCCAAATTTGGTGTAATTCCGTTCAGCAGTTCGGGCTGTAGCCGTGTCTAAAGTTTCCTATGGGAAAATGCATGGGGAAAACGCGTTTTGGGACCCCCTTTTTCTCGGCCCCCGCTTGACGTATCACCCCGAGACTTTCAGGGTAGGAGCGGACCGGAGCGCCCCACGAAGTTTGAAAATTTCGCAAAGATACGTCAACCGGCAAGAGAGTTATTTCAAATAGAATGTCGCGGATTTCCTATGGATAATAGGTTGTAACTATAACTATCTACTGGCGACCGCCAGTAGATAATATATATATATATATATATATATGCGCCAATCTCCTCCACTCCTCACTGGCTTGTTTTCCTCGCCGAGATAGAAGCACGGACACCAAATTATGTGCAAATAGTGCTTTATTGTTTCCCTTCAGCAGTTGCCGGCCACAACGCATTTCAGCCCCGGAGGGCCTTGATCACATATATATATATATATTATCTACTGGTGGTCGCCAGTAGATAGTTATAGTTAGGACCACGTTTCCATAGGAAAAGCATTTTTTGATGTGCTTATAACTTTGGCGTCGTGTGACGAATCTTTACGAAATCTTCCAAAAGTTTCTCTTTTCAGGTCAGCTCCTAT